>VZRV01002858.1:2761673-2954142 GCA_013398115.1 Falcunculus frontatus
CTCCCCGCCAGGAGGTTTAAGCAGAAGAAAAAAGGGACACTTCCTGTGTCTCCACTGGCTTAAATATGGAAATTTCGAGAAGCGTGACTGGTCAAGAGATCTGTCCATCAGACTCAGGGTCAACCCACCACAGGCAGCTAATGGACCTGTCGTCCAAGTTCTTCAAGAACTGAAAGAAAACCAGAAAACACATAAAGAAAACACTGAAGTATATTTTTTTAAGAGAAGACTTATAAAATACCATTTGTCTTCAACAGAATCATCTTTAGCAATGGATGTCTCTTATGATGTAAACTGCTGTGATGCAAACTGTCATGAAATACATTATAGGGAAGTCTATGTAAGGAATTGAGATAAGCAGCAGTGTGTTTCTTTTGTGTAGAGTAATCTGTTATATTTCTGCCTCACTTTGGAAAATGCAAAGGGAAAAGTGTATTTTGATTACAAAGGGAATTAAAGGATGAATGTTTCCGAAGGAACAGAAAATGATAAAAGGAGACCAAAACATGAAATTTAAGATTTTCATTTCTTGTGCAGGTATTGATAAACAATAGTTAGTCCTTGAATTAGCTACTGACTCATAGTCCAACTCTGTGTGGAGAATATAATTATTGCTTGACATATTGAGAAAGCATAAAATGTAAAGCTTAGACATTAGCTCATCTTTTTTAGTTTGTGATAAATGCATGTTGTAAATTCAGATTACTTTAGATGTATTACGCAAATGAAATGCAAATAGAATGGCAAAAAGAGTTCTCATTTCAAAACTAGTGAAAGAAATCATGCTTCATTGTTGCACTCATCAAAACATTGCTTGTGTTGTATTATAATTGCTCTATAAAACTATCATATGATAGTTCTAACAAAATAGAGCAATACATTCTCCCCCCAGAAAACCCAGCACAAATGGCTTTATGTCTTTAAGGATTCAACAGGTCATCATTTATTCATCCATAACAACACTGATTATTACTCTTACAAGTTTAGTTTTCCATCCAAAGTTTGTGTATGCATGGACATAGCATTTCACTAACTCTGAAAAATTATACTTTTGCATCTTTAAAATAATATTACACCAAAACCAAGTCCATATAGTGATACATGATGCATAGTGAAATATTGTGAAATTATAATACAGTGGTAAGTATGTTAAATGTCTGGCCCTACTCCACGATTCACACAAGTTCACAGGTAACTGAGTCAATGCAAGCTCAGCTTTCTAGCAGCCCGAGCTGATCTGGGACAAACTTGGTGACAGAACAGCCCTGTCTGCTCTTCTCTGACAAATAAGCTGGAAATAATTTCTGTTTATTTGTAGTGTAGAGGAAAATATTTCATTGATCTTCTGGGCACTTAAAAAGCTTTCTCTGTCTTACCTTATGCCTGTGAAACAGAAATGGGATAGGAATTTTAGGTTCTCCTAATGTAGCAACTATGCAAAACAATTCGGGCTACAATCAGAAAAGCATTTTAAAGTTTTCTTTTAGCTGTGGGATATATAATCAGTGGAAAATCTGGCCTCAAGTGGTCAGATGGAAGATAAACAACATACTAATAAATAGCAACACAATAAAGAATTTTAAAAAATATTTATTTTTCCTATCTATTAAAAAAAGAAGACAGATCAGGCAAAGATGTTCAAGCAGTGATTCTACAGAGAGAAATATCAATCTTCCATTCCTGTGCCTTCATTCTTATGTATTTCATGTTCTGATTACTGGGGATTCACACATATTTCATTAGTTTAACTGCATCATATCACAGATGCTTTCTAAAGAGTGAATAATCATTTGTTTAATATAATCAGAAATATGCATTAACTGAAAATAGTTGTTCCATTTAAAAATGGAAAATTTAAAAAAAAAAGTTATGCATATCTTTAAAGATTGATTTTGTCAACATCAGGCTGATTTATCAGCTCAAGACTGCCTCATATCCTTATGAACAAGAAATATCATCATCTGATACCTGTTTCAGGGCATACAAGAGTACAAATGCAATGTGATGCTTGTGTGATTCAGTATTGTCAGTAGTAGAGAGACATCTCCATCACCAGCCTCAAGTCCCTTAACAAGCAATTGATGGGATTTAGAATGGTGATCACAGTTTGGGGTGTTTTTTATACACTCTTCATACAGTACCCTGGACAAACCCTTTCTGGAACAGTGCACCTGACTAAAAGTATCTCTGAGCTGACCCCGCATGGCAGCTTCTAAATGTTCTAATATTCACACATATGTATTGTTTTCTCTTAACTAACTGAAGTCAGGCTGGCTCAGAATCTTTCTAGGACATCCTTTCGCATTCTCACACTGGGGAATTTTAAAAGAAGAGCTAAAGCAAGACCTTTTATCCCACCCCAGAGGATCACAGGAAGAGCTTGTTTCCTTTTCTAGCAGCCTGGCTGGTTTACCAGTTGCCAATAAAAAAAGGTAAAAAGAAATCAGGAACAACTTGCTTCTAAAAAGCTGAGACACAAGTACAAATGAAAAATAGACTCGACAGGCTTTTGATCTTATCTTGGAACAAGCCCTTTCAACATGTTTTAGGAACAAGATGAAAGCTTTTGATTTTGCTGTGTCATTTTGAAAATTGGAAATTTGTGTACATTGTGACAATATGTGCACATTAAATATTACAGCTTTAGCCCGGAATAGGCACAAGAACATAGCACACATGCACGAAAGGAAGTCTATAAATCTTTGCATTATTTGTTTCCAGACTCAGATAAAAACTATATGGAATTATTTTTCTGGTTTTCCGTCTCAGATTCTTCACATGTTCTTTGTGTAGATTTCTGTAAGTAATGAATGCAGTCAGAGCAGGTGGAGAATAAATGTTGAATGTGGCGCCAACTACACAGAGCAGTCATGACTAGGTTTGGTGATGTTCAGTATAACTGAACAGAAGTTCTGAAGCCCTGCTGCTCAATAGACATTTTTCATACATCTTCTCATCAGTTTATACTGACAAAACCAAGCATGTGAATAAGACTACTTTAAAGAAAATGTCACTTTTCTCTAAACACAAAGACTTTTCCCTAAACAAACAAACTAACAATAAATATGTTTAAAATAAGTTTTATGATCTGGGAAGTATATGCTGTTTTGCAACATTCCACTAGCAAAATAGGACTCTGCTGCACTTGTCTTCACAGGGGTTTTTTGGGTTTTTTGCTGCTGGGCCATAATAGTGAGATATTCTTTACTGGACGATGCAGGCTTCTTAGAAGTAGAATTAAGGATCCGTTTCTGTATCAGAAAGAAGGCTTCCACCACATTATCACAGAGTATGACAAAGTTATTGGTCAAAGTGCAAAAACTGACTTTAGGTTCTCCAGGGCTAAATTCATTCAGCCTACAGCTGGATGTGTAATACCATGGCCTTTCTGTTTGTGAGGCAGCAGCAAACCATAGCTTTGGCAAATTAGGAGCAGGGAATGTACAAAACGTAACCAACCCCACAGAAGAAAACTGTGAATTAAGATCACTGTAGTTCACAGGCCTGTCAGGCTATAAAGGTAAGATAGTGCTGGGAAAAAAACAGTCCTAAAGACTGAGGACCAGAAGAAGCCACAGATTTTCCACTAAATCACTAAGTATCTGTTTATCCTGCAGAGCAAATGTACCATGCTGAGGCACCTCAGGATCTGATGCCTGCAGTACTTCAGCAAACAGTATTTAACCATTGGCTCCGAAGAGTCAGCCAGCACTCTGTAGGGACTCACTTCCCGAAAATCTTCGAATCTGACTGGATGTGTGGTGAGCTTGAAACCACAAAGCAGTTTTTGCCCCAAAATAGCAGGGGGAAATAATGTGGTGATTTTTTTTTAATCCACCTTAGCTTTCTGTGACAAGACATTTCTTTCAGACTGCCATAGGATGGCAAGCCTTAGGATGAAGAAGATGCCGAAAAATATTTCATATTAAGGAGATCAGAACTGTTTTAATCAATTCAGCTTCACCTTTTCTTCCTTAAGTAGTTTGTGAGAAAGGCCATATTCCTTAAACCGAGAAATATTACAGTTCTTGTGTTCAGGCTAAAATACGCTATCTGCATTACTTTTCTGTGTAAACATGCATCAAATAAAGACACAAACTATGTGATAATCACAAAATAGTAAAACTGCATTTATTGGAATTATTATAATTTTTACCATAAGCTTAAAAAGAAACCAGCTCTGATTCATAAGCATATTTATATGAAAAACTCCCACTCAAGTTATAAATCATTAAGGGTCTGCACCTTAATATAGTAAAAGATGATGTTATTGTTCATTCCCAGTCAAATCATGCTGTCAAGATTACATTCTTTTTTAAATGATACATTTGTGCCAGGACTTCTTACCTTAAAAATCCCTTTGAAGTAATTTAGCTTGCAGTTTTTTTCTTGTTATTGCATTATTTAGCCACAGGGAGAAATAGTAGAACATTGTTATTTCAGCTTTGTCTCTTTAATAGACTTCTTAACTTGAAAAACGAACTTATTGGTTTTTTTCCTGCTTTATAAATGAAAGAAAAGCTATGTTTTAGGAAATGCACAAATTAAACTTCAACGTAAACATGCAGTGAAAGGCAGTATCATGCAGTGTATGATGGAATTGCAAATTAAGCTGAAATCAAGCATTAATTTAGTCACTGGAGTAAACATTTTGAGCTGATCAAATGTATATGCTGTCTTTACAAATAAATTGTCAATAAAATTTCTCAAGTGTTTTTGTTACATGATTTTATAAAATTTTGGACCCTGATACAATTATAAAGAACAGAACCTTACTAGGTGGGAAGCAAATGAGATGCCCCAGGCAGGTAGAGATACATAGATATTAAACCAGCAGGATCTCGGATCAGGAAAAGATCAAAACATTTCAAAGGCTATGTAAATAGCACTGGTAATATCATGACATCTGTGTTCAGCACCATACTTTATCAGAGGTCTTTCAAAAAGTTATTTCAGATGACTCCTGTTGGTTTTATCTAAGTCAGGGAACACTGAGAATACCCAAATACAAACCCTCACTTAGGCTTTTAAATGTAAACACTGTCCAAGATCAGGCTTTAAGAAAGTAAGCTTAATGCTCCTGAGGGCAATTCTGCAAAACAGGACACTAAAAGCAAACTTTTCAGTACTCCACTGCAGACACACACACAGACACACTTATACACACAGTTTCATACTGACACATACACTGTCAAATTTCCATTTTGTTGGGATTTTTCTAAATATTTTTAAATTAACAACATCTTTGTCCCCAAATAGTAATTTATTTAACAGTATTCTCATATTTTCTTCAGAAGACAACACCAATCCATGTTGCTGAAATCTGCTGTAACTGGATTTTAGTCTAGATTTGAATTTGACATAGAAAATATTGTTTTCATCTAGTGCTTTTAACTCCTTAAGTTCTCTGATAAAAAAATATAATCATACATACAAACTCCAGTAAATTAATCTAAAAATATCCACTGTCTAGGTCTTTGTCCATGCTGCATATTTTCAATCCATACCTTTCTCTAATGCTTAAAGAAAAAAAATTCTGGTTTTGCTCTGCTTCTCAAAGCCTTTCAGAAACCTGTTGGGTAGCAATTTTATCCAGCTTCCTAGTCAGACACATAATCTGTTTAGCACTTAAACCAAGGACAAATAATTGCAGAAGAGCCTTATGGAATGAATGACACTTTATGAAAGTGTAGTTGCTTTGGATGAAAATAAGCTCATGGTTAAATGCATAGGTTGTATTTTTGTTTGTCTGAGCTCTAGTGCAGTCAGTGAGAAAAACTCAAATATATTTTAAAGGTAGGCCTATATTTATATATTACAGAAGATGTTGAGCTAGAAATGGCACTCTTTCAAACTAGTTCTTTCCTAACTGAGCCTGCTCCCTCAGCTAGAAGAGGCTTTTCCAGGACAGCTTAAGGCTGTGATAAAAAACTACCTGATCCTGTGAAATCCTGTTAGTGAAACTCAGTTCCTCTTTGGAAACATCTAATCAGATGCTGTCTGCTGCTTGAACTTTGTCACTCTCAGCAGTTCATTCTTAACACTCTTTTAACAACTTCCTTTTGGGACCAGTGTGAGAAAAAAATTCACTCTGCTTTCTTTCTAACACTTTTGTTCCTTGTTTATTTTAGTTACCGTAGGCTGAAACAGAAGGAAAAAAAATTTAAAAATCAAAATAATTTATTAAGCAATTATTACCAAGAGCTAATTTATGTCAAAAAATAGAACTAAAAGTGAATGTCAGCTGGATTCCAAATGTTCAGTTTTCTCCAGGTAGTTCTTTCCACACAATTTTCAAGTTCTTTTTACACATTTATATCTGTATCAAAAGATTTCTGCTTTACCTTCTCTCCCAGTGCATTCAACTACAGTTGTTCCAGGCTGACAGTTGTAAGTTGATTAACTCTAGTCGTTTTGTTGAGTGTGGATCCAAGCCAGTAAAAATGTGTATGGTAGTGCATTGCTATTTAAAAGTGAGAATGAACATGAGCAGGAAAAAGAAAAGTTTTATCAAAACCTGAATTTCGAAGAATGTCATACACAGATTAATGACCTTGTAGATACAATGACCTGTGGATTGACAGACTGCAGTGCCAGCTGTGGAACCAAGCATAAATGCTGGCCTCCACAACCGAGTTTTTCTGTAAATGTCAGTGTCAGTTGATTCCTTCCTCTGACCAGAAAAACAAATGTGTGCAGTCTGCAAATTAGAAAACAGGCAGCAGCTACTGTTGAGCAGCAGCATTTATAAGAGCTCTGAGGCTGGAAATCAGATTGTTTTAGGTTTCTAGTCAGATGTGCCTGTCAGAGTAAATGTGTTTTAAAATACTTATCAGGGAAGATGAGAGGCTTGTCCAGAAGACAGGGAATTGCTACTTAAAATATGTGCTTCTTTTTTATTTGATATCAGGCTGGAGCCTTCCACAACATTACTTTCCCCCTTTCTCTACTGACATCATAGGCCTGCTTTGCTATCTTTATAATTTCTTATTTTGTAATCTTCCCTTTAGAGAAGTGGTGTCATTTGTACATTGTATCATTTGGTCTTGGATGAAAATACTGCCTCTAGATACATTCAGAATTAACAGGTTTGCTTCATAGCTCGCTGAAAGTTTCCAAAAATGTTCTGCTTTATTTTTCTTTCATTACTTGAATTTAATAATGGAAAGGAGGGATGAAGGAAGGAAGGATGGGGAAGGGAAGAGGAAAAAGGGAGGGGGAGGGAAGGAGAGATAGAGGGAGGGAGCAGCTCTGTTTGTGTATGTGGGCTGTGGAATGAGAGGCTGGAAAGCAGCACTGTGGAAAGGGTCCTGGGGGTCCTGGTTGCTGACAAGTTGAACCTAAGTCAGCAGTGCCCTGACAGCCAGGAGGCCAAGCGTGTCCTGGGGGGCATCAGGCATCAGGCATCAGCATCACCAGCTGGGCAAGGGAGGGGATTGTCCCGCTCTGCTCTGCACTGGGGCAGCCTCACCTCGAGTGCTGGGGGCAGTTTTGGGTGCCTCCATATAAAAAAGGATATTCAGCTATTAGAGAGTGTCCAAAAGAGGCCATAAGAATGGTGAAGGGTCTGGAGAGGGAGCCTTATGAGGAGCAGCTGAGCTCACTTGGCTCGTTCAACCTAGAGAGGAGACCGAGGGGGGCCCTCATTGTGGTCTTCAGCATCCTCACAAGGGGAAGCAAAGGGGCAGGCACTGATCCCTTCACTCTTGTGACCAGAGACAGGACTCGAGGAAATGGCATGAGGCTGAGTCAGAGGAAGTTTAGGTTGGATGTTATGAAAAGGTTTTTCACCCAGAGGATGTTTGGGCACTGGAACTGGCTCCCCAGGGAATTGGTCACAGCACCAAGCCTGACAGAGTTCAAGAAGCGTTTGGCCAACAGTCTAAGGCACATGGTGTCCTGTGCAGGGCCCGGGACAAGGGCTCAATGATCCTGACGGGTCCCTTCCAGCTCAGCACATTCTATAATTCTACGGAAAGAGAAGATAAGATAGAAATAATAATTGTTTCTTCAAATGGTCTAGTGGAGGAAACAAAACCACAAAAAATTTTCAACATTTAGTGATAAAAGCATTTTACAATTTTTTCCAAGAAAAAATCAACCATTTGTTTCCTTTCTTATACTGAAAATACTCTCTTTTTCTGCCTTTACAGATAAAGGTTGAGGAGAGTTCCAATAAAGAATGATGTCTGTACATGCAATTAAAATTGTGTGTAATGAATTAGGCTCTTAAGAACAAGATTTTTTTTTTTATTTTATTTTTATTATCTCAGTGGTTTTTATTTTAATTTATATGTCTATGTGTCATTTCCTTGACACACAGTAATATTCTAGTCTCAATAAAAAGAGGCTGAGGCTGAGTATTCTTTTCACACTAGGTAGTGCTGACTATATGGAGTGAGATTTCCCTTTGCTATGCAAGCATGTCACAACTTCAATATGTAAGATGAAAAATTGCATGTTGTTTCATACGTTGGATATTGTTTAGCATGAATATGGGGAGAATACAGGTTGCTAATGCCAGTTCTATGTCTAAATCTATATTTAGTACAAATAACCCTCTATCTTGGAAAAGACACAAAATTTATTTAATTAATCCATGTGCATTTTTTTAACATATTCTCTCTTACAGAAACTTTGTTTAAAAACATTTAAATGGAATTAGATTATTAGTGATATCAGTTTTATTTTTGTGGTGAGTTTCCCAGCGAAATAGTGAAATGTCAAAAATGCTGTAGAATTTGGCATATTTGGGCTGACGCTGGACTGAAATGGTAATGCTAAAGGAGGTCAGTGGTGAGGTACACAAGGAAACTTTACAAAACACTGCTGACATACTTATTAATTGTAGGGCATACTCAGACACTTTTTGGGTCATTGTTCTTATCTGATGGTTTAACAAAACTGCAGATTAATTCGGATACTTTCCTATTTTCTATATGTGAACAATAAGACCCAAAGATAATGAAGTCAACGAATGTTAGACAACCTATTATTATTATCCTATTATTTAAACATAGATCTCACAATAAATCTGTCTGATTGTTTAAATGGTATGGCCTCCCAAAATAATATGAAGTCCCAAATCTGGGATACTCCCCCTGCATTCCCTTGTATTTGTACTAAATTTCTAAAACGAGTATTCTGTAAGCATGATCACTTCAGGAAGCTATTCTGGGATCTAATAAACCTCAATGTCAAGATATTTCCCCTGACTCTTTAAATATTTTCATTACCTCAGTTTAGTCCCATTGCCATTAAATATGTCCCAAACTGTTTCTATCTGCTTTGTTGTTCCAAAATTCAAATCCTGAACTCAATTTCACAGCTATGTTTGTGACAAATATAGTGGGACCAGGAGTTTTTAACAAGGTCAATAGTCCAGGATATGTACAATCTGAACAAGGAGGGAAAGTTCTTTCAGCTGTTAAAAGAGAAATCTCAGGAGTCTTATGCACAGAACAATTTATATCCCTGCATATAAACTGGGAATTATAAACTGGTGGCCTTAGTGGATAGAAGGTCAAACTGCAATTTTGAAGCATAAAAGGACAGCCTCTGTAGAGAGCCAATGACTCCCACTTGCCAGAATCTCTTTTATAAAGGTATAAATTATTTGATAGCTAGCATGAAAATTCTTCAAGAGGAGTGAAAATTTTCCTAATATCCCACAGAGAGAAAACTGCATGTGAAGACACTTGGTTAATGAATGCAGAAATCAATAAGGGTCAACAGCAGGAAGGTATCAGTGACATTTATTTTGTTCATGAATCCCAAAACTCTTCTACCTTTCCAGACTTCACCATTTCTTCATATTTGCCTATTTCTCATTTATTTTCAATGAGGAATTTATGAAAATATATCATGTAGATGTTCTCAACTATTTTGTTCTTTATTTTACAGAGAGAGAAATATGTGCTCACATGCTTAAGGGGAAAATATCAAGTTGCATGACTGTATCACAGAATTCACTTCTTTCTTTGTAGAAGCAGTTCTCTACTGAGCATTCATTTGGAATTACCTCAATACCATGCACTAATTTGAGTCCTGGATGCTGGAATGGCTGAATAATCCATATGTTTGATACTGTGAGATGGGTAAACATAACTGAAGTCAAATATTGCTCATACTTATATATTTTCTGTGAAATTACATTCTTACTCTGGGCGTCTTTTATATATTTTCACGCAGAAAATCAGATTATTTCCATGAAGTATTATCTCAAATACCTTCTTTTTTCAATTTCTCTAAGAACAAATACAATATTTAGTAGGCAAAATCCATCTTTTCCTCTTTTTGGTATAGGTGAAATTGATGTTTTAAGATTTTAATGAATATGCAGATTTTCACAATCTAATGTTCTTCCTCTTCCATTGCAGTGATGTTAACGAGATGTTCAGATTCTAGATCTTACCATGCTTTTATTCTCCCTGTCTGCTCTGCTTAGACCAGGTTGATTTGAGAATTCAGTAACAGGTGATGGATGCTGTATTCCAAGAACATTTGGTAAGACATTTTGCTCCTTAGTGAGAAGTTTTATCTTATTTATGCACTTTACAAATATCTTGATGCTTCTACTATTGCTCTTATCCGAAAAACATATGTATGATGATTCAGTACATGTTCTTGCCATTTTCAAACTTAATCAACAACCTTAATCAGATGAAGAAAAAAGTGCTTTTTCTTCATCATGACATGAACTTAACGTGATTGAGAAAGATTCTATGTTCATGGATCAGCTTTGTTAATGGACTTTCTTGAGCAGATTTACCTTGGTTACTGCTCAGATGTATTACTAATATGCCATCAAATTTTCTTATCATTGTATTATTTGCTTAAGACTTGAAACTATATAATAATATATAATTTAAGATACAATTAAGATTATATATTTAAGATATAATTCAAAATATTCTGTATGGTAATTTTTTGTGATTTAAGTTATTTATTGTATTATCTTTATCAGCAGGAGGAATTATTTGGTTGGTAAATGCCTTGGAGCTTGCTCGTTACTCACAGACAAAATGATTATTATAAATTTAGGTTCTGATAGAGATGCACATCCCTGTGATATTAGCTTGTTTCCTTTAGTATACACCAAAGTTTCTGATGGAAGACGAGTGCATGGTAGATAAACATACATTTTGACCATGCTAAATGTCACTCATTCTCCTTAAAATTCTGTGAAAACACCATTTGTCATGATCTCTGTTCTACTAACGAGCTCATCCATTCCACAGATTCTTATGTTAACTATGTTAATATGTTGATGATATTAACATTAATTATATTACTATGCTAATATTTTCTCCCAAGTGAAATTGTTGAACCATGCTTTACATATCATAATTTGCCTAGTTAAGCTTCATCTCTTCTACTCTTCAGCTGATGTCAAAAAGAGATCTTTTTGTCAGAAGGCACAAACAGAAATCAGTTGAGGATCTCAAATAGCTGAACATGTAGCCATCTGCACTGGTTGAGAGCTTAGAAAGTTTTCAGAATGGAGCCAAATTAGTCACAATAAAGATGCTTCAGCAGCAGCAGGAATAAAACATGATATGGGTTAATCAGAAGTATAATTTCTTACAGAAAGTTGCTTAGGGATTGATCAGTAACAGAAAGCAGTGTGGGATTGGGATATACTCACTTTCAGATCCTCAGGAATATCTTTCACTTTTTTTTTTTCTTTATATCAGATTCAAAAAACTAAATACTTTTTTTTAACTATAACTAAGTTGTCTGGGTTTTACTGTTGCCTTTGAGATGGCAGGTTGCTAAAGAAAAAGATGAGTGTTAGTCATAGGTGTAGACATGAAGAAGCAGAGGATTTGCAGAAATTATAAAAAAGAGATTTCTACTTCTAGACTAGGTTAATGAGATCCCAGCAAGAACTAAAGGTTGTCACTAAAGGAAATGTCAGTCCCTTAATGGAGTTATACTTTAAAGTAGCATACACAAGAGTAGTGCAACATCTAAGGTTAAACATCCACCACCAGATGAAAAATTGCTGTAGAAACTGGTTGTAATTTAGTTTCAGACCTAGAAGACAGTGTCCATAGTGTGTCTGCATTTGAGCTAGATGGTCATCAGAGTCAGCAGACATCAAGTCAGTACAGTTAATGGTGCTTAGAGTTTACCACATGTCTGGTTTTCCATCTCAATCTCATCCTGACTTTACAGACATTATACACTAGGTCACCACAGACTGTAGTGGAATATGAGGCAGTGATACACAGGTAGACAAATGAAATACAGACACCTGCAAATCCAGAGCTGAATCCTACATGACTTAGGCTTTGTTGAAGTCCTAGCAACTTTCTTTGTCGTCTAAAGTGAAGTACAAGGAATTATCTCCGTCTACGTATTTTCACTCATGCATAAAGAGAGGCACAAACTGATGAAAAAAGATTTTCTTTTGAAGACAGAGGCACTTAATTCATGTTCCTTTTGAAACTGACTGTAGTTGAGATAAAGGAATGAATGATAGCAACATAACTTCTGTCTCTTTTATTAGGAAAAATGCAGAGAATAAGTGCATGTGATTGCAAATAACTTCATTTTCTATTTCTTTGTGAAAATGTACTGCTTGTCACCCTGTCAGTCCATATGATTGCAATTGAGATATATGGATTAAGTATACACCTTGATTGCAACCCTTTCTTAGTTCTATTAAATATCACTGAGACTTCAGAAACATGAATCAATTAGGGTATGACTTGTGATGATAAATTCAGAGTATGTTTTTATATTTTTAATTATTGCAGCATCTGTCTCCAGATATCTGAAAAATACTAAATACAAAGAATATTAGCTTGAAAATATTATGTAGGTAGATCTTCTTGTAAACTTGACTGAAATGATGACTTTCTCTTGCTATTTTTAAATCTTTATTTTGAAAGTATAGATGCATAAATATATATTTATGTCCAATAGTACAGCCAAATTCAGAATGTCTTGCTGGTATGTGGAGTGTGCCTACTGAAAGATGACCTTAACTTCCTTTTGATCACCATATAAGGACAATTCTGCAGTAATGAAAACACCATAACACCATTGATCTTGGCAGATCTTTACAAATTTCTTTCAGCTTTGAATGTCAAGCACATATATAGTAGTAGGTGACTTGAATCCAGCCACAAGGGAACCTCTGAAATTTTGGCATTTAGTTTTGAGGATGTTCATCATGTTTCTTGTTTTCTGTTAGGTAGATTCCAACACTGTCACTTCTTATGTTTTATATTTAATATTTTTAGAAGTGCCGTTTCTAAGGGTGTGATTTTGTCACCTTTTTAGTACTGTAATGTTTTATGCTTGTTTTCTAAATCAGCTTATATTGTCACTGTAGTTTGTATTGAGTGTTATGTGGGCTTCTTGTAAAAGCAAAGAAGTAAAATTCTGTATTTCAAAAGTACAGACAGACAAAAAAATCAGAAGTAATAAGACCGTTATAGAAAAAACATTTCTTTAATTCCTTTTGCTATTTTGTGGGAATTAATGGACTTTTATAAAAATGTATTTTTCAGAAAAACCTGCCTTTCTGTGATAGGAAATTATATCCCTTTTGACCAACACTATTTAAATTGAATAAATGATGATGTTTATAGTATCCATCCAAGTGAAATTTCAGATCAGTACAAAACTCACACCCTGCTCAAGAGAAGAGGAAAGGTGTATTAGGAAAGGATAAAGCTTGGGGAATTACAGCTGAAGCAATGACCTGTCTTTCCTGTATACACCTATACACCTGAAGTGACCCTGAACAGTAGATCCATTTTGCTCATGATCAAAATTATGTCTGATCTCTGCACATAGACTTAGTAGACAGAGGGATTTTTCCTTATCTGACAGCACTTTTTTGAACTTGAAAGGACCTCAGGAGCTTTAAATTTTCATATGGTTTCAATATATTTTACTGTATTAAATATTAAAGATGTGAAATGTAGTCATCAGAAACCTGTCTTTTTCTCAGCATTGGACAGCATGGAATTGTTTACTTTGAAATATATTGAATGAAAGAACTGGAATTAAACAGAATTAAATAAATGGCTATTATGAAAAGCAGATTTTAATAACAGCCATCACACACCATTTCTACTTAGATCTGCCCTCAAAGTCCTGGAAGTAAATCCCTTACCAAATGAAATTCATTCACTCTGATTTTTCCACAAAACAATCAATATATGCTTAAGGTTTTGTGTCAGCATCATGATATAAAGCTAAATCAAGTAATTCATTTCTCGTGCTTTTTTTCTCTTTTTTTTTTTTTAATTTTTAGTTTAATTCTTCAAATATGTTTCTAAAAATGCCTGAGTGCTGAGAAAGCTGTTATAGGCCATGCTTAGAGAATTCCTCTAGCTGAAGGAAACTAAATAAAACGGTTAATCCCAAGACTAAAATAGTGTGCACTTTAATTTGTGGAAAGATTCTTGGTTTAGTTTGGATTAATTCTTTTCTTAACCCAAAGATTGCTTAGGAAAAATTATGGAAATAAAAGCAAGAATCCAAATTTCAGCGAATTACCCTTACAACAGGGTTACAAAATCAGGCTATGTACTAAACATAAAGTTTTCTAACCCTTGGTATTGATTCAACAGC
Source organism: Falcunculus frontatus (assembly GCA_013398115.1). Lineage (NCBI taxonomy): Eukaryota > Metazoa > Chordata > Aves > Passeriformes > Falcunculus > Falcunculus frontatus. The sequence continues at coordinate 2,776,269 of VZRV01002858.1, forward strand.
AATTAAAAATGTTGCAGACAAAGAACATTTTGCTATTCTTTTGAGGCAGGTGGGATAACTTTTCTTCTGTGACATATCTACAAGCAGGTTCTATACAGGCAGCTTCTACTGCTGCAGAAAAACTGGAATACACTTGAGATGAGGTCAGACCAGAAGCAGTTTTACTCCAGCAGCAGGAGAGACCACAGAGCAGCAGTGGCTTAGCTTAGCAGGCTCTGCTGACACGGACTCTGCCCAAATGGGGCAGCTAAAGAGCTTATATACCTCCAGGCTGTGCAAGCTGTTCTTCACCTAAACTGTGCCACCTAAGCAGGACTGTGGTAAATAACAAATCAGATGGAATTCTTCAAAGTAAGAAGGCTGCAGACAATACATCCATGTACAAGTACACCCTCTTACAAGTACAATTTTATTAATTAAATTCTGCTGACTGGCAAAAGCATCAGCTGCAAATGTTTCTTTACTAACAATGACATGTAACAACTTAGTGTTTTTCCTCAACTAGAATATTTTATGATAATTATGCTCAAAGAAAAAAAAAAATTGGGAAAACAGAGTCTCTTCAGTGACAGACCTTCTCTGAACACTCTTACTGGATCAGGTTCATGAAGAGTCTGAGGTAGGTGAGCTCCTTAAATAAGAGATCAGTGGCAAGCCAGGGAGATACAGAAGATCCAGAAGCAAAACTACAAGTGGCTAAGGAGATTTAAATACAAACACATACCTAATGAGAGTGATGATCCCGGTGTTTCAAAAGCAGTTAGCCGAGGATTTAATGAACTGCAATTAACTGGTGTCTCAATTTCACCAGTCATTTAAAGAACTAGCCAGCCCTTTTCTGGAGTCTGTGACTTTGCCTTTAGTGACATACTGACTTCAAACACAACTAATTTCATCTTCCAAGGTCTGCAATGGCTTTCACAATTGCAGAAGTGTATCTTGACAAATTGTTGTAGCTTAAGGGGAGATTTCCGAAAGTAAACTTTCTTCTCCAAAGCAGACTGGGATTCCATTTAAGGCAGGCACTGCTTACTTCAATTCCAGTCTGTGCCTTTTAGAGAATCTCTTCTGGCAGGGTTACTCTGGACTTAGGGGACAAGAGATATAGTCTGCATTTCCCTGCATCAGCCAAACTAGACTGCAATTCGCATTTTTCTTTTACTTCCAGACACTTTTGTCTTACATTAGTACCTTTGGAATAGCTGAAGAAAATAGTTTTGAAATGAAAGTGATTTTCAGGTGTTGTATGTGAACAGCAAACTTTCAAAACTAATTCAGAAAGAATGATTATTTCTCTGCAATTGAAAGTGAAAAGAAATCACAGCAAAATTATATTCCAAGCCTTAGTTACAAAAGAGCTATTGCAGGACACACAGAAGCACGTGTCTCTTTTTTTAATCAGAAATAACAATAATAAACTCTTCTGCTAAATGCCAGAAAAAAAAAGAGAGAGTTTTTTTATATATACATAGAAAGTCAGAAACATCTGACCTTTTTTAGGTTATTATTAAGTCACATATGAAAATGAAAAGACTATATCAACTTTGCTGTAATAAATTGACCCTTCGGCATGCACCAGAAGAAACAGCTTTGGAGACATGACTTTTGTGAAAGAAAAATTCTGTGCATCATCTAAGAAGTGAACTGTGAATAACACCTCCATGCCTTTCAGATCAAGATGTGCCAGAAACAAATTTTAAAAATCTAGATATAACCAGTAAGATTCTTTGATTCTAATAAGCTAACCTGTGAACTACATTAAAAAAATGAGTCAATTGTTCTCACCCCCCATCTATTTCCAAGCCAGCACTATATCAGAATTTCCTGGAGACCAACCCAGTGAAAAGCCACAAAATTGTTTCCAACCATATTCTCTCATTTACTTTTCCCTTTCTGCCCATGCATGTAAGCCACTGCAAAGAGTCTGTGGAAACTGGCTGTGATATGACATGCTGTTGTGCTAGAATATTTCATTCAAAGGAATGGAAGCAATTTATGTTTCCATGCTGTGCAGTTCCAGATCTATGAATGAGATACCTGTATCTTGTTATAGGCAGTACTGATCAAACCAAAGAATCAGAATGTACTCCGTAACCAACTTCACATTTTCTGATGATGATACAAATTTAGAGCACAACATACAAATTATTTTAAAAAACACATAACATTTGGAAAAAATGGCCAAAACAGTCACTGATGTTTAGAGGACCACGACTATGCTGTTTTTATGGGAAAAGGAAAAAATGGCTTTATACATACAAAAATGGGAGATAGGAAAAACCCAGTTATACATGGTCTTGCACCACTAGTGACAATCAGGGTTTTGTTGCTTTCAGTGCAACCATGATCACATAAATCAGCTGGTATTTGTTGCTTGGAATTTGGGTTTGGGTTGCAGAAGGATACAATGGCTTATAACCTTTATTGTGGTACATATATATGGTTATCTAGTTAGCTTAATATTTATCTTCTACATAATATTAATTGTGTTTCATATGTAAAAGGTTAAATATGTAAACCTCTAAAGTATACTTTGCAACACTTCTCTCTTTTATTGCTGACTGCAATACTGGTAACACTCCTGCAACAAGCAACACTAAAGATTTCAGAAATCTGATTAGAAATAATCAGTACTGTTTAAATGTCTTTTTTTCTCCTCCTGAATACAGTGGACGCAAAAGCAAAGCCACAAAAGATTTCTGCAGACAGACTGAATGAATTGGGGCTATCAACAAAGGATTGCTAAGAAAATCCAGTGGGCAATAAAATGTCGTTGTGTTTCAATTTATCAAATTAAGAATTGACAAAAAATGTGTAATATTATCTTTGAAGATATTCAGTTCTCCTATCTATATAACAAAAGTTTTAAAGAGATGAGAGGTGCAGCAAACAAAACAGATATATCCACAGACTTGCTCAAAATGAGGGAATGGGAGAATAAATTCTGTTTTGCAGCTCTTGTGAGTCTTTTCCAAGTTTAGCGATTTAACTGCCACTTTGATGAATAAACACTTATTCATTAAGATTTTATGTGCCATTTTAAATTCTATTGGTATTTCTTTTTTGGCTGAACAAGAGCCCTACAAAGACTTTCAAACAGGATTGTCAGATTCGGATTTTAAGAATTGGATGTGCTACATCTGAGTTTAGGACTCGGTTTAGAGAACTAGGACTTTAACAAAGTACATCAGTCAGAAGTACAAATTTAGCTGGCACAACTCAGCTAACTACTCCTCTTCTTCTTCCTGCAGCTTCTGTTACTGCAGAAGGCCATGTTTCACTGATTTAAGTGTAGAATTCTCTCACTAACTTTAATAGGGTTATTTCAGGAATGCCAGCCTTGAGCAATGAAAGAAATATCTAGCCACATGAAGGTTTGTTCTTTTTACTGTCTCATTTGAAGATGCCCAACCATTTATCATACCAACACAAATTCAATCAGAGATACCTGCCTGGTACAGAGGAACCAGTCTGAATTGAATAAGTAAGCATCAGCAAATATCAAAGTACTCAGTGTATACACCACAAATTCTGCTGAAAAAATGTTTTTAAAAAGTATTTTCTGATCATTTTTCATTAGTTTGCCTTTGAAACAAATGCATTGTTGAAAGATTCTGAATCACTATTAAAATAGGGATTTGATCTATCTAATGAAACCAAAAAGAATCACAAACCTGAAAAAAAATAAAAGTAGATCTAAAGTGCTTTTTTTTTTTTATGGTAAAGCACACAAGGCTTCCAGACAGGCTGGACTGGCCTGTCCCAGCATCCCCCAGGCCTCTCCCTACCCATGGACCACGACCCATTTTGGTCCCCAGGGCCATCAGCCCCTCACCACAGACTCACCTGGAGATGGAGCTGGGGCTTCCTCTAGCTGCCCTGCTCCCTGGGGCCCTGGGGATCTCCTCTCACTCCTGGCTTCCCAGCTGCACCCCGTGACAGGGTATGGGATGAGCAGAATTCTTTTTCACCAAACAATGAAACGTTGAAATGATGACATACTCTTTGAAATTAGTAGATAATCTCTAGAACAAAGTTTACACTGAGGTTAATGAATTCCTGGAGTTTACTGCCACAGGAGGCAGATACCTTCAGTTTCTTCAGACGGGATTCAAAAAACTCACACACAAGTCTTCAAACAAACACCAATGAGATTAGGCAGAATTGTGCCCACTGTCATCCCTAATTGCTATTTCCTCCCCCAGACAGCATAGTATGATCGAAACGAATCACAGAAAATACCAAAGTTTGTGTACTCTCCCTAAACAATACCATGTTTTCCAACTGCCAAAGGCTGTTGGATAGCACTGGTTTTTATGTTTTAAAGACTTTAGCCCAAACATATCATTCATAATAAAAGTCGGGAAGTAAAAAGAGTTAAAAGCTGACCAGAAACAACCTTTGGAGAAGCAAAGGTTGTGACTATGCTTCATGTGAGAGTGTTTGTTTAAGATATATTTCCATCTCAACAGATCTTGTAATCCCGGAATGTTTCCCTGTACTTTGGAATAAGAAAGAATGCTTCTCCTCTGATCCACTAGCAAGCCTGTAAGGTAAAGTAAAAGACAGTTCACTGAGAGAGGTGACTCTAAAATGTGAGCAGAAGAAAGTTCAATGACCTTTTACAACTAGAAATCAGCTTTCCTTGTGGGAAGGAACAGGAAAGTTGATTCCTAGGGATAAAACACTGAACACAGAAGAAAGCAAAAGAAAAATATCCAGATGCATCAAACCCTCAGATTAATTGGCACTTGCTAACCTAATTACAGACTTCCAATGATGTTTGCCACGAATGTTTGTCTCCATCTAAAGGCAAAGCAGAAATTAAACTTTTTGAATAGGACAATTCACTTAAAGATGCAAGTGGATTCAGTACTGCCTCCTGCAACGTGCCTCTAACACACTATTCACATACAGTGAGAGATTTATTTCCATTTGTTCACCTTAGTAGAGCATTAGCAATAATTACCACCAAGTACAAGAAAACAAAAAGCCCACATGGCCAGGAGGAATTAAGCATTAATCAAAACAGGGTGTTCATTCAGGGACATGGACCTGAGTAAGTGAAAGATATGGGCAGAGATTGTTGCCATACTTACCAGTACAGTCTGGGGAATTTTTGGAGATATCCTGGACTCTTACAATCAACAAACAAGATTTCTATAGAACTCTTTTGTTTTTATTTAACGTTTGAAAATTTCTTGTGAAATCATGTCTTTTTTTCTGAGCTCACAAGGCATTATTTGCTAGAGGATTTCTTATCAAGTTTGTCATGACATTCTTCAATGGACGTTTTTTCTCTGCAAGCTCTTACTTACTACAGTGGGAGTACTAACACTTAAAATACCAGCAGTGCTTACCCTGCCTTTCCTGCCTTGATGATTGCCAAGCGCCAACAAAGCACAATATATGAAATCCTCTTCTCAAAGAAACTATATCCTCCCTTCAGAGAATAATTCAGGCTTTCTGTATGAAAGCATTAATGCTAGCTGAGTCCAAATAAAGGTATTTAGAAAGCCATTTTGTGTTTTCCACAATTCAAGTATCTCATCTTAAACCAAGTGCTTCACAAAACACACCACAAATGTTTATGCTTTAAGAATAAGTGCATAAAGAAAAAGGCAAAAAAGAAATCTGAATTTGGTTTATTACTGTTACTTCTTAATTTTGGTTCACAGGCATTTTTTTTCTGTCATTTACCTTCTGACTACTAGTGTCTCACTGTGATAAACTACAAAGAGAGATGTTAAATGGCTTACACCTCAAATGAATTGCAGAATAAAAAGGTTTTCTAAAAAAGAAATACCCTGTTTACATAATTATATATCCTGAAAAGCAGTTCACAAATGATCCAATAGAGTTGTCAGTAATACCACTTTTATAATTTGTTGATAAGGTCTCAATAAATGACTGGTGCTAAGCACTTTGAAGATGCGACTATAATAATAAATTAAATATTTTAAATATTTAATTTGTATTAAATATGTTAAAATTATATATAATATATTAAACACAATAAATATCTATTAGTCTATCAGACAAGCCTTACCTCAATATTTGGCACAAATATTATAAACAATAGGACCCTACCACCATTTATCCACCATTTATTGATAATTTAGCTCTCTTCATTATTTCAGTCTTCAAAATTCACATATAAATGTCGGTCATTAAAACAATGTGTCCCAGACCCTAATAAGAAGAATAATTGAGTTTAAAATATCTGTTGACAGGAGAAATAGTGCCAGCAAAACCTCAGCTCTGGACATGAGGAGAGCAGGCTTCAGGCTGCTCATGGAATTAGTTAGTAAGGACCTGTGAAAAATGTTTTTGCATGTCCTGAGGTCCATCAGTGCTGATCACTTTTTAAACATCACCTCCAAAGGACACAGGAACAGAAATTCCCAGATGTTGCATGTCAAGTAGTCGAGGCAGAAGGCCTGCTTGGCTGAACAGGAATCTTCTCTTGGAAATTAGCCAAAAAAGGAAAGTGTATGCCCAGTGGAAGCAAGGTCAGATGACACGGGAAGAATACAGAGATACCGCTTGCCACTGTCAGGAGAAAATTTATGTGGCCAAAGCTCAGCTGGAATTGATGTTGGACAGAAAGTTGGGGGACCATAAAAAGAGTTTTTTTCAAATATATTAATGGCAATAGGCAGTGTAAAAATAACATCCGCCCATTACATGACTGTGAACCCCTTTCTCCCCCCCCCACCCAGATAATCTCCTGGTGCTCACCATTTTTAAAGTACTTGGACTGTTCCTTTTATGAGTCTGATCCAGCAGAGCTTTTGGCTTTCTGACCTTAACGTCAAAAGGTGTGTGTTTATCACTCACCACACTAAAAATTTCTGAATTATCATGAAAGTATTTTATTGTATTACATGGAAACCAAACACACTTTAAACACTAATCTTAAAAGTCTCATAAATTTTTAAACAAACTCTTTTTTCATTTTACCACCCAAAAAAATCCTTCCTCATGCTGCTCCTAACACAAATGCAATTTTTTTTAACCAAGATTTCTCAGGTAAGTTCAATACCTTGTGAAGTGAGCCACACACACTGAAAAGAGTTCAAGTAGTCTTATGAAAATGGGTGCAGCAGTTTGAATGCACACACCAACCATAAAATCATAGAATAATTTGTCTTGGAAAAGATCTATAAGATTGAGTCCAGCTGTACTGCTAACACTGCCAAGTCCACCAGTAAACTGTTTTCAGACCTCATGTGGGAAGAAGAGATGACTGCATGCTTTTTTTTGTGATTCTCACCCTGTAGGAGAACCAGAAGGGAATCACATGTCAGGTCCTTCAACTTGCACACATGGAATGCAAAGTATATGGAGGATCACATCTGCACAACAGTCTAAATCCAGCTGAAAGAAAAGAAAAGCATACCGGAAAATATTTTCCTTTTAATGCTTTTTCTGTGTTTAGTGGGAATTGCCTTTTTAGTGGTTTTTTTCTGCTTTCACTTTTGTGTCAGTGACTTATTCATTGCTCTCTATAAAGACACTGTTAATTGCACATAAAACAAAGTCCAGATTCAAGAATGTGTTCTTAGGCTAACCAGTACCTCTGTATGCAGATGACAAACTCTTAACCAACATACCATGCAATTCTCATTAATAATGTGTATAATTTGAAGAAAAAACAGAAGTTTCTTCTCAGGTGTTTTTTAGCTCTCTGGCATGACTGACAATGTGTTTGTCCATTCTTCACAGCTCTTTGGTGTGGAACTGCCACACAAGGAGTCTGTAACAGCATGAACATGAATTTGTCATACTTTAGCAACACTTGATTCTTGAAAAAATCTTGGAAATGTGCAAGGACACAAACTGATACTGACACGTCATCATCAGTGTCCTATTGAGAACAAAAAAAAGTGGAAAGGCAAACTCTTATGCAGGAAGAAATTAAAAAGAAGAACCCTTCCAGTTTAGTTAAACTATCAACAGAGAAACAGCTTTTTTTGTGGTGTGATATTTCTCATCCTGATATCAGTTTCATCATATAAATCAGATTTAATCATGTGAATCAAGGTCAAGTCTTTCCATTGACTACAAGGGCAGAAAAGAATGGCGCTGTCAAAATCTAGCATTAGGTCAGATTACCATCCCAAAAGACAATATAATTGTAAGTGGGTTTGATTCATTGTGTTTGGATTTTAGACATCAATGATTCTGTAATGAAGTATTTAAAACAAACACAGAATATTTGGCCACTTTGTGACCCTTGATTTGTGTATCTTAAAAGGAAACAGGCTCACATCATTCCTTACAAATCTAGCCAAGATTGTTAACGAAATCAACAAACAAAGAAGGACAACAATCTGCCAAAAAAGAATGCCTTAGGCCTGTTCCCAGTGTCTTTCCTATTGCTTTATATTGAACATATGGTAACAAAAATTATTGAAACTCAGCATATACAAAAACTGACCCAGAATATCACGTGCATTTATTCCCCAGGCAATTGTTCTAATAGCAGGGCAAATATCACAACAAATAATCAAAGGAAAATAATTTTTAAGCTCATCAGTTTGATGATTTATTGTCCATTATACTGTTGATGCAAAGATTTCAAGTTGTCTGTCATATTAGCTTTATATATTGCTTTATATATTATAATTTAATGACCAACCCTTAGAAGTTGTTTCGTAAATAAATATATATATTAAAAGCTATCTACGTATATATATGCAATAATATATACATAGACACACTCAGGTTGTGCTTTTCTTATGCAAAATGTTCATCAGCACTGTTGCCTTGATGGTCGGCATCTGTGTGTTTTTAAGGGGCCACCTCATGAGGCCTCATCTTTGCAGCTCTGCCATGTGCAAAATATTCCTGCTCCCAAAGAAAAACCTTCCAAAAATGTAAATGTTTTAAATCTAAACTCTGATCATGTTCTGCAAACAGTGATGTCATGACAATAAAAAGAGCTGGAAATGATGTCACCAGCAGGATGACAAGAGGAACACCCTGAGCTGTTAGCATCCCTACAACACTGTGTGTGGCTAGAGACTGCACAAGATACAGTGGGAATGACTCCAACTGCCAGGTCTCCTCCAGATCGTATCAGTGACCTTAATACAGATCTTCATCTCTCAGCTAAGTTGTCATATACCCCCTGCATTTTCATGAAATAATCCCAAGCTTCAGAGTCTAACAAACCACCATTTTCCCAGGAAAATCTAGTTTATTAAAAGAATAATCTTCCTTGCTGTAAGTGGGACAGTTTTGTAAGCTGCTGTTCACTTAGAATGATCTAAAATATCATTGTTCTTCATCAGAATCCCCTGCCTGTGTGAAGCACTTTTAGAAGTACTGTAGTTCGGTTCCATCAGAGAACGGGAAGGAGAACATTTTGGTTCTAAAATAATAATACATTTTTTAAAAGCTTGCAAATAATGTTTAGCTTTTTTAGCAGACTACATTGGTTATGCTGTGTGGAAATGTAATTCTTTCCTAGTTACTCAGACCTGACTGGTAATGAGATAGATGGGGGATTTTTCTCCTTACTTTTCCCTTCAATCTCAGTCACGTGCTCCCTGAATTCCATGTGTCACTTGTCCCTGTTTCTCACTGTCCTTTCTCTACCATACACTAGAAACACAAACATATATGTATGTATAACTTACGCCTTCATACACTCCTCCTCCTCCTTCCTCCCCTACCTACAAGTTATTAGCTGAACATGTCCTTCCAAAGTTATTATTGTTATAACCCCTCTTAAATGCCACTCTTGTTATCTCTGCAAAACAATAAATGTTCCTGCATATGAAAGAGAATCCTTATTTCTTTGCCTGTTCTTACCAACATTCACCCTCCACCCTAAAATTAGAGAAGCTGAAGTCAATTATTTTCGACAGTTTATGACCACATACCTTGCAGTGTATTTTCAAACTCAATTTGAACAAATTTTCCCGTTGCTAGCCTTAAAAATCAATTTAGTTCACAATATTAAAACTTCTCTTCTGAATCACATTTATTTGCTGTAAGATGACATTTTTGAGGCATCTTATTAGCCCCAGGGTCTTGTCCACATGCATCTATGTATAGGATTGGGTGTGGGATACCAGGGCAGACTTAGTCCCCATCCAAATAGGGGCAAAGGTGTTGTGTGATTGCTGTTGAGTGATTTTACTGCTCGCACTGCTGACAGTCAGCAGGCATGATTTATCAGAGAGAAGCTGTCAGTTTTAGTGAATGTACATGGGTTTTGAAAATATTCAGTTTTTGGCCAGGCAAATAGCAAAAATTTTAGCTCAACAATGATTACATAAGCTATCAATAGTAAGTTTAGCAATATTCATTATGCAAAAAGATTTATGTATGCTTATGAATGCATCCTAAAGTGAACTGCTATTTTTGAACTACATTAAATTATTGAAATTCTGTGACAATCTGATGAAAAATGTATTACATGTGTTTGCAATGAGTTAGTGTACTGAATGACACTAACAAAAAAATGCTGTTCCTTAAAAATATTCTATAACTGCAATGATAAAAATGCAAGATCGTCAGAGACTGCAGAGCAGAGATAGATATAGTAGTCAGCTTTCACAGGTAGCACTCTTTAAACCAAAGGAAACTGCCTTTGGAATGTTCACAAGACGGTGAAGAAAATGGAATGGGGCTCTGCAATAGCAAAGACCACAGATTACATCTTTCTACTCCCACAACATGAGTGGACGTAGACAAGGTTTTCACACAAATTTAGCCAGCATTTCAAACAGTAAGCATTGTAAATGTGTTACTGTGATAAACTTGTAGTCATCACCTGTTGCAGTCTGTAGTTTCTGCAGTGGCACGGCAAGCCACAACCTTCCCGGAGAGCGCTGCGGGGCGGCATCGGGGAGAGAGCGGCTGTTCCGCTTCCCGCAGCCCTCCCGGGCGGCCCCGCGCCCTTGCTCCGGCTGGATGCCGGCTCCACAACATGGGGGCGATAAAGGAGGCGAGAAGGGTCTCCGCATGGGGACCACACGACTTTAATCACATGGTGACAAACACCTTCCCAGCGGCAGACAGAGCACATGGCCGCCCGTTTTGGGTTTTATATGGGGACAAGGGGGGCGGGGAGAGCACATGGACTACTGGTTTCAGGTTTCAGGGGCGGTACATGGGCAGAGTTGGGGTGTCAGAACCAATGGGAAAAACCCGAGGGAGGGGCCAGGACCAGGGGCAGGGAAGGGCAGAAACCCAGCAGGAAAAGGGGTGGGGAAACACAGCACCGCAGCTTCTCCTCTCCCACCAAACTGAAGAGGGAAGAGCCCCTCCCAAGGACCCCCACAATCACCAAGGGAGCAAGAATTCCTATTCCATTGATGTAAATATTGTTGTTTGTTTTACCAGCTCCCAAGTTCTGCTTTTCACCATTTTTCCTTTTTTTTTACCCTTTTGTTACTAGGCAACATAAGCAAAACTGTTCCACACCAAGAGAGCACCTTATCATTTATTTGAATGGGAAATATCTGTGAACAGAAATAATAATAATAATATCAGATTTTGCTCTGATATTTTGACAAGTAACATATAAATAAACATTTTAAGGAAATTTTAATTTTTTACCTCTTATATAGAATCAAAAACTTACAGCTAAGCCTTTTGGTAGTCTCTAAGTTTGGATCTCCAAATCTCCTCTTCCAGGTCACTGTCAATATATCAGCTAGTTTTAAGGGGAGCAGTCGGGCTAACTGTGAAAACTCTTGAAAAATTTCACAGAATCTCAGAATTACAAAATTGTTAAGGTTTGAAGGGGCCACTGTGGATCATCTGGGTCCAACCTCCCTGCTCAGGCAGGGTCATCCCAGAGTACATGGCACAGGATTGTGTCCAGATGGTTCTTGGGTATCTCCAGTGAGGGAGACTCCACAGCCTCTCTGGGCAACCTGTTCCAGTGCGTGGTCACTGCACAGTGAAGAAGTTCTTCCTCATGTTCAGGTGGAACTTCCTGTGCATCCCGTTTCTGCCCGTTGCCTGTTGGAATTTCATGCATTTGAAAAGTAGCATCATTAAAGCCATTGATTCCATCATCCTCTAGTATGACCTAAATGTGCTGAAGGCCAACGGTAATTTTACTGTTCCTTAACACATGCTGGCGTTAGTTTGGTGGAGAGTTTGAAATACTTCTGTTGTATTTTGATGACTGTTTTTTATAGGTTATAAGACTTGCAATGAGGGAAAGAATAAGTATAGTAAAGTATTATTGAAGGAAAAGTTAAAATACAGGGTGAAGGTACAGAAGGAAACAGTATTTTGAGTTTTGTCTCAAAATACAGGACCACTTAGTTATGGTACTTGAATGAATCTGGCAGAGAGCCTAAAAGTTCTCTATAACAGTGCTGCAGGACTGTAATACAATGGACCAGGGTAGCTGTTTTGCACTTCAGCTATTGATTACGATGCTATTCACTCAGCCTTTATTCATCCTAAAGTATTCTTAAGGAATAACTAAGCCTGAAGCAAACATTAGCTGAGAATCAACAGGAACTATAAAGTGCTCCGTAGGGCATTACCATAAGGCTGGCTTCACTAATTTATTGGTCAGCTAGTTCTTTTGAGGAGTCTCCCAGACAGCCCATTATTCCACTGTACAGAGGCAAACGACAGTGAACATTTTCGTGCCCATACAAAGAAATCTAGTTCACCCTGTTGATTGAGATCAAAGATCAAAGCTGAAATAAATTAATGCAAATTGATAGTACTGCATAAGAAAGACAAGGCAAGCCATCTTCCCACACCAAAACAGAGCTGTAGGAGCAGTTATCTTTCAGGAGAGATCATCAATGTCATTATAAGCCAGCTCTTTTCTCTTTTCATGCCAAAGTGTGACAGCAGGTATCTTCTCAACACCCCTCCTCTGCAGGAAAGATGTGACTTCTTAGGACATCTAGTAGATTTAGCAAAGCCTGGGGCATGCTATTGGTTAGCTGTGGTATAATTGCTGCAACCTTCTTCTCCTACCATCTATCTAGTTCTTTACTTTCTAAATGTTCCAGACAATTTTAACTTTGCCTTTGTCCTGAGCCCAAAGCTCCAGTCCTTCTATAGCTCATAATTCCTTCATACATATTTTATTGTGCATAAATCCATTATTGACCAATTGACTCACAAACCTGTACAATAGATGAATATAAATGTATTGGTGATTATGAAGGTTAATGTACTGCTATTTGAAGGAAATCATGCAGAGAAATCTAGCAATGTCTTCTTCTTTTAGTGAAATTGCCCAAATCAAGGAGTTGAATTAACATCTCCATCCATTTCTTTAATTTCACACACTTGTTTTACATTAAAGTCATACCCATGATTTTTTTAACAATATAAAGTACTTTTCACATTATTTTCTTTCACTAAAAAGCAGAAAGAAAGCTTTTGCAAAACAAAAATTTATATAGTACCAAGTGAGGTTATATTTTCTAATTTTTACTTTGCAGAATGTCCCATTTGTGTGGCTTGTCTCACAGAATGTGGATAACAGTCTTTTATAAATAATCTCCAAAAATAACCCAGCAGTTTCTAAACCGCCCACTCCTAGGAATTTTGGAGAGGTTTATATAATATTATTAATTGGGACAATATGCAAGTGTGCTGGAAGCATTTGTGCTAGTAAAGATGCCTTTGATCTGTAAAAAAGACAGACCTTGTTAACGCACACGAACTTTTAGCCATTTTCCATCTAGGTCTCATGAAAGAATTCATCAATGCCTACTTGAGATGTTAAATGACTAAAAATCTGGAAGACACTGCATTTAAAAACTCTTGTTCTTCTTGGAGATATCTGAAAGAGAAGAAACTTAAGGAGAAGTTGCAAACTGAAGGGCTGGGACCACAGTTGATGAAACTAGATGAGTGACTTTTGGAAAGCTCAGAGAAAACCAGAGAGACACCAGATGGCAGAGATCTCAGAGGAAACAGAGCTGCTCAGGTTACAAACTGTCTGCAAGACTTTGATTCCCACACAAAGGAATGCACTCTTTCCTGTACTGTGTTCTTACTACAGTCTTTCTATACTCTTACTTCTTACTGAAATAGCACTTTGTTCACATTCTTCTGTTATCACAGAGAAATACAAGCAACAAAGAACTGACTCTGCCATCTTCTTGCCCTGATAAACAAATGCATCAACAAGGATCCAAATAATGGGAAAGCACACAAACCCAAGAACAGTAAATGAGCAATTATATGTACTTGTTTTTTAAAGACTAAAAGAACATGAAAAACATAATCTAAATTAGAAATTATATCCCTTAGGTTTGCCAACAAGGGATTTGGAGTGTTGTTGTTGGAAGGGCTTGGAAAAAACATGGGAAAGAAATATGCAAAAAGATGACTTAAAAGGAAAGGTAAAAGCCAGTTGAGCCTATTGCCTTTCTTAAAAAATGAAAAAAAAAAGAAAAGAAAAAAAGGATTATTAAAGAAAAAACATCTGAAATTAGATTGGCAACCAGTAATTGTCACTGGCTTTGCCTTATCAGTTTCCAATAATCCTGGGCTGGTTGTCATGCAAGTGAGAAATCATGGAATTTCTCTCTGATGTTGGCATTGATGGGAAACAGCATTCATGAGACTACCTGTTATGTAAACAACAATCCAACCAGAGATCTCTGTATGGAATAGCAATAAAATGAAGGTAACATAAATCCACTGGGTTTTTTAAAGATTTTATACTTGTGGCTTTACAACATGAATTTCCACAGTGAGGTTCAGGTTCCATGAAGATTTTCTAAAATGTAGGACTTTAATTTATCTCTACATCTCCATGAATTCTCCATACAGTGGGCTATAGAGGATTAGGTTAATGAAGTATCTCCTAATAGTGTGATGGAGTATTATGAAATGTGTAAGTAATGGAGATGTAATGTGGATATTTTGGAGGCCAAAACTCAAATGATTGTTACATATTGATTAAGAAATCCTGAGGAGTGTGGATGCACTGGTTTTGGTGAAACCATAACAGTGGAGGATGGTGGGTCAAATCCTCAAGTAAGCTATGTAAGATAAAGTTTGAAGAAAGTCTTTCATATCCCATTTAAATCTATAGTAGCAGGATAG
This sequence comes from Falcunculus frontatus, assembly GCA_013398115.1. Classification (NCBI taxonomy): domain Eukaryota; kingdom Metazoa; phylum Chordata; class Aves; order Passeriformes; genus Falcunculus; species Falcunculus frontatus. The sequence continues at coordinate 2,791,332 of VZRV01002858.1, forward strand.
GTAGAGTTAGTAGGTTGGAACAGTTCTTTCAGTAGTAATAGAAAGTTCAATGATTTCAGAATGCTCAGAAGCATCACCCATGACAACACTAAGGTTTTTCATCCGGGAAACAGAAAACAAATTTTTTTCAGCAGCATTTTGCAATTTTTTTTTCTTCTTGCTATGTCTCTTTCTTCTTACTATCTTGGTTTGATTTGCAGTGTTAATACATCATGTGCAAAAGTAGCTGTATTGGCAGAGGGGTTCATCCAAGAAAAGCTAGAAGTGTTAAGTAATTCCATATTTTCCCCATCTGATTTCATATTCAAGCTTTTTACATAAAAGGGATGCCATTTTCTGTCAACTAGGTAGTTAAAAGACCTTCTGACAAATGGCAAATCATTTAAAAGCCATCTTCTATTGTAACTTATACAGGCAGAATTTTCAAGATCTTAAATAAAAATTTGATTGAGAAGAGAGTTATACATAGGAATTTAATTCCTTTCAGCACTCAGGGATTTGGTTGTTTTTATAAGGAAAAAAGAAATTGATACCCATTTGTCTTAGAGGGCTAGTAATAAAATAGTTATTTGGATCTAATCAGACTGTTCAAACCCAGACCTTTTTTGTCTAGGAAAGACAGAACAGATATTTTATGACTGCTCTGTGCCTTATGTAAAATCAGCGTCATCATCCTTGTACATTGCCCGTTTCATTGTGTAGGAAAGATGTGAAGACCTGAATGGCAAAAGTTATTCCTAAATGTGATTTATGTGGGTCGAGGCTAAAATAAATTGTGTGTAAAATTTCACATTGACTTACAGTACTTTGAGTATTAAAGACTCAATAGAATCTGTCTAAAATCTAGACATCAGTTTTAGAGACTTTAGAGTTTTAGAGTTCTCAAGTATTACTTTGCTTCTGAAGAGGTGCCAAGCTTTACTCAGACCCTCCAAGGCAGTTGTGCAGAGTTCTATTCTCTAAACTTTAGAAAAATTGAAAATTTTGTTGCTAAGGCTACGTTTCTTTCTTAATTAAAAAAAAAAAAAAAGAATTTTGCTAATTTTAGCATTTAATAGAAGAGTAACTTGCTCTCTGCAATTGATAATAGACCTTGTTTCACGTACGTGAATTCCAAAGCAAGTTAGAAGTTTCTGTGTTTGAGCCTTTCCTGCCAGTGACCAGTAGCCAAAAGTTTGTTGCCTAACATGTTTAATTACAGATAATCAAAATACATTCCACCTGTCATATCAAGTTTTCACTAACATAAGGTCAACCCTGATCTAACAAGCAAGTTTAAAGTTCTTTTCTGGTCTTGTTTTTATGACCAAATGCAGCTTTATTACCCCATTCATATTCTTCTACTCATAGTTAGCATACTGGGTATTAATTCTTCAGACACATGCATTTCAGGCTGGCACATGTGCTCTCCTTCTGGAAACCTATATTTAGGCATCAGACCATAATGTTCATCGCTATCATATTTGAAAGAACACAGGATGTATATTTATCACAACCTCATGAATGTAACTAATTCCTCACATATAATACAGGAGAAAAAATCTCTTTAGGCTTTGCCTGTCTGATGATGAATTTATACACTTTACTGCTCAAAATTCTTCCGGCAAGGCTTTTTACTAATCATTATTTCATTAAATAAAATAAAACAAACCAGCAAACATATGGCCCAGTGACCTGAATGCATTGCTTTTCTTTTGAAAAAACTGTTGGCCTAAATTTTCTGTATCTAGAGGGAAAGATGCTATATCATAGCATGGCTCTAGAAGTCTCTTGATTCTAATACTAACAGAACAATAAACATAGTGTCTTAAGGCAGATGAAAAATTGAAAGATGTCTTGCTTATCCACTAATAGTGGTAAATTTATAATCAGTTCTTAATATTAAGTGTATTTTTTTCATTTGCTACATAGAATTCATGTCTATATTTACCATGAGAATTGAGTTATCTGAAATATCTGCAGTTTCTTAGCCTCAAAGTGCTCTCTCATGTGTCCTAAATCTGCCAGCAAAACTCTTCCACTGCTGTTGTCTTCTAACATAGTTGACACTAATGGTCCAGTCAACTTCTCTTCCAAACAACCTGGTATAAATAAATTAGCAGGCAGTGGGTTCACTTGGAGCTGTGAAGGGGCGGCAGCAGAATCCAGGTCTGTCAAGTTGCTGAGGGAGACTTGGCCGAGCAGCTCCTGTGCAATGCAATGCTACAGTGTGACCCTTGCCTGCTCTGTGACCAAGGGTGCTGGAACCAGCTGGCCAGTCCAGCAGTTAGCTGCTCCTCATACTCAGGAGGGGAAGGAGTCGTTCTGCTGGGGCCCAGCTGTCATTGGATCCTAATGGGAAAGTAGGGATATGGCCTTACCCGCTCATCTGACCTGTCACCCCCTCTCTGTCATCTGCCCATTTATCCTGACAGCTTGGGAGAGAAGTTTCAGAGATCTGCAAATATAATTATGCAGTAGTAGCATAGTCAAGTGACCAGGAAATCCTATCTCTGAGCAGCTCAAATTCTTCATGTCATAAAATCAGCACTTAATTATTAGTACATGAGACTTTCTAATATGCCCTTACAGGAAAATCAGCCTGGCCAAATCTGCCAAATATGATACTGGAATTTTAAGACAAAATCCATATTAGGCAAAGTGACCTCTACTTTGAGCATCTCACAGTAGATAGCGTTCTTAGGTCAGGAACAGCACCTACATCAATTCTTAGATTTTTCAGTTTCTAGGAACTATAGATTATTGGTTCTACATGCAGCGATGTAAAAAGCAGTCCCTAAGAATGCAGTGGAGATTTAACAACCCCTGAGTACTGTGGTAAGTGTTTTAAAGTTCCCTTTTCCGTGATATCTTAGTACATGACTGGTAGTTACTGGGTGATATGGTACTTATTTGACATTTGATGCTTCTGAGTGCTAATAAAAATAGCAGCCTTTTGGTTCAGAAGATCAGGTGTCTGCAATGGTGAGTCGGGATGACACATGCCAGTCAGCTGAAGGACTGGAGGTGGGATCCTAATTGAGTTGTGCCTAACTGCCTGTGTGAATTGAATCAACAATCAAAAGCCTAAAAATATATGGCCCTGACAGGATCTGAGGGAGAAAAATGGTGGCTGGGATGACTTAGTGAAGACAAGTACACCAACCAAAATCAATGTCAAAGAAGGGGAGGGATGAGAGTTCTTCTCTCCCTCTGTCATTAAAAATCAAATTGTAGATGTGGTGCCTGCATGAGGCCGGGATTCCAGCTGCTGTCTTGAGCTCAGTGTCTAATCTGTCTGATTAGACTGGACAGGGAGGAGAGGAAGGGAGCCTGGGACAGAAAGGCAGAAAGATAATAGTTTACTAGGAAAGTTGGCTAGTGCTTACTAGTATTTATACTTTAAGAGAAATGGGAGCATTTTGGGTAAGGAAAAATTTCTCTGTAGTATTTGGTAGTCTGCAGAAGTACACAGGAAGATAAAACAGCTAAAGCTCTTGGCTCTTTGGTACAGACACTTTCTTGCCTCCTGTTTGAGACTGGTAATGAGAATGTTAAGGTTATCATCTCTAGTAAGGCTGCATTTAGAATGAGGACTAGGATAATGTTACTCTAATTCCAGCATTGCAGGCAGAAAAACTGATCAGCAGAGATTAGGAGGAGCAGTCACCCTAGGGAGGAGCAGCACCTACTTGGATGGGAGAATTAAATACAGTAAACATAGTCTAAAAATACTCCAAATACATTATAGAGCTCATTGAAAGTGCCTAAACATTGTAGGTCTGTGCTTAGATTTCTTGAAATATTCCTGTGTGCCTTTTCTCCTGTAGTCATTGCATGTCCCAACCTGATCTCAGGTACTACTGTTGCTGGGTATGATTTGGACATGAATCGAGTGCCACAGGGATGCAAAAATTATCATTATCTTCCTAAACTATTATTATCTTCCATGTTATATTATGCAGAAATACATTACACCGATTTTCTAGCTTTACATGAGAAGGATTAAACTATGTGATGAGTAAAAGAAAACAACTCACGTGAAATCCTTTTCTACCAAATATAGCCACCTTCTCTAGAAATGCAACTTTTCATACTCCCCTTTCCAAGCAAAAAGTGATGGCTGAAAATCCAAAACAGTCCAAAGTTTTGGATTTTACGTATCTCTTTTCTTGACACTAATACTGGGAAAAGGCAATAAATTATGAATGCAATGTTTAACAGGGAGTTGGATTATTTAAATAGAAAAAAGTTCAAAATTATTTAAATTAAAGGTTAGCTCCATTTAAAAAATAAATTGTAGGCATTTCTCATTACTTCATCAATCTTAACACACCTAAAGAATAAATGGAAAAGGAAAATAAAGTACATCAAAATTTCCTAACTAAATTCAACATTTTGGTGAATGTTTATATTAACAACTTGAATGTATTCAAATTAATACTCAATGGCAATATGTACATTTTAAGAACATCCTTTGGTTTTTACCAAATTAAAATCTTTTTTCTGCATGTTTTAGCCATACACTTGAAAATACTCAACTACCTGATTTTATTACATATTTAGGCAGACATACTGAATTCAGAAATGTGTTTGTGTATCTTGTTTTGCCAGAGGAATGTTAGATTTAACACAGGTAAAAGGTTTTTCACTACAGAATCATTAACCAGAGCTTAAATTCTCAGCTCAGTGTATCTGTTTCTTAAACAAAAGATGTTGCCCTACAAAAGAAGTAAATGAGAAGAGGCCCTGCAAATCAAAGTTGCTGCTCTTCATCTTTTGTGTGGGAGGACTGCCAAGTGAATGCAATTCAACAGCCCATTTGCATCAGCCTGGCTTATATATCCGCTGAGGGAGGCAGGAGTCTGGCAAGCTGTGTCAGCAGGTTACCTTGCCATTGTGAAAAAGCAAAGCAACAGCATGCTAGGCATAATGAGACAAATGTTGTGCATTCAGGTCTCCAAAGTCTTTTCTTGCTAAAGGAGAAGAAAAGACTGGCCTGCATCAACACTCTGGATATGCTTCTTGTTTACATGGCCCCGTCAATTGCATTTTCCTCACTGAGGTGTTAAAGGTGCATTTATGAATACAGTAAGTCAAGCCTGTGAAACGATTAAAGTCTTATTTCTTGTATATTATATGTCATGGAAAAGAACGTGTGAAGAGTATGAGTCATCATTGTCTGTGATTTATACCATGACTGGGGCACAAGCGTCTTGGTTCATTTAATGGAAATCAGCTATACCTTGTTGCAGGTTTCACATGGCACGTTTGAAGAGACCAGGAAACAGAAATGACATGGAGGCAGAGGTGAATGAGGCAAAAAATACTTGATTCTGCACAACAAGCTTCTCCACATCAAAAACGGGAACACTTGAGCAGCACTAAAAAAGGAAATGATGACTTCCACAAACTTATGAGTTTGTAGAAGTTATGAGTTGTAGAAGTTTGTTTGCAAAGCCTGGAGCATTCCCTAAGAGTTGCTATGGAAAGCAAAGCTGGGGAAAGGGAGCAGCCTGAAGAGTGCCTCATAAAAGCACCCAAGGGTATGACATGCAAGGAGTAGGTTCAGTTCTAGCAGCCTGCTGTTGCTGCTCCCAGCAGTTATGAGGAAAGTAAGCAAGGTGCACAGGAACGTCTGGCAAGGCCTGGGAGGAGGAACGGGAAGGCAGTGGACAGAGTGCAGACATAGTGCTTTGCTACCTGTCTGGTTCAGTGAAATAACCTGACCCCTCTCCTTTCTTACGGATTCAGGCCCTTTTTTTACACTGATACACTGACAATTGCTGCCATCTCTCTAAAGGAATATGACAGCACCCTCAATATTTTGTTTAGCTGACACAATGGATTCACACGTACACAGGGAGTTGTATCATTAGCACGGCTTCCTCCACCACCTGCAAGTGGTCTTCTGTCCCTTCCTCTGCTGGAGCTGAAAGAGTAGCCCTAAGGCTGATCTAAATTACTGCTCTCCAGAGTTGTCATGGTAACAGGAACTGGCTGAGCAACCCGGGCATTTTATCTTTTCCTTGAACATATTCTGAACCCTACATTTGGAACAGAGATTGCAGCTGTGCCATCCCCACGGGCTTCCTTTCTCTCATAGAGCATGATCAGGTTCCCAGCTAAATCAGACGTCTGCCTGCTTTACAACATGAGTGGCAGATCTCTGCCAAAAAGATTTCCAGAATCTGCTGAATGATTTTAGTGGTCAGAACTGCCATTCTACACTTGGTATATCAACAGGAACATTATATTTCAAAGTATCCCTTCAATGGAGCTTGCTAAACAACTTGTGGAATTTTTAAAAATATATGCTCTCATAAAAATTCAGCTTGTGTCAAAAGACACGTTTGTGTTTCCTTTCCAGAAGTATTGAAATGAATCACTCACTGCAAAAGTGTTTTAAAAGATAACAAAAAAATAAGTAATGGGTGGAAAAAATAAGGAAAGGAAACCTTCTGGCAATTATAAAAACAAAATAATCTGAATTCAGTAACCTTATTTCTGGAGCCTCCTGTTCCTACCATAGAACATTCTTTGGGTGAACTTTAATGTTTATTAATGTTGTGCAACATGTGTGCTCCTTCACTTGGAATTTGTCTGTCTTTAAGATTATAAAGTATTCAAAGAATAAAGAAATATGAGCATGGTTATCCTGGTTATCTAGATGGTAAGTTGTGATATTAAAATGGTACTGAATTTGACAAAAGGAGAACACAGAGCCAGAAGATTCTTCTTAAAGAGAAAAGAGCTGCCTTTGGTTTTGCCTTGTATTCTTCACACTAAAGATTAGAAGGCATGAGTGTCTTCTGTAAGAACTTTGTGGATGAGGCTCTGCTGATCATAAAAAAACTGTGCCGGATTAGAGTCTGGGTGGATCAGTGGAGAATGGGCTTAATTTTGCCCATTTAACAGATCATTGAAACAGATGGTAGAGAGCTGAATGGCATATGACTGCAGCTAATGGAGCATTGCCTGTGCAGCTCTACTCCAGATTCTGATCTGATGATTAAGATATTTGCTGCCTGAAGTGGATGAGTGGAGAAGAGCCATATATGGTGCTACCCAATTTACAATTTTTAAAGTCAGGGAGCTGGAGCTTGTTATGACATGCTGCCCAGCTCACTTTTGCACAGAATACCTCATTTATGGAGAAATAGGTTGGGCCACATTCCTAACACCAGGATTTGATTCCCTTATTGTATGCAGTGTTTGTAATATTAGTCAATTCTTCCCATTCATCTAACACATTTCAGCTTCACATTAACGGATTTGAGTATGTAAATCCTTCCAAATAAAGAGCAATCATCTAAGAAAATGACCTAACAGGTTATTTTCCTCCTTCTTACCAGTAGTAATACAGCCTTTCGTTCCTGTTTCAGCAATAGCTTTGCTTCAAAAGGACTTTGCTGTCAATACATGCTCAGCTATCGTGGCTGCTGTTGCAAAAAAAAAAATCATGCAGACTATCAGGAAAAAAAAAGAAATAATATTAACAGTCTTTATATTACTGGAGTATTAAGACTCACAGTCAAATATTTACTGTGCTCAAAATAAACCCAGGATATCCAGAAAATATTTGGAATCAAAGCATTGAGCAAATTAATTTAGCTAGTGAGAGCAAAGAGCAATGATACAAAGCAGGTTTACAGTTAGGGATATAATTTTTGTCATTCTTATTCCACTGTATTAAATATTTGAAAATATTTTAAAATTGCACATCAAGAATTGTCTGGAGAGAACAGCAATGAATATTCTCCAAGGGCAAAACAAAGGTAATTTCACGCTCCCTGGAGAAGACTGTTGCACGAAAATTCAAGTGAAGGATTTTGCGTGTATAGCCCTTCCGGAGAGAGGAGGAGGAAGAGGAATCATCCAAAGATACTTCTCACCGTCTAATCTCATAAGTGAGGTAGCTGGAAGGAAAAATGTCATTACTCACACTTACTTTCCATCAGAAAGCTCCTTCTCATAACTAAGCACAACAGCCCTCTATTTTTGTGTGCACGAGAAATGGTACTGTCAGACTTCTGCTGTGCGGAAAGTACTACCAGAGTAGTTTGCTTTTATTGGTTTGTGGGTTGGGAGGCTGGTTTGATTAGTTGCATAGCAATTTATTAAATGACAATATCATCTCTTTCTAGTTTTGAGGGGATTTTCATGACAAAATAAAGAATAATTTTCACTTAAAGCCAACATTTAAGTGGCTTACTTATAGACTGAAGAACAAATTCTAATTGCTACATCTATCTAAAAGCTGTCCATTTTCTCTCTAGTCCTCTAATAAAGGAAAAAGATCTATTGACCATCTGATGACTGCCATTTCTCTTGGTTTTTCTCTAATTCCAGACATCCAGGGTTTCTAATATAGCAGTCTACAATGTAAAAAAAATCTATAAGGTGACATAGAAAATATGTCTTGTCACAGTCTCTTGGAAACCTACATGAAGATTATTCAGAGACTAGAACTTCCAAGATGGCACACAGCAGAAACAGGACTTTTTTGGGTGTTCTGCTCAGGAAAGGATATACTCTAGGTACTCATACAGGATGCAACAAATAAATGCTCAGAGATATGTATATGTGTATATACATATATACCCACAAGTATATGAATATATTTATATTTCCATACATGTATATAAATGTATGTATTTTGGGTTGCAGTTCGTCTTTATGCAAACTATATTAAATGGGATGGAAATTTCTGAGCTCCTTTATGACTTTTTTATGCATATGAAGTTCTTATTCACATACTTAGTGAAGTAAAACACTTCACAGCAGCCTAGAACAGTTTCTGCAAACTGCATTCTTGATCCTTTCAAATTTGAGGCAGATTATTTAAAAGATTAAATTAATCTGTGGTTTCTTCTCTGTAATTCCAGTTAATTTTTCAGAGTGTAAGTATTTAGCACATAAAGCTCTTCTGTTCCCCAGTTTGGTTTGGGGGGTTATTTGGCATGTAAGAAATCTTAATCTCTGCTCTCCAGATACATATACCACAGGGAGCAACCTGACACCTCCTCAGGTAAGGTGACAGCTCCCAGAGATATGTACATTTGTCTGATGATCCATCGTCTTTTCAAACTCTTTGTTTTTTAATGATGGTCTCTGAATCAATAGAAACAAGACGTGTTTGTGGCAGCCTGTTACTGGAGATTTTTCTACTCGCCTATTTCAGTGCTTTTCTTAGATACTGACTCCCATGCCTGTTTTGTAATCCAGTTCCTCCTCTGACTTGGAAACAAGGTAAGTAGTATGATTATTTTCTGTTCACAGTTACACCGTGCTTGAAATTTAAACAATACAAAAGGTTAGGCAATGACTGAAACAGCCATTTAACTCATCTGTTTTCCTGCTCCTTCCTGAGGAACACTCAAAGTTGGTATAAGAGCATTTTACTCTGACCTCAGTATGCTTGACACCTGTTTTGACTGTAGTATCTTGAACATGTGGGTTTTTCGTAAGTCAAAAAAAATCTTCCATTTCCAAGCTGGGTACCCCACCTCCACTGCCATAGAGACAGGATATTTCCCACTGAATAGTACAAAAGCTGGAGAGACTGGCCTTTTGGATGGTTACAGCATCATTAAGAGTTTAGAGCACGTTTTGCATGCTGGAAATATATGTTCAAATACAAGATCCCAATGTAGAGCACCAAGACAGGGAAGGGTCTCCCTAACACTTTGTTGTGTCTCTGAACTAGAGTTCCTTCTCATTCCCTGCTCCCTATTCCCACAGACTCCACACTGGATTTTGAGAAACTTTCCTAAATTATGATGAAAAAACACCAAAAAATTCTCTGTCAACTCAACACTGAACACCCAATACTTTCCAAAGTTTTAAAGATCCAATTTATTGGTTCATTTCCTGACCAATTGGCTCATAAGAAGATGTGAAATGGAGGGAATATGAAAAGTGTTTTTCCCTAAAGCAGATTTCTGTCATTTTCTAAAGGATTCTCTAACCAGGGACTGCAATGGCAAGAGTATCTACAGTCCACAGGGAAAAAAAATGTAGCAGGATTTTCAGAAAGATTTCCGAAACCTCTTTTCTAATAACATTACCCAACTTCCCCAACTCTGTTCACTCTACCACATGGAATATGCAATTCCCTGCAAGTTTACTGGTAGCTTTTCAGGCTGGAAGTGTAGCAAAGCAATGGAACTGATGTGTTGTTTCAAGCAGGATTTTCTTCTAAAGTTGTATTTATTTGGCTCAGTTTCAAAATACATAGGAAACTTCAATGTAGTGATGGTTTTGCTTTCATCTGAAATAAAAAGAATTTATGCTACTCATTGTTCGAGCAAAATCAAACTGCAGAATTTGAATTTTGTTTAAAATACTTTTCTTTCTGACATATTTCAGTTTAAGGACTGGAATCATAATTTAACCAAAGCTGCAGCTTCCTGTTCTTCCAAATCCACAGAAAAGCTCGGGTCACAGCAGTCCTCAGAAAGTTCAGTGCACAAATAGCGACAGAGCTCTTTAACAAATAATACCTTTTTACCCAGCTGAGCTGAAAGGAGCTATCAATCACCCAGGAAGCCTGATACAGCTGTTCACTGCCCAGGAGTATCAAGGGCCAGAACATCTGTATCCCGCAGCAGTAGAACAGCTACTTTTAAAAAGTACAGCTCTTCAACTGTCTTCTCTTCCCATGCCAAACTTCTGAAACTGTTTGGGCTGGAGTAACATAGAGCCAACAAGTACAGTGTGAGGCTGGAAAGGAGGAATAAAGACTGTCACCTTGAAAAAGAAATAAGACTGTGTGTGGAATGGCAATCAACAAGGGTGGTACAACGGCCTCTGAATGAGCTGTGTGGATAATGTCTTGGGAGCTGGCACTGCATGGAGGTAAATTTTAAAATGCAAACAATAGAATGAGATTTCTTGATGAGCCTTCTGGGTGCACTGGAGGCATGGAATCTAAGTCCACTGGTGCTTTAAGTATCAAAGCTCAAATACTTTAAATGATCAGAAGCCTAAATTAGTTATTTTTATTACCATATTTTAATTCATAATAATTGTAACACCATTTGCATACAGAATATCAAAAGAAATAGGCCATTGTAAATCTACACCTATACTTTTTAATTGGCAAAATTCTTCTGAACTGTGAGCTTAAAAATGCAGCTAGCGCTATTTTTTTAGATTATGCATTTTCTTATTTGCTTATTTCTAGAATAGAACTGAAAAACTCTAGGGTCGTTTATTTTAAGCCATAATTTCTGACAGGTTGTGAATTAACTTATACCGCAAAGTCACCTTGAAAAGCTCATCCAACTAGTTTTGTAGAAAAAGAAATAAGGATTTAAATATTCTGGAAAAATAGTGCTTTCAGTAATTTTTCTTCAATAAGACCGTGAGCAACCTCTGGAGTTCTTACATCCTGTTTGTGTCTCTACCATTGCCCTCTCCATCCCCTTCAAAACATGACAGAACATTGTGGATTAACTGCGTAGGATTCTCCTGTCTAAACATCAATGTCTAGAGAAACTAAGCAGAGCTGGCAAATATGATATAGCAGATGTAGACTTTGACAGCATTAGATGTTATGATTGTGACATAGAGAGGATGTAATGCAAAACTTCTTCAGCTCTTTCCTGAACCGATGGGAAAGTGTCCAGAAGTTACTTCCTTACATGAAATCTCAGGGAGTGGGAGACATGGCACAGAGAATAAACGATGATGAACAGAAAACAGGCACATGTGTAAAGGTATAAATAAATCTAAATAAAATGAAATCTTCATTTCACTTGCACTTAGTAGATTAGTCACATGTGACTTGATACATTCCATTTAAAAATTTAATTCCAAAGAATTATTCCTCTGTGTTCAATATATGAAAATAAATACAACAGCAAAATAGTTTTGAGGGTTTTTTTAGAATACAATCTAACAGAATCAGTGTAACAACACTGTGAAAATTTTAAATCAACATAGTATTTAAGAAAAAAACCCCATCAGATAACCTATTTGATTAAAAAAAACCCCCTCACATTTTAGAAGTTTCCACCTAAATATAAATATTAAACATTTGTCTGTAGTGCTGTATGCATTTAGTGGAGGTAGTGCAAAAATAGAGATGAACATCTAAAGTCTCTTAAATCGTGTCACCCTCTCTGATGTTCTGAGAGGCATTATTAAAATATACTTTTGGTACAATATATCTATATTGACTACTTCGTGTATAAATATATTCACTAAGTCAGCATATACTTCTTATATTTTGAAAATTCCAGTTAAAGGTATATATGTGCTGAATAACACTCAAAAGAAATTTATTGAAGGAGTTGGAAGTAAGGATGGAGAGAAATATAACAGGCAAAAGAGGAAGAAAGAGCTACTTTTTGCTGAGGGATTTCGAAAGCATTCATTTTTGAATCTACTCCTCTTGAAGTTAATGATAAAACTCTTATGGATTTTGGTGACAAAAAGACAAGTTCCCAGACCTTTCGAAATTTTCTTTCTATCAGTATCTCTCCCTACTGAAGTGTTGCTTCTGTGACTTCATGCTTAAGAGAACAAAAGAAAACTCTATTCTTTTGAGACTGTGAGAGTGGAGGCAGAAGGAGTGAAAGAATAATGACAGAGCAAGAAATAAAGAGCTAGAATTTCTTTTACTGTGCAGCTGAAGCCAGTGGAGCAACACATGCCACATAAGGAGGAAACCCAGGAAATTTGTTAATAATTTGTGTCCTCTGGAAACATATGCAGCACATGATTTCATAGCCACTGCCCTCATTATATAGTAAGTCCAAAAGTATAATTATAAAACAGACAAAAAAAAGCATAGATTAGCAATCCTTCAGATCCTTTTAGTTCTCAGGCTCTAAGAAGAGTTGATGTATTGTTGTAGCTTCTGCTTTTATACAAATGAGGCTGAGGTAATTATTCCCTAGGAATGATTTAGGGGGTTTGGGTATCTTACATGTTTTTATCACTCTGTTTCTGCTACCATCCTAAAATGAATTTTAGCTTGCTATTTTTTGAATATACTGTCATGAGAATTGCAAATTTAAAATAAGGTTTTCTGGTATCAGGATATCATTTTAATCAACCCTACAACTTCTGTGATGACTTTTAAAGTAAATATTCTCTTGCATGAACTTTCTAATTAACAGTTAAAAAGAAACTGAAGATATGCAATAAACTCTGTGACTTGAATATCTCAACATTTAAGTATCCCTTTTCTAGAACTGGCTTCTCACTTAAGGAATAAATGTCCCAGGAAATCCCACTGTGTTGGTGTTTTCTGTGTCTACCATACATGTGCTGAAATTTTCCCTTTTACTAATTTCTTAGCTACATCAAAACTAAGTACTATAAACTAGCATCAATTTTGCTGGGCCTTTGCAATCTCACAGCCTTTTGGGGTCAAACAAAGGAGCTATGTCTAAGCACCAAAGGATAAGGAAATATGGTCAGCAAATCAGAAGTTGGACACAGATAACCAAACCCAATTTCAGGGTGATGGAGGTCCCCTGGCCAACATTGCTACAAGAGGCTACAAGTTTAGATCTCTTCATTGGCCAACTGCTCTCATTAGACTATGACAAAGCATTCAGTAACCTTAACAATTAAAGGCTAGACCGATGAGTAATTATCAATTTCTAGATTATTTTTCAGCTCTTGCACTGATCAAAATCCGAAGACCTTTTTCAGAAAATTGCCTAGTTGATGCATTTTTATAATGTCTTTTTTTAGAAAAAAGTCACTTAATATAACTTTTAGGCTGAGTACAGTCTTATAGCCAAAAGGGAAAAAATCCCAAACCCAATACAACTTATGTTTACTTTGGTTACTTCCTGTTTTAAATATTACAGAAAATGTCTTTTAAAATCGAGAAAAATTTATTTTTTTACGTTGCTTTTTATAAAAGATCATATTTAAATGATCAAGTTGATTGGTAACAGCCAACATGGCTTTACAAAGGGCAAATCATGCCTGACAAATTTCATGGCATTCTGTGAGGGGGCTACAGCATTGGTGGATCTGGCAGAGCGACTGACATCATCTACTTGGACTTCTGCAAAGCATTTGACACTATCCCACAGGACATCCTTCTCTCCAGATTGGAGAGACTTGGATTCTAATCCCTTAGCATTCTATGATCAGTTCCTTTTCAATAAACTATGTTGGAAGGAAAGAGTTAGAAGCAGAAGAGTGGTGAGGAGGATGGTAGATTGGCTCAGGTAACCTTGCATCTGGGAATGTCAGGGCCTGGAGAATGACAGTGGGGAAAATCACATCTATTGTGCCTTCTGCTGTTGATCCTCTGTCTGTTTGAGAAGTAGAATTTCTGTGTAGAGATAACATAGGTGTTTGCAGAGACTTGGAGGCACTCACACAGACCTGCTTGAGCACCCAGTCTTGGGAGAGAGAATATCAAAGCTCAGAGATCATAAAAGAGCACAGGGGAGATCAGAGCATGGGCTACACAGGCCCTTAATAAATCCATTCAAACAGCAACCTCGCCAACTGCTAGGACAGGGTCAGCATGATGGTGCCAGCATTCCCACTTGTGTGTCTCCACCTGGGTGTTGCTTTGGTTTTTTCCAATTAGTGAGATAATGAAATAAATTTACTCTTTACATTTCAGTCATGGTTTTGTGGTGGTTCTGGGTGCCTGCCTGTGTCAACTCACACAGCTAGTTTCAAAATTGCATAGAATAACCCAATCAGTCATTTCAAAATCACATAGAATAACCCGAAAGAGCTAAAGATTTTGCTTCTGGAACTGTCCTTACGATCACCAGTATAAATTTTCAAAGTTTATATTTATACAATTATAAGTTTTATAGTGTAAGTTTTATTAATAGACATCTGTGGTATGGCAATAATGCCTTGTACTGACAAAGTCAATATAATTGTTCTCTCATACTTTTATAACTTATGGCCCAGTGCCAACTGACTTTAATAGTTACTACATAATAACAGTATTTTACATTATGAGTGCTTACCGCAAAATAGTATATATTAACCACATAGAGTGGTTAATACAGCTATATGTGGGTTTGTTTCGTAACAGAGGTTGCCAACGCTAACAAGAATACAGAGCTGTTGAAAACAAAATCCTTCTCAGGACAAAAATTACTTCATTATTACTACATTCAGTAAGGCTGGCAGGGGTCTTTCAAAGGAAGTGCTTTCATTTAATTAATAGCTGGAAAAAAAATAAATTTCAACCCTTTGCTGAACTGTTGTTCCCCAACATTACCTCCCCTCATTTTGATACTTTTCATAAAAGGTATTTATGTTATCCAGATTCTCAGTGTCACATAAAAAGGGTATGCTAAAATGGATGGGAAATTCCATTGAGGCTAACCATTGTTTCGGAAATCATATCTATAGGGTCATTACTTTATTTCTGGAAGCACGATCCTTAAATGAATAGCACTGTTCAAAGTATATGCAGTAAATAATCTAGAAACCTGCTGATTCTCCTCCAGCAAACTGATCCTTATGAAGAAAGACTGAAAGAGAACACAGGCTAGAATCTCAGCTTTTATTGCTACCTCATGGATGAGTTCAAGATGAATATACAACATATCGAGCATATCCTACAGTGATTTAAATGTTTTGAATAATATTATTCCCATTTCAGCAAAGAGAGCACTTAAATCCTACAAGAGAACTAGAACAACTTCTTTTTCTTTTTCTTTCTCTTTTTTTCTTTCTTTCTTTCTTTCTTTCTTTCTTTCTTTCTTTCTTTCTTTCTTTCTTTCTTTCTTTCTTTCTTTCTTTCTTTCTTTCTTTCTTTCTTTCTTTCTTTCTTTCTTTCTCTTTCTTTCTTTTTCTCTCTCTTTTTCTTTCTTTCTTTCTTTCTTTTTTCTTTCTTTTTCTCTTTTTTCTTTTTCTTTCTCTTTTTCTTTCTTTCTTTTTCTCTCTCTTTCTTTTTCTTCCTTTCTTTCCTTTTCTCTTTTTCTCTTTCTTTCTTTTTCTTTCTCTTTTTCTTTCTTTCTTTCTTGTTTTCTTACTTTCTTGCTTTCTTTTTCTTTCTTTTCTTCTCTCATTAATAATCTATCAGATATAATAAACATTCAGGCAACTTCTCTTTCTGATGTGGGACACAAAAGGACCAGTGGAGTTTTAACCAAATAAGGATGACTCTGGGATTCCTGGCAAATGCTGTGATTCCCTTGGGACCTCACCTTAGAGAAACAGAATAGTGATGCTTTCTGCTTTTGTTTAACACATTGACTTGTTAATTTATGACTGATGACTGGTCATTAAAACTCCCATGGTGGTGATTCTTTGCTCTAGGTATTCTTTTGCACTACCTTACTTGCATGTCAAAGCAGCTAAGGGAAAGCTATCCCAGAGCATGTTCAGACCTCTCTCTATGGAGGAGTCAGATGTTTACAGGGAGATAACTGTCACGTGGATAAAAGGAGATTCTAGGTAGTTAAATTGTCTGTTCTACACCTCCAGAGACAAGAAAAGGTATTAATGCATGAAGGTTTTGTTCTTTGTGTGTGTTACTTTTCTTTTCCTTGAAAAGCAATTGTTTGAGAAAATTCACCCAAGACTTTGACCCAAGACTTTGTTCCTTTAAAGTTAAAGGCAGATCTTAAATTTAAAAGCTGAGTATACACTAACTTTGACAGAAAAAAAATACAGATCAGTCAGCAATCAATAGAAGAGTCTGGCCTTCTGCATTTGAATCCTGTAAGGCACTGTTGCCAGAGAGAGCTACCAGGTTTGTTAAAACATCTCCCTCCCTCTGTTCCTTCTTCCTTTGAAGTAAATTTCTTTCTCCTTCCGTTACTGCTGTCACTGCTAAATTACATATGCCCTCGTGTTCTAAAAACTCTGCATCAGGCATAGTACTCAAGCACCGTTTTCTTCTGTAGCTTACAGCTGTATGAAACTCAGATTATCCTGAGTTTTCAGGTAATTCTGCCTCCTTGAATGTCTCACCTTTTTATTATGTATCCTCCAAAAAGGGGGAATATCCTCCACTCAGTGTGTTGGAATAAAGTGGACTTATTCCAGTTCCGCAATATTAGCCCCCAGCATGTCTTCCACAATAGAAATATTTTCCATGGTTCAGAATCAAATTTAGGAAAATCAAACCAATTAATCAAGATACAATTACACTGTAAAACTAGGACTATCTCCTGAAATGCTTAAATCTGCTGGAATATCCAGTTTCCCTTTGGCAAATATAAGTATCTTCATTAGCTGAGGTCTCAATAATATGAAACACTAAAAAAAAGAAAAAGCAAATGATAAAAGTATGCTGAACTGGAAAGGAAGAATCATGTTACTTGTGCCTAAATATGATCTCAAGGTAACCAGTTAAAGTCCACAGTAAATCTGGTGTAACTTTGACTAAATGAGGCAGACCTGCAGTCCTAGAAATAGAAAAGTGTTGTCTTGGTTTGGTTTTTTTCTGTTTTGGTCTGTTCTTTCTGTAGTAGTTCACAACATAACACAAACAAATAAATGCAATATCTGTTTGTCTATAATCGTGTAACAAAAGGGTGAAAAACAAGATAAAGGAAATCTATTCCCATCTTCTGCAGGAAGATAATGGACTTGTACTGAAACCAACCAGAATATTTTTTAGCAACTGTGTTCTAGATTGCTGCAGTTTTCCACTTCAAAGATAAGCAACTAAATCTAAAGGCACTTCACAATATAAGAGGAATCTGAAGTCTTTTAGAAGTGGTTTGCTGGAAATTGGGAAATTCAAGAAGTTCTTTGAAAATAGAACATTAAATGAGGAGTGTCAATATCGATCTATAGATCTGCTAGTAAGGAGCCAAAAAGTCATTTTGTTGCAAAAAAAATAGCAATGCACCATTCTATCAGAATTCCACCAAAGTCAAAGGTCTTTACATTGCTCTAAGTAGGCTCTATTTCAAGGCTAAAGCTAAGGAAAAGGGTGCAGTCAGGACAGATATCAACACAGAGTGCTGTTATATTGGAGAAAGTGCTGGTTTGGGTGTACAGACTGGATTAGTGCCCACCAATACTGGAAAAATCGATGCAACCTTTTCCAAAATACAGCCCTAGTTTGGCTGAATAAAATGGCCTTTTCCTGCTAACTTCCCACACAAATAGAATTATGTCTGTCTTTACTTGCAAACTGTCAGTCATGCTGCAATGAGCACAGACATCATGAGTCACTCTTCCTTGAGCTCTAATCTCTGCTCATAGCGACAAATAAGCCTCAAAAATCAATCCAGTTCTGATTCTTCATATCTTTTGGGATTTATTTTTTTTTTTTTTTTTTAAATATTAAGTAAATTTATTGCATGGTATGGATACAAAATTAGAGAACGTAAAATTGTGAGTATAATTAAATGAAATGTCAAAAAGCCTGGAATGCGCCTTTAATGGTGTTACCATATTGCAATAAAAATGTAAGCTAACTCCCAGACATTTAAAGCCTTCTTTAGGTTACTCTTCTAGGCTTATGGCAGCCTAGTTCTTGCCTTTTATAGGCTACTACAAATTTTAAAGCAACACACTGCATATCTCTTCCACAAGTCAGAAGAAGATACATACATAATAAATGCCTTTAACTATAATAGTAAAAGGATCTACAATTAACGACTTAACGTACAATGTTTTCCCCAAGGGGTTGCCATATTCCTACTTTCATTCTATTATTGTCCAAGATGTACTAAACAGAAATATTAGTTATCTTGTATATCACCTATATACCTGTCTAGTTAGGAACTTCCTTTACCCCTGGGTTTTATGGAAATAACTATTCCACGAATTTCCTTAGTTTGAAGCCTTCTTCCAAAAGAGTATAAGGAGGTCTGCCAAAACAGAATTACCTTCTAGAGTGTCAGAGTTAAATATTTGAGAGAAATCAGTATTCCAGATTCTAACCAATATCCTTGCTTAATATGAGAAAAAATATTTATTCTGCAACTACATCTGTCATGGGATCCCCCACACTCTAAAAAATACATCCATTTTGATTTTGGTTATAGTTTCAACAAAGTCTTACAGACCACCATCAACTGAAACACTTTCCTCCTGAAAAATATCACTAAAAATTTTAAGTCACACTGGACAACACTGTAACAGAAAAATAGTAATCCTAATTAACCTTCAGATTTGCTACTGTTTTAACTACTTTAGTTGAGGATAGAACTTTACTTAGAAATGAAAATAATTACATGACTGGAAGTGACACAATTCCTGTTTTGTGAACATCTATATCAGAAGAAAAGCATTCCTGTAAAAGAATTACTCCTTTTCAGTGAGTTTGGTGCATACTTACCTGATGGCACACTTTTACCAGTATGGTCACAACTGTGCAACTGGCATATGTAAAGAAGTTAGAAATGCCATGTGTTGTTTCTCTGTTCTCCTCCTAGCCTTGCTGTTTAATTTGCTTATTTATCTTACTTATGGTCTTTCACATAATCAGTAAGAAAGAAAAGCTAGTTCTAAAATCAGATTTAATTGATGGAAAAGCACCAGTTTCAATCCAAAAGTACAATTTATAAGTTCAGTACCAAAAGCTGCTTTTAATTTCCCTTTGGGTTTGAGTAGCCTTCAATTGCATTATCACTCTTTCAAATGAGCAAATGAAATTAAGAAAAAAATAGTGAAATCTAGTACTTACATTGAATGCAAGCGTGGATTTTATTTTTATGAGAGGTAATTACAATGTTCATGAAATGGGAGAGATGCTTGAGAAGAGCTCTACAGCAAAGTTCAATACTGCAACCCCTGCCAAAAAATCCCTCCACCTGTTAATCATTCTGCAAGATATTTCTAGTTTGGGCAAAAGGTGCTACACTGTGCAAGTTTGGTATAACATTGTTTAAGACACTGCAAGAGGATGTGTCAGCACAAATATGAAAGCCATAAGTAATAAAAGCCTAAAATAATAATATATGCACTCTCTCTGTCATCATTATGCACCATCATTTATGGATGTCACCATGCATTCTTGCTGAATCCTCTGGCATGTGTCCATTAGGGCCATTTACTGTCAAGTAAGCATTTTCCTTGGTGGTACAGGTGATCCTTTCATTGCTTGTCAGACAAACCTACAGAAAGATCCAAAGATAATGGATATCTTGGAAGCTGTCAAAAAAAAAATTCCTAAAAATAAAAAAATAAAAATTATGTCCCTTTGGACATTTTTCCAAATTAATTTCAAAATTTGGAATGTAAGTGTGGACTTTCTTTTCACAATATCAGAAAACAGTATTAATCAGAGCAAAGCTGAAACCTGTACCCATCATATAGGTTCAGGGTGTGTGAGAGGGAGTACACTTGAAAAGTGGATTTCAGGAGGGTTATCATAACTTTTGGCTTGAATTGTGGTGTATAAACTCCTAAAAAATCAATACAGAGCGACAGGAGTTAAGCTCTGCATTCAATGCTGTAACTTCTTCTCTGAATGTTCCCAGTTCTTAATGTTAGCAAACACTTTTCTCTGTTCAAAGGCTTGAGAGACAGCAAAGGTGCCAAGTGAGCCTCCAGCCTTTAGCCCTAATGTACAGTGCAGCTCTGCAAGCTTTTAGGAACATCCAGAGAAGCGTAATACAAAGAGATGCTATAGGACAAAACTGCTATTGTCTACCACTGCAAAGGCTTTGCAAAGTGAATAACCCACAAAGTGGACCTGCTGTATTGTGGCTGACACCAGGCTAGGATGCAAAAACCTTTATTATATCATTAATCTCTGTTGGAACCAAACATTTCTCTGCATCAGAAGAGTGGTGAAAATACATACACTCATACAAACACATAATTATAAGCTTTGCAATTCAGACCTAAAGTGACTTTCCATGTAATCCAGGCTGATTGGCAAAGTCAGTGAGAGCTACTCAGACGGATCACACAAACGGATTAATTTTTTTTCAGACAAAAGAAGTTTTCTTAAAATAGATGAAAAAGACCATCCTGTCATACCAAGCAACCCTTGGAGGTCGACATTTCAAGTGCTGTGTCAGTGTGAGAATTCTTCATTATATTATTTATTAACTCTCAAAAACAGTAGAAAGAATTATTTAAAGTGACAAATCTGTATTTTATGATTCCTCCATCCAGGCTTGACACTTATGGAAAAGTTATTTCAGTTTTAAGTGGAAAGCTAAGATACGGCATTGGAAAAAAATAACAACAATTTTTTTGTCACTATTCTTTCCAAGCTACATAGCTACCTCCCTTTAATTTGAACTTTATGCTTGTACTCTGTTGTGGTTGCAGCTTATACTAAAGAAGTGTGAATCACAGCTTATATTAAAGAAGTCAGAATCAATGCTGTGAATAGAGATTCAATTTTTTCTTCACAAATTCTGTTAATAAGATTTCTGGATTCATTCTGGCTAACTTTACCTGTCCTAAAGTTAGCGGTCTAGTCTGACCTCATTATCTGTCTTTCCTCCATGGTCAATACAGCAGGAGAGACAAACAGATACCTTCACAGGCACATTTATATGGCTTTCCACTGTCACCTGTCTGAGGTGGCTTATTGTCAGCAGAAGTGAAGCCCACCTGCTTAGCAGTTGTTAGAGGTGTCAGTGAAAGATGTTTGGTCTGACAGCCATGAAGCTCTGTAGAGCCCAGCTACACTGCCTTCCACTCCAGCCTTACACCACTGAGACCAGGGACACAGAAAAAGGATTTGGAGTCAATTTTTTACTTATTTTACGCCTTGCAAGTCCACATGTCTTAACTAAAGAGCAGCTTCTAACCTGTTAGGGAGTGTTTGGAAAATTCAGAAGATAGAAGAAAAAGATAGTTCAAAATACAAGGTTAAAACTAACAAAATCTGAAAATATAATTAATATATCAAGCTGGCTTTTGGCTTTGCAGCAGAATACAATTTTACCTGCTTTAAAATGTATTTAACTAAGCCTTAGTTAGTAACAAATGGAAATATTCTTGATGTTTTTCTAAAGTTTTTCTACGCAATTTTTTCTGCATTTTTTCCAAATATCAGCACCATGTTTTATTAAAAGAGCTCCATCTTCTGGCAGCTGATTAAAAACAATTCATCATACAGGAAGAAAGCTTAAAATCATTTGCAGAATTTAATGAAAAATTGATCCTGAATAACCAATGCCTGCAGCTGCATTCCACAGAGACTTTGTGACATTTTGATTTTATAGCAATTTGTTACTTTTTAACCTAGATTTCTAACCTTTTGTCAGGAAACTTACTCATTATCAAATTAAAATAAATGGGTGGTATATTAGAACAATCCTGAAGAAGGGAAAAAAATGTATAAGCAAAAAAGTACTGAAAATTTATTTCAGCTTTTTCCAAAAGAGCTGAATAAACATGAGAAGCATATTCTTTCACATTTTTTATGCCTGCCTTACCAATAACTCAATATTTAGAAAAGGTAGTCAGTGCCAAAGGAGGAAGATGGCATCCTTCACTTTATTATTTTTAGCACTCATCTCATCATTAATTTTATTACTAAGGGGCTTAGCCTCACCTATTTTGGTTTTTTTTAAGGGGGCGTGTTGGAGGAAATGTAAGCTGAATCCCAAGGCTCTTCTCGCATGTTCTACCAACAATGGCACATCTGCTTGGTGTTACAGCATCTCAGATCTAAGGAAAAAGCAATTTAGGAGATTAATTATCCCTTTTTAGAGTATTTATGAATAGAATAGTTGCATTAACAGGTAGAAGGGTTGAAGGGTTTCTGTAGTAAAAAGTCTTTACATAAAGAATAACTGAAATGGTGGCTAAAGAACCAACTTCCATATTTTTAATCATCTCTGTGTAAAAAGAAATCACAGGAAAATGGAGAGAGATCTGACTGTGTTGTTTAGATATCAGTTGTTTAGATATCTCTGAAATACTGATTCTGCATAATAACTTCCAAAAGAAAGCTTAAATATTTTAAATTTTGAAATGGGATATCTGTGATATTTCCTCTTGCGGGAAATGCAAAAACAAGCAATGAAATAGGAATACTCTTGTATTTTATAGCCATTTCATCATTAGTAATTAACTGCACATTCTGACAAATAGCATGAAAAGTGTGTTTCAGTAAGTAATTACTAAGTATTCACTCTGAAACAATATTAGCAAAACAGACAGGTGAAAAAATATGATGTATATAATTCATCAGATTTTCCTCTGTATATTTTTCTTACCTTTAAATTAATTCATCTTTGAAGCTGTATTTAGTATAGATTTACTTTAGAAAATCAGTTCCTTACCAGTGACACCTCTGAAATCATATTTAGACCTATTATTTTATTGCAGATAAACTGGCGATAAGGAAAACAAATTCAGACAAAGGTTTTTAAAAATCCAAGCAGTAAGGTCTTCCATTCAGTTTTCACCCGCCAGTATTCATGAAAATGGATCTAAGTAAAACTGACTTGTTTATCCCTGTGTACATCAAAGATGGAGAGAAAAATATACACATTCTTTTATGTACTTAAAATCTTTCAGTTGAAACAAGCATGTTTAAAGAAAATTGATATTATGTAAGGGCATTTCTGTCAGATATTGGTCATTTTCTCTTCCAAAAGAAATTTGTTTTGGTTTCAGGAGCCTATGAAGGTCTGAAAACTGAATATCAGTGAAGTATGTAATCATCTGGAAAATAGTGGTGTAATGAAGGGAAGATATATTGTTCTAATAAAAACTAAGGCCCAGGGTACATGCAACATGTAAGAAAGATCATGGTCAGGAAAACCAGATTCCAGTCTTTTCTCTGCTGGGTAATCACAGGCATTTATTTAATTTTCCCTGCTTCAGTTTCTTCCCCTTGAAAAATGCGATAACATCATTTGCCCCTCTAAAGAGAATTCTGCTTAAAAAAACATATCAGAGAGGTCAGCCTGACTCAGTGTTATGCACAAACCTAAGTTTGTCCTTGCATATTGGGTATCTTTGGCCAAGTTCATTAATGGTTAATTGTTTTAATATCCAGTTAATTAAAAGTTGTCCAATTAAGAGTTTATATGTACCCCAGTTAAAACCAGTTTATTCCAGGTTGAAACCACCCTGTTCCAGAAAGTTCCTCCATTATTCCCCTGTTTAAAACTGTTATTTCCCTATTTTAATATTTCTACCAAATATCTATAATGTTATTAAGCAATATTTTATTGTTATATGATGTTTGTTAAATGTTTTATGAAATTATTTGTTAAACATTTTATGATTTTAACTACCTAATGGAGAAGAGGCTCTGCCAGCAAAGGGTGAATATTAGCTGACACTTTGCTGTTTTTAACCACCGACCGTTGGCCCTGCAACCTGCAACCATGGAAACCATGAATTTCAATTAGGTACCTTCCCGCCACTCAAACCACCAAACTTCAACCCCTAGACAACAGCAGCCCATTGGCGGACTGAGATGATCTCACTTTGAAGGACCACCAATCACCTATGGCCATGGGGGCGGACCTGTGGGCGGTAATGGGCGGAGCCTGGACATTATAAAAGTTGCCGCACAGCTCGAGAGCCTTGCCTTTTGCCTTTGGACTAGCCTTGGCAGGGGTCGTTGCTGGTACTCGGCCTCTACCTCCATTGGAGACTTTATAACTACCTGACTTTGGACTAGCTGAAGTCAATCCAGCAACGCAGGAGTCCTACCCTGGGGACCCAAGGTCGTTTATCGACCAAAAGAGTCTTCCATCCCTGCGTTCCCGGTTTTCTTTTTCTTCTTTTTAATCCCGTTACTCCTCCTTTTACCCGTATCCCGGATTTTTCTTTCTTTTACTATTAAATTTTAATTAACTGATTTTAATTAATTTCCTCATTAATAAAAATTTTATTTTTATATAAAAATAGAAGCTGTCTTCTGTTTTTGACACTCAGTAACTAGAATATCTGGCAGAACTATGACATCTGGCCGTCATTCCTTACGTGAAGCTGCCCTGCTGTAGGGCTTCTATCTGCTGCTCTCCAGCCTGTTTACCCTGCCCTGGACAGAGGCATTGTCTCTTGCAGTGTGGCTTGAATGTTGTCTGCTACGTGCTGTGGAGACACCTGGGTCCGGAGGGATATGCTTTATATTAATTGTAATTCAAATAATGGACCAAAATAAACAAATCACAGTGAAATTTGAATCATTTATCTTTAAGTACAGTCAGAAGAGTGAGGGAGTTTAGGTAGTCACGTGGCTAAAAATCAGGAAAAAGGACATTTTATGGCAAACCTAAAAAATGCCAAATGCAAGAGAAACCTAGTTTCAGGGAAAATTATGTTACTACAGTATAAAAAAAGAAAGAGATAATGATACTGACATTTTTTCATAAATCACATTTCATTAGTGTGTCTTTAGCTATATATAAAAATATTTTCAGAGGTAGAGGGAACAGCAAGCTCTCAAATTATTAAATACATCATTTTTTCATGCAAATTATCTTCATAAAATATTGTGCTGTGTCTTAACATCGCATATCAGTTCTAAATCATTGCTTCTGAATTTGGAAATGACTGTGGCAATGTCATTTCTCCTTATTTTCCCATAACACAGTTGTTTAATCCATTACTGATACTGATTCCTCTTTATGGAGCTGTTAAGGTGGCAGGGGAGAGCTGATGCTGTGCCTAGACAGAGGAGACCTCCTCCAAGGCAATCTTCTGGAGAAGAAGCTCTGTCCCAATGCTGTGCTCCATCCAGAACCTGGGAACCATCAGCCCATCCCACATAGGTATTCAGACACTGGGATTTATGTATCCCTCAACAAGCCATTATGAATCAAAATAATATACATGGAGTGACACACAATCCTTCTTTAACTTCACAGGTACTTACACAAGCCTGCTGTAGCCAATGTAGAATGAGTTTCCCTACAGAATAAACAGGCTAAATCATCAAACAGGATTGGCTTTTAAAGTTTCACATATAACGGGTTTTCCCAGATCCTTCTGTGGCACTCAGGTGTCAGTCTGGCTCCCTGGAGTCTTAAAAGCAGATATGTGGGTTTCCTCTATAGACAGAAAAAATTATTGCATGAAGGATTAAGAAATGGAAGTTTATGTGTCATATTTTATAAGACTCCAAGCACTATGGCTTTCTTCAGTAATAGACAACTTCTAATTTTTACATCTTTGATTAAGTCAGTAGGAAATCCTAGAGAGACTGATTTGGCCATGTGTTATATTACTGTGAAATTTTGTATCGTCATATCCTACCTCCTTTTTTGAAGTGCTGTAAAGTGGATGTTTAGAGCTCTCAACATTCAGGAGCAAAGATGGAAGAGGACAAAAATATCACCCCAGCCAAAAAGACAAATAAACAGCTGTCCTGAATAGTCATTAAAGAGCAACACTTCTATACATGTCTGGAACCACAAATGCTCTCCTGCATCCTTCAGAAACAATATAACACCTACTGAAATTCAGCATCTCTTTTCCGTGTTATTTATTTCATTTTTATTACTGAAGCAGCATAATAAAGAGAAGTTAAACATAGAAGCTTCAGGGACTTATTTCACAGTGTATCAAGCAATTATATGTTGAGGGAGATGAAATAATAATATCCTTAATGTAACTTCCCAGACAGGGCCTGCAAAAGAAACTGCTGGAAGCTAGAAAATAATAAAAATAAGAAAATTAGGAAGAAAAATAATTATAAAGAACTTCCAAGACTACCTTGCCCTAATATTCTTTTCTTTGCATTCATAAGAGATTTGAACTCTTTGAAAAAAAACCAATAAAGATTGGTGAGAAAGGGGGGGATGAGAGGGAGAGGGTTATCATTTTTATTAAATTGAAAAGACTTACAAAGGATTAACTCTACTGTTCATTATGCATATTAAAATATACTTGTATAATATAATTTAGTTCATTTTAGCTTTCCATTCTCTTCGTATCTCTTTGAGAGAGGGGATGTATACTGGAGATAAACAGACTAGAAATACACAGATGTTGCAAATAAAGTCTTGCACATATGAACAAAATAAACATAAGCTTGATGCCAAAAGAAAATATTAATTTGTAAGTAAATGTGTAATTGTAACTAGCCAGAGATTTGGCATGGAGACAAAGAAAATATCCACACAGAGGAATTTCATGCCAGAAAACAAAGAAGCTAAACTGAAGAAGATAAATTCTTCAGTTCACCCCATCAACAAGCTGGCCAGGTATAGCACGAGCTTGTGCTCTCTGGCTAGCAGGAACTCGGGGCCAGCCCACAGATTTGTTCTATTTCTGGCAGTGGCACAACCCTCAAAGAAATCAGAATGCAATAAACACATAAATAAACAAATAAACAAATAAATGTTAGAGTTACTGTCAGAAAACTAAGCCCTGGCATTTTGTTAAAAAGACATTTTCGTGATCAGCAGAAGACAGACCTGTGCTGCTGTCTTACACAGCCTTGACAGATCTTTATAGTGCTTTGAACACCAATTTCAAGGAGAAAAGATATTACTTATTTATAACAACACAACTTCCTATTGATGTCTGTACACAGGAGGCACAGGAAAGGGTGGTGCCTGCTGGTTTCTGCTGTGCTGTATGGTTCCAAGCCACTGGAATGGAAGGAGCTCCTTTCAAAACTCAGACATCAACCAGTAGGACCATTTGTTGTTACCCTCATCTCAGAGCTGAGGAATCACAGCCCAAGAGGCAAGTGCACCAGCAGCTCTCGGTGTTGATACCAGAGTTTTGCAGGAAAAATAAAATACAGCTATAGGGATCCCAAGCTTCTCTTTAAATATGGATGTCTTCAATTTACCTTCCTTCTTACTACTGGCAACAAGGTTACCTCTAAAACCACACAGGCATTTTCTCCTTTGTGGTAATCTAATCTATTTTTATTCATAGATAGCTACTCATCTCTTTCTTTAAGGGACTAAGATCAGTTTTGGGCCATGCATATCCTTACTTATCACTCAAAAGTGCAGAAGGTTAACAGATTAAAAAATAAAAAAGATCAAAAGAGGAAAATAATCACAATCATCCACAACAAACTACTGAGCTCAAGCTACATGGGAGCGCTATGTGGCTTTCCAAGGGAAATAAAATGTGATGTGAAGCTCTGCACTACTTTCTAAGCTCCCGTGTAATACTAGACTTAGGAACACTGTGAGATGCTGACTTATTTTCTCTAACGGTCGAGGAAGTTAGGGTTGACCTTGCTGTCATGCACTGTAACCACCAAAAGGAAGCCTCTAGACTTTTTTACAGATCAATCTACTGAAAGACCAGTAAAGAATATTCTCCTTTTTAAGTGTGATGAGTAATATAAGTACTAGAATATGAGTTAATTTAGACAAAGATGCTGCATTAATGTAGAGTTGATTTTTACTACTGTTGTATTAACAAAGCTACACAGCATAGAGGACAGACTTTCATCTACTCATTCTCTGTGCAGAATTCTGCTTTACATGTTGATTAGTAAGGAACTATGGTGTTTGGGTCAGATAAGGAGACTAGCACTGATCTCCATGCTATTATTTTATCTCATGTATTGTTGCTGTGTTTGCAAAACCTCAGGCATTGATTTCATTCATAGTTTACATTTTCACCAGAAATTCCATCACAATGCAGGTCAGAAAAGGGAAAGCTGTGTGTACAGTGTATTAGTACTATTTTACTCTGGACACATCTGGATGAGTTATTTCTGCTTCATGACTGTGATGTCCACAGCAGAAAAGAGAGAAGGCCACATCAAACTTCAGGTGTCTACTGGCTACTATTAGAATGCACATGCTTCTGTGCACCATAATATATGCTGAACACAACTGAGCAGGACAGGAGGCCTAGAGAAGACATCAGAAACCCAATTATCACTAGTCTGTGTCAGTAGAGAACATCCAGATGATTTCTCTGCAGGTGAAATTAAAATGAACTTGTCTAAATTTTTAACACATTTTGCATCTCCCTCGGACAGAAGAAAAAGCAAATTTACAGTAAGTATAACATGCTACATGGCAAATATTTGAGCTAAGCCAAATTGAATTTCTTGGGATAAGATTTCATTAAAGAAAAGAACCCCATAACTGTAGTTGTGACTCCTGCAGTGAAACTATTGTAGCTTGTATATTTCATTGTAGAATTGAGGACAAAATTCTGATATACTTTCATGTTGCATCATCTTTAACCATGCAGGATTTCCTTTTTTCTTCAGCACCAAACTTTCAACTATAATAACCCATTAAAAGTGGCATACATTCTGGAATATCTGATGAGACAAAAATGACAAAAATGCATTGTGAATATTACTAATCAAAGAAACAACCACTATTGTCTTCTATATGTTAGCCTATGCTAAGTTGATTTAAAATTCACATTAAATTTGTGAGTTAAGAGAAGGCTGAGATCTGCCAGCTTCATAGAATTTTACTTTGGTTCACTCCTTTCTTTTTTATTGCTTAGACTATGACTGCACTTTTGAGAAGGCTATTTTACACTAATATCCTCCTAATAAATGAACCCAATACAAGAAACTGTTTCTCAGATAAAACCCTTTCCGTACAAGGATGATAAAGCAAAAGGAGCAGAGGTAGCAAAAACACTTGTCATTTACTTAATTGAAAGTAATATCTAGTAAGTTTGGTGACCTCACCTTCCTCTAAGACCCCTTTATCATCTGTGGATTAGTTTTTTACATTGAGTAAAATTTTATTCTTGGAAATAATCATGCAAATTGCATTTGCACTGAAGTTTTTGCAAGTATTAGTATACTTATTTCAAATCCTTCTAATACGTAGAGCCTCCTCTCCAGAGTCTACAAGCATCAGGCAGGTCTTGAGACACAGTCAAAAAGGGAGCTCAAACTGTCTCTATAAAAATAAGACGAGGCAGTTTGCCCCAGTAAAGATGTTGCAAAAACCTACTCACCATACAAACTACAAATACAGGACTTACATTTTGGGAGGAGGAAGCTCCAGTGTCCTTTGTGCAACAATTCTGGGCAGATCTAGCCCTGAGAAACAAAGTCTGCTTGAGAGATGGATGTATTAAACAAGGTCATCTTGGTCCTTGCCTAGGCCGGCATCCCAAGCAGTATGAAATATCCTCAGAAGCCTTAGGACAGATTTTTCCTGTTAGTATAGGCAGTGTCCTTCTTTGTGGCACCTTCCATTCTTGGACCCACAGGCAGGCCTCTACTGTCACCAGTCTTCCTAGTGTCTGAATCTTGTGATTTTCTGTGATTGCAGTACATGAAAAGGAAAAAGGACTAAATTCTGCCCCTAAAGTATTTTCAATAAATAGACTTCTCGACTTCAGGTGCACTGACAGATTGCATACAGCCTTCCTTTCCAAGTGTCTCTGGTGTTCCCTCTCCTTTCCACAATTCATCAATATCCCAGCCTACTCATGTTTAACATTTTCACCCAGTCACTGCCAAACTTCTATTCATATTAGATGCTTCCAGTCATCAGTGCACCAAACCTTGCACTGATCTTTCATTCATTTAAAATTCCCTTGCAGGGCACAAATTATGTTTATTGGTTTCAGGAGTAGTTTTTAAGCATCCTCTGCTCTGAACCCTTCTGCTAGTTTTATGATTGGATATTGCAAGTTTACCAGATTATACAGTGATTCTTTAAAATGTCACAAGTTAATCAGGGTCAGCACTAAATGACAGAGTTCAAGAAGGACTGACTATTGGAGAAATTGCTTGTATTCAATGCAGGTTATTTATTACCAAAATTAAAAACCAAAAACATGATATAAAAAGGGAACTGGATGAGGAAAGGGCAATGTATTTGAACCTGAATAAGAAAGAGGTTTTGCTGGTTTGCAGGCAGCTGAAATCTGCTGCTGCTTACAGTCTGTCTACCTACATGTTTCAAACACAGATGTCGCTACTCATTCCAGAGTAGTTTGGTTTCAGTTTACACAATGTCTAGTCCCCCTGGTGACTGATACTTGATATTAATTCAGAGCAAAATTGCATGTCACTCTACTGTCTGTTCTTTGCTGCTGCATGCCAGTCTGAATTTGGTTGTATTTCTGTGGCAGGTGACTAAATCCTATTTACCTATATCTCCATGGATTTGTGATACCTAATTACTGCTTTAAAAGCTCTGATTGTTGATTTAAAAAAAAAGCCCTTCAGCCCTCCCAAGAATCACAATACAATGTTCCTAATAACATCTTCAATTTGAAAGCCCTACATTTTCTCTGAGAAGAGCTGCAAAAGAAAGACATTATAATTATGCTTGCTTTTTTTTGTTTGTTTTTTGGGGTTTTTTTTAAGCATCTAGATCAGCTAATTCCACCATCCCCGTAAAAGATATCAGGCTAAATCCAAACATGTTAAAACACTCCAGAACCATTTTCTTTCACACAGAAATACATTCATTCATCCTTAGAGCATAAACTCAGTTCATCCTAGTAACAGTCTGTTACCAAAACAGGTCTCTGACAGAAAAAATGTGTTCTGTATGAAGTCTATATAAGGACCAGAGAAGCACTTAGAGTCACTGTAATCTGGCTCTTGACAAACTGTAGATAGGCATTTGTATTATTTTTTTCTGTTTTGCATGCTGAAACATCTCTGCAACTGGGCTCCAAAAAGAAAATCCTAAAGTACTTCAAGTGGAGTACAAAGAAATGCAAAACTAGATTTTGGCAGTAAAGTTTTAGCAACACTCTAATGCTAGATCTCATAGGCTGCTGAAAGCGTTGTGAATTAATTTCCAAGATTTCTACTGGGCTGCTGGGGAAAGAGTGGAAGGAAAAAGAAAAAAAAACATGCTTTTCTGGGCTCTAACAGAACAAGGAGCCTTATCAGCAATAGAAAATACTTGTGTGTATCCCAGGAATTCTGTTCATGAAAAGAAACTAGACACCAAGGTGTAATTTTGACAATATTGTTCTGTAGCAGCTACAGGCACCACCACGTTGGAGGAACCTTGAGCTGCTCTGTAAGAGATGTTTCCAGTCATTTGGGTTTTCTTCCTAATCCGTCAAGTCCTCAGCTGCTACTTCTTAGAAACATATGCAGTTTCACTTTATGCCTTTCCAAATTCGCCAACAGGAGGTTTATTTTTTTAATCTCTGGAATCATGAACAGTCACTTTTCTTTATTTAAAAATCAGGTTTTTTCCCATAACTTGCAGTCCTGTGGTTTACTCTAGATTATTATGATCTGTATTTTTATGCCTTGCATCAGCAGAAACAGAACATAGGCATTTATTAGCATATCTATCATTTGTTCCTATTTAGGAGCAAAGTCCATGTCTTACTAAAAAAAATGGCTATTTATCTCCAAAAATTCAGAGCCAGAAATCATAATATGAAGTTATTTTCCCCAAAAAGTATTTTGGAAAAATAAAATGACATATTTTTTTTGTCTTAATTGAAATGAACATAAAATAAAAGAGGATATTTCTTTTTCAAAATTAATGTCCATGTCTATTTCTTCTAAATGCACAAAGTCATATCTAAAAAAAAAATCACAACCTCACAAATTCAGTGATAAAAGAGTCAATTCTTTTCTGGGCTGTCACTCTACTTTCTGTTGCACTTCTTTATCAGAAACATTGAGAGAAACCTTGTTTCTTGAATAAACCCCATGACATTGGTGACTTGACTGCCACCCCTCGGGATTTCTCCTCCTGGCCATTTGTTCTAGGTGTTAAAGACTTTTTTCTAAGGTCTAACTTAAGAGTTTCCTTTCCTACCTCTAAACCATCATTTCTTGTCATACCATCTTCTCAAATGTTGTAAATCCTTTAATTCATTTTTATTGTTACTTTGATGGAGTTTATAATCTTGTGATCATGTTTCTCTTGAGACATCTCCTTCCTAAACTATAAATGTTGCTATTTCCCCTATGTTAATCTTTGGACTGGATTATTCTTGTTGGATCTCACTGTGTTTTCTAACTCCCTCTGCTCATGCCTGCAGTTTGTCAAGAAACACGCCCAGTAATGCGCCAAGTTCCTTCACACTGTTCTGGCACATCAGAATGATACGTGAGCTTTTCACTCTGTTAAAAACCTCATATTGAATATTGAATTCAGTAGATTCAGTATTGAATCTACAGAAGTTTATAATATTTGGCTGTATTCTCACTTGCTGTCCCCAGGGTGGGAAGGACAGGACTTGGCAGCCAAGGTCCATGTGGCAGGTGGGCAGGCTCTGCCTGGGGGTCCTGCCTTGTTTGCCTCCAGCCAGGAACAGGGCAAACCAAGGGTGCAGCAAGCCACAGCCCCAGCTCCAGGTGCCCTGACAAGATGATGATTATTACTTTATTGTCCTAAAATCACCTTGTTTGTACCTTTTGCTGTGCGTTTCACAGAACTTTTGTTCTTTTGATACGCTAGGTTATTTTGCAATTAACTTTTGTGTCTTGGTATTTTCCTTACCCGGTGGGTACTGGTCTTCAGACAATCCTTCTGTTTTGCTGGAAACAAGACAGGGTACTGGAGGAGATACACAAGACTCAGAAATGAAGTACCGAATTGTGCTGAGCTGGAAACTTCAGTCTCTCAAATAAAAAAGAAATGCTTTTAAAAACATTAATATGAATCTTGCAAAGAGAAGTGATAGATCAAAATGTATCATCATACAGGTATACTAAAAAAACCACTTTTTCCAAAAGATCCACTTCTATTAAATTATCTTCTTCCAAGGTGAAAGAGCTTCACTGAGAAAAATTTATTTGTTCTGCTAAGTAGTACCAAACTGGTAGAAAAAAAGATACAGCATTTGGAAAACTATAAAATAAACCCTTAACAATCATGATTGATTAGGTATCTCTGATGTCACCATTGTTAGGACTGCAGCATGCTATAGTCATCTCAACTAATTTGAAGAAAAAAACTCCATAAAAAGAAGCAAGCCAGAAGTGGGAAATGAACAGTGACAATAAGCAAGAACTGGGCATGTTTCTGAGTATTGTGTTATCTTTGTATCACAATAGATGCTATCTGCAAACATACTTGTGATTCAAGTTACACTTTATTCTGCCAAAGTTCAATCTCTTTTACTTCAGTAATCCTATTCTCCCTCCTAACCCTGTTACGTTCTTGTATTTGCTATTGCCACACTGGACATTAAATCCATGCCCCAGTATTTTGGTCTGGCTGGTATGCATCATATCATATCTTATTTTATAACTGATGGATAGAAGTCCTTTACTGAATTCATTTTACAAGATAAATCAGGATACTGAGCACAAGGGAATGCTTTCATTTGACAAAATCACTTTAGTAAATCCATCTAGCTCATTAGCCACCCAACATGGTTTCTTTTCCAAAAAAAGGTTTAGATAAGTGGTCATG
This sequence comes from Falcunculus frontatus, assembly GCA_013398115.1. Taxonomy (NCBI): domain Eukaryota; kingdom Metazoa; phylum Chordata; class Aves; order Passeriformes; genus Falcunculus; species Falcunculus frontatus. The sequence goes on from VZRV01002858.1 coordinate 2,825,471, forward strand.
TGCTGGGCCTCAGTCCTGTGATAAGGAGGCCAGTGCCCATATATCAGTGGCCATATTTATCTATATCTATATATCTATAGCTATAGCTATAGCTATATCATCTATATCTATCTATATCTGTATCTATATCTATATCATCTATATCTATATGTGTATCTATATCTATACATATCCATATAGTGTCAGTGGCATATTAACAGAACCTTTCCCACCTCCTAATCACCTTCCCTTATTGTTTTCTTTTTCTTTTTGTATAACCAGACAGTAAGGGGTTAACACAGCCAACACTGAAATCATGTGGATTTTTGCAAACAGAATAAAAGATTAAGCTGATCATCTTTCTATAGATTTCTCTGTGTGCCCTATCAAGGATGGATTTTCTGGGGAAAGGAGAAATGTGGAGGTCATATAGAGCAACCCCATAGAGCTATGTAGAAGAGGGTGACATTCAGCAGTGTGTGGGTATGTGTATGTTTGCTCACTGCACTAGTTTTTTCTTAAATTTAACTTATTGGAATTGAATTACTGTGACCTTTCTCTTAAGTCCTTTCTGACTCTCCTCAGTATGTAATATATGTGTGTATATATATACACGGACAGATAAATATTTCAGTTCTAATAACTAGAAGAACAGAATCATAGCTACTTACACAATTCCATTCCATGCCTGTCATTTCAGAAATACAAACAGTATGTGTCTTTTTTGATTTTTCCCTTTTAAATTTTTTTTTCCTTTTTTTTGCTGGAATATGAAACAAGACAGAGGAAACACATTTCCACACTGCCATCCACTGATAAACTCACTAGGACTGTTATTTGCCAGATTCCATTTGCAGCCTGTGTGGCGTGCTGCTGGGAGAGCTGACAGCCAGAGGAGGAATGATGGTTTGGGGTCAAATTCTGCTCTGCTACCCAGGAGGAGCCCTCCAAGTAACTCTAGTGACTTTGAAAGCAAAGAGTACGTGCATTGCCACCAAATTCCAACATGCATCAGGACACAATGTAATCACTGAACAGAGCATCTCCCTTCAGTAGATATAAAACTAGTGTTTTCTGCAAATGTTTTGGAAAATACTCTCATTTTCAGCCATGTTAGGCCAACTACAGGGACTGTTGAAGCCCACAAGAGTCCTAAAAGAAGACCGTTTGAACTCTCTCTGTTATCAGTTATGTTCTTATGTTGAAGGCTTTCAAATGTTTCTTTCCTTATTTCACAGGCTTCAATCTGATTTTAAATTACCAGTCTTACTGTGAAAGCTGATGTAGGAACAAAATTATTGTATAGTTGTTGAATAAAAGAAAGTCAGTCAAAAGAAGAAAGCTGCAAGCCAGAGACAGATCAGCTCCAGCAACACTGCCCTTAGTTCTGATTCCTCTTGAAGTTCTTCCCTCTGTTCATTCATTTTTGGCACCATTCCAAACATAAGGAAATAAACGTCAAAGTTCTCTCTCTAGTAAAAATCTCATTTATAGGGTAACCATGTACATGTTTGTTTGTCTAAATTTTCTCTCCTATAGCTCTTAATTATTCAGGCTAACACTCTCTGTTTAAATACATTTGTTTCAAACAGCAGCAAAACCAGCCCACTCCATTATCTTGCATTTCTAGTAGAGTTTTTTCTTTTTCATTTGTAGCCTGTTTTCTTTCCATGCCAAGATTTATCTACAGTACTGCTTGCAATAATTATTATGTGCAAATATCAACATCCCTGTGGGGAACTGTTGTAATGAGGATCAAGAAATTCTACTTAACAAACAGGAAGAGGAAGAAATGGGAGGTATTAGCAACACATTTTACTTTTAAAGCTAGTCCTCTGTAAGTCAAAGGAAATCAACCAATGTTACCTTTTTTTTTTCCAAAAATGCATAAAAATTAACTGTAAGTAAAGCCTTTTTTTACAAACAGATTTAATTATGAGGGAAGACTGTGACACTTATGCAATAAATATGACACTGTATTCAAACCTTTTAGATATCCTTTCTACACTAGAGATTGCTGAGCTGGCCCCACTGCCGCAGAAGAGTCAGAAATTTGATTTTTAATGTCATAATCACAGCAATTAGCACATAGTGTCTGGATTTTGACAGTTCAGACAGAAGCAGAAGTCTGTTAAGTATGGTCTACTGAGAGGAGGAAAAAAAAGCAAAACCAAAAAATCCACACACAAAACACCCCTCAAAACAAAAGAAAACCCAGATAGAATTAGAGCAATCCTGCTGAGCTTATTCTACAAATGCAGAGGGATTGTTTTCTCTAAGTGGCTCAGCTTCATGACCTGTAGTATACTCGGTAAACCCTGGCTGCCAAATCTAGGCTTAGTAAATTTTTCAAGAAAGAGTTGATTAAATACTGAGTTATTTAATTTTCATCATCAAATCAAAATACATCCTTGGATGACAAGTTAAAAATTGCTTGCAGTGTTTCTTGTGGGAGAACAAGAATTAGAGCCAGGGGCCACTGAGCACTTTTCCTTTGGACTTGAGCTGCTAACAGGGGGTAAATGTCTTTTTGCTCTCTCTGTTTTACTCTTTATTTCCCCTGACAAGGTAAATTTTTTAAGGGAAAAGGAAACTGCATTACTGAATATAAAATTTGTAATAGGATAAAAAAAATACCCCTTATTATCTAAATGAGGTAACAATTCCTAATGTTCTATGGTATATCATGAGTGTCATCAGCCATTTCTACTCTGTGTTGTTATTCTGAATAAAAGAACCCATAGAGGAGCAAGCCTGTATTATAAATGCATTTTAAAGTGTTTCAGTTTAAGAGAAATTGAAACAGATGTGAGTATAAAAGACCATATTGTCTGTTCTAGTCCATCCATTTTTTCAGCATCAGGCAGAAATATGGCTACATATCCATTTCTTACTTATTCTTTCTGCAGGCTACCTTCCTTATGTGGAGAGCTGTTGAAAGGCTACAATGCTGATGCAAATTCTTACTGGTTAACAACCTTTTAAGTTCTATTATCAGCTAGCACACATCTTTTCAGTTCCAAGGTGAAAGTATGCTATGCAAAGTCTGGTACAGAGCAGGCTTGGGAATCAGGGAGAGAACATGGGATCTTTTAGTCTTCCTTTTCTATCTCCTTCTGGGTACAACAGAGAGAAAGGATCAAGAGACCTGAAACAAAATAGTGTGTTGTTAGCCAAGATTTCTTCTCAATTTTCATCTGTTGCAAAGTACTGCCACTCTTTCAGTTTCGGCTATTCACTGCGAAAAGACTGAGTATAATCTGGTATCATTTAGGGTATATTTTAAAAGGCTTCTTTTCTTCCATGGTGGCAAATCTAGATAATCAAATAGTCTTCATGGCTGAAACATTACCTGCTTTGAAGTTCATGGGATTGAATTTCCTCACCTGACTGTAGCAGTGGGGCTGTGCTACTCAGCATGTGATAGTGCACAAGCTCTGCATCTCTTCATCATTCAGCAGTTTCAGTTTACAACAGCTGCAGACCCTACTTTCTGTTTAACACAGGGCAGAATTTCATTTTCAGTGGTCAATACATAAATTAAGTAAGGGGTTTTGATGAACAAACATCTGGTGAACAAATATCTTAGGACAATATATTCAAACTAATTTTGGAAGGTGAGTTAATAAAGTTAAAATATCATCCTCTCCTTTATGTGTGTTTTGTTCATTTAGAAGTAGGATTTATTTCACTTAACTATGTGCCTAGTTTGGACTTGTCATTGTGCTCTAACCTGTGGAGAGAAATGAACACACCCAGAGGGAATTAATCCCATTCTAATAGTATTAGAAATCTATTTCTGGCTATAATGGCCCACACTCTGAAACTATCTTCACTGACTAAAGAGTCATCTATATAATCACCTTAGGCTGAACATGTAATTTTCACACAACTAAAGTTAGGTGAGACATATCCTATTAAAGTGTCAATGAAGTTATGTCCATAACATTTTCTGGGCTGATAGAAAAAGGTTGTCCACAAAATTCATATGTAGATTTCTATGTTATCAACAAATAGCTTGTTTTTAATTAAAGTTTTCACTAGCTGTCAAGGAAATATCAAGCCACCTACTTTCATGCCCTCCTCCACTTTGGAAGTGTGTAGCCCTCCATCAACAATAGCCATTGTTCTGTGACTAAAGCAAATTTATAAAAATTGCTGCTCTGGATTGTTAAAATGTAACATATACAGTGAGGAATCATACTAAACAAGACCTGGACTCTTGAAGGATGGCGGGAAACATAATTTTGTTGTTAAAGGTGGACCTTAATTCCCTTCTTTTATCTCCTTTTGTATAGTTGTTATGGACAAAGTCTATAACACTCGCTTCCAGAAATATAAGCCAGGCAAAATTAAACTCTCAATTTCCACTTTAGTTCCCTTCAGCATCTGTCGAAGTACAAAGCAGAATACAAATCTATTGATTGTTTATTAAAAAAAAAATTAATTTATTCTGCCACTAAATCCTCCAAGTAACATACAGTAATTTCTAGCTGCTAAGAAAAGACATATCTTTTTCGAGTGTTGTACAGTTCTGTATGCAAGCAGTTTGTGATGGTAGTTCAAGGTACTTTTTTCTTATTGCCAAACACAAAACAAGCTTCTTTCATTTTCTCTAATCTAGTCTTATATAGAATATCCTCTTAAATGGGACTAACACTATCTGAGAAATATTTACATTTTTACCAGATGATTAAAAATGTGATTTTTAAGTCAAAAAATTTTTTGAAATTATCTCAGACAGCGTTTTCCAAAGCCATCCCAGAGAGATGATGATTATGTTTTTATGCCAGGTCCTCTGTCAAATAATTTACAGTGTCACTATAAGATTTCATGCTGAAAAGGAAGGCAGCAGTCCTTTTTTGTGTGTGACAGCCACACCACAAACCCACTTTTTAGCTAAAAAATGTGAAATGTTTGTCATGTTGTTGGTATGAATGCACCACTCAACACAGTTCTGCAAAGATGATAACACAAGATATGAAAAATTTCTTTTTCTGTTATGTTTTCTTGTTATCCCCAGGTAATGTATGTTAGGTAATGCTTTCTATGCCTGATCTAAATGGTATTTAGAGTCGCTACAGCAGACATTTAAGATCAAATTGTAATGATTCATGTTCATATGACTGGAAATACCCAGTTTGGTTTCTAGTGCATGAGAAAGACATAGATATGGCAACAATGAGAAGGAGAGGACCAAGAACTGAGGCTTTGAGATTCCTGAGATGAAATATGGCAAAGAAAGGCTGCTCTTTAATGTTTTTGAATGGGAAAAAAAAACCCCAAAGAAACCCAAACCTGATTAGAGTGTTATTGTCCCCTTCTGTGCCCACTTGCACACTATGTGTAAAAGACTTCCTGCAGTGAGAGACTACATCAAGGGCTGAATATCTTCTCTTACTCTTTTAACCTGATGTACCTACTAAAATACTTACTATGTTAATTCCAGAAGACTGAAGACTCTCAGAAGAATGCTCATGCATATTTCAAGCCTTCTTCTGTCAAGAGGTGCATCCTATCTTCTAAAATTATATGTGCCCAGAGCTACAAAATTGCAATTTCCATTTAGTTTGTCTGAGGTGTGTCAAAGGGGTATAATACTCTATAGAGCAGAACTGGAATGCACTGTATTTCATATATTCTTGCCTTTTCATAGAAAAATCACACACAGTAAATGTTTTCTGTTGACTCAGGATAATGAGAGCAAACTAGATGGCATAAAAAGAGACAACAGTCTGAATGTACACTACTGGAGCTTGAAGAATCTTTTTCAATCAATTCTTTCCTTTTTCTTTTATTTCCTGCTCATTATGCAAGGAGCAGACATACCGCCCAGATGAGCACAGTGTGAATGCTTATATTAATAGGTTTTCCTCAAAGTATACTTTCAAAAATATTAATTTGCTCAAATTATATGTGCATATGGTAAATCACTTTAAGAAACTAAAATCCTGTAGAGTTTGACTCAAAATCCTATGATAGGTCATACTCACAAGTTTTAAAAGGCATACAACTGACATGAACAAAATGATATCAGCATATACCTGCTGAGCCATAAGAGGTCTTAATATGATCTCAATGGATATTCCATAACTATGTGTTCTCAAACACAAACAGAAAGACACCTCAGTAGAAATCCCTCAGCGGTCAGAGGAGGTTGAGCACTCTTGCAGTCTTTTTAATGGCTAAAGCACCCTGCAATTAGAACAATGCCACCATTTTTAACTGCTTTAGCAGAGGAGACTATACTTAGTATAATGTTGTGTCACTAGTATTTTTCACAAAGTTCACTGTTTATTTGCAGCCATGTGATACAGGCATCACTGAGTTTAATACAGATTAGAACTTAATTACTATTTCAGTGTTTACATGCTGTATTAGTTTTAGTGCATAGACATGAGAAGCATCTGAATGTGAAAGGGTTTTGTCACTGTATCAGATCAAGAACATTTGTATTGTAATGTGTGCTCCAGTCTTTTGCACCAAATAGAGAAACTGATCATTGTATCACAGCCTAAAGGAAAGGTAAAATTATGATCTCTGTGAAACAGAGACATTTTCATTGTGTGCCTTAATGCTAAAACATAGAAATATATTTAAAACAGCTTTTCTATTTGATTTCAATGAATTCCTGTAAGCTTTATCTACCTTTCATATTTTTTTATTTGAAGAATATCTTATAATAATTTATAAGATACAAAGGCAGATGTGGATGTAAAATATTATTAATATTTTTAATTATTTCATTATTCATGTTAATTTGGACATTCCTTAAAGGTATTAAATCTTAAGTTAAATGACTGACAGTGAGAAAAAGAACCTGGGCTTTGTTCCCTGAGGTCAAAAATAAAATCTTCTTCTCCATTTCTAGGTGATTTTTTGGTCATAGCTGACAGTATCAATGACTTTTTTAGTTTGAAGCTTAGGAATTGCAGGTGGAGACCATGACTTGAAAGCTGAGAACATGTAAGAAATTTCTTGCGTTTCAACACAGCTGATGGTCAATTCACCAATCCTAAATGAGAGTTATAATAATCTAGAGAAAAAAAACCAACCAAACTAAACAAGAATATAAAGGTTAAAAAATCACTCAATAGGGACAAGAACTGAAAGGATTTAGTGTCCAAGATCTGTAGATGGAAAGAAATCTGAAGAGGAGAAGATCAGCAAGAATGCTGATACCTGGCAGAAGCATATCTATGTGAGTGAAACTTCATATTTAGCAATATCTTTTCAATCTGTCACTGCAATATTTCTAGTTACCTATTGTTCACCATGACTGAGAATATGCATTGTAGCTGGAGGGGCTGAAGAGAAAGGTAACCACAAGAGGTGTCCTGACTGTCTTTTACACCACAGTGAATGACTGCCAGTATCCCCCAGACAGGGTGCATGGAAGTTTACACAGACCTGCAGGAGATGCTTACAGAAGTGAAGGTCAAAGTTTTTTCTCAACGAGTAAGGACAGGATAGTGCAAATGAAAAGGTTGTTCAATCATGGGAAAAGCTGGGGATGTCTTACTTCTTAGAGAATTTATTAAGGGATTATTTCTCTCAACTGCTGAAATCTGTGTAAGTAGCTGAGAAAATACACAGAAAAGACAAATGTTCAATTACTAAATTGCTTAAGAATACTGTAAAAAAATCATGCAGTATCCATGAATTATTTCACTACAAAGGGAAAAGAAAATCAGGCAATCAAAGACACAGGAAATAGACTGCAAGAGGAGGAAAATGTTAAGATTTATAGGCTAAAAGGTGCTAGGAACACAGTCTTTGATAGACTGAAATCTAATATACTTGAAAAATTTGGTGAGGGCAGTAAAAAGCTAAGAAAACTTATGCACTCTCACGAGGAACAAAACAAAAGAATCTGAATTACTACCATAGAACATATAAAAATATTTTACAAGCAGCAGACAGATAAGAATAATAAAACATACCTTCTGAAAGACATCTATTATTAAAGAGATAGAAATAAAAGCACTGAAAAAACATTAAGTAAATAATGTTCCAGGAAAAAGGGACTGAGCAGATGAAACTATGTCAAGCATTGGAAAATCACATAAAGAAATTTGTTCCAAGGTCTAGAATTAACTTTAAATACTGCTGCTGTCTCAATTCTTAAGACAATTCATTTACATTATTCAGAAGATTAAAATAGCCTGGAGAAAACAGGGTGGAATGCAGATTTCCTGTACTGCACTGGGCCATTCAATTCTTTCTCATTCACTTTTTTGTGCATTTGGTGTGCTCTGAGAATGTCTGGCCATTGGTTAATCCAGGGACTCTGGCTATGAGATATGCACAGTTTTCTCAGAAGCCGAAGTGCTTCTGTGCACAAAAAGGAGTCACAGCAGTTCTCAGACCTGAGGAACTCTGAAGTTCAAAATGTTGGTGCCAAATTAAGTGACAAGTTCTGGGGAATAAGCTTTTTTAATTACCACGCTGCATGGTTCAGCAACACGTCCCCATTTTACCAAAAACTATCCTAGGTGCCAAAACCCCCTCTCTGAATGTTATCTGGACTCAGCAAGATTTTAAAAACAGTTTGTTGAGACCTTCAGTTTCACAAATCTCTTGATCACAGCAGAGACATTTCTTATGGGCTTACAGGCTTCTTACGGGTTTAGGTCATCTTCTCTTATTGGTAAGTATGAGGAAAGCCATAATACATTACACTTCCATGTATAATTTCTGCCCTAAGTCAATCTACATGGTTTGTGGAGAGGAAAAGTTTGAGATAGAAAGGAGACAAAACAAATCAAATGAGTAATAGCACATTTTATTAGACAGGTTAAGGAAATAGGTCCTGCTCCTTGAATATCCTACCTTTCTACTCCTGGCCTATTGCTAATGGAACACTTTGATGATTTATTTTTCAAAACATAGATAAGAAAGGTACATATTTATGACTGTGGTGCTCCCTTCTAAATTCATTTACAAGTGTATATATAAAAATTTGCAGATATGTAAACAACTGCATGTTTACCTCAGGTGAAGCTAATAAATATTCAATGTATTTTAGAGAAAAATAACTTTTTCAAGCCAGTGCCACAGCTGAATCTAATCCTTGCTGACAGACTGTATTTTCACAATTATTTTTAAAGGTCTGTTTCTCTTCATTTTATTAGTGCATGATAAAGCCAAGCCCTAAGGCATCCAATTTCTGAGTTAAATGATGAAATATAGTAGTTTCTGAAGAGGACTAAATTAGAAAGATAGAAATTATGTTGGAAAATAAAACCTCCACACTGATTTTTTTAGAGACTTGGGCTCTTACAAGGAGTATATAGTAACTCTAAGGTGACAGTATTTTATTGACAGCCCATATGTTTTAGTTCCATTTCTATGCCTTCCAGTTGTACTAGGTACATGTTATTACAGAATATGAGACAGAATATTAACCCTCTGACACTGTGCTGTTTACAGTCAGTTAAGAGACTTGGTAGGAAACCTACTGAGAGAGACAACAAGCTGGCAAACCAGCAACAGGGTGAGAGGATGCACCCTATCAATCAAAACCTCTTCATGGTGGAGTTGCAACAACAGGGACAGAAATCTGAACAGAAAAGCCCTCTATAATTTCAAAATATCCCTTTCTGACTAACAAAAAAATGAAATAAGTAATTGTCCCAGTTATAGAGGTAGGAGGCAGAGTTTAGCACTATTCCGCATCATCTGCATCATCTTTGATGGACTGTCTCTCTAAGCACAAGCGGAAGCAGGAGCACGGCTGCTCTTCACTTGCTTGGAGATTGGGGAGAGGCTTCCATGGTCCAGGACTGCACTGTCATCACTGCAGGTTCCCTGTTTGTCATTTTTCCAGCTGGGTGGAGCCCAGGCCTTGAAAAGACAACTCCCGTGTGGGAGGTTGCCATGGGGGTAACCCCAGAAGCCAGTGCAGTCACAGTCCCAGCCCAGGAGCTGCCGAGAGAGACCCTACACCCCGCAGACCTCACCAGGTTGGCACAGTGGCCGCGCAGGCTCTGGTTTTAAAGGGTGCCATTTTCCCAGGTTTCTTTTTACTTTGCCCCCATCTCCCCATCATCCTTCTGGCGGAGGTGAGGATGGGAGGTGTGTTGGCTCACAGAAATTCGTTTACCACACTGTTTTCTTTGTTCTCTTGGCCCATGTAGTCTAACGCAGGAGTGCCCCTACCCCCCACCATATTCTCTATCTCCTTGGGGGCATGTGGTGTGGGAACAGCAGCTATCTAGGCTTTGTCCCACTGGTAAATGCCTTTCTGTGGGTAGGGCACCTTCTTTTTGTGTACTTTTGCTATATGTGCTTTTCTTGTAATTTGTGATTTTAGGAAATTGCTGTTTTTAACTTATAGTCTCTCAGTATTGTCCCCTTGTCAGAGGCGGGGGTGGTGGAAAGGGGAGCACCTGAGGGTACACCACTAGGGACTTTCCTCGAAATGGACTTTGTGCCACTGATCAAAACCCTCTGGTCCTGGCTGTTCAGCTAGCTTTTAATCCTTCCTCCCTCTCTGTTTATGTAGCCTAGATTTTGGCAGGTAATCTATGATGATGTTATGGAAGAATCCATCAAAAGCCCTACAAAAGTCAAGGTAAACACCCACTTTTCTCCCTCCATCTACCAACCTGGTCGCCTCGCTGTACAAGGCTATCAGGTCTGTTAAGCAGGATTTTCCTTTCATAAACCATGCCGACTACTCCTGATCATCTTATGCTTTACTGTCTTGTGCTTCTAGTGACTCAGCACTCGTGGCTGCAACCACTCTGGCTGCATGGATTTCTCTATGTTCAGCTGAGTTCTCCTTAACATGGTCCTCCTCCATCAAGGGTTATTCTTCCTTGCTCCAGACTTTTCTCTGTTTTCAGGGGCTTATAATTCCCAAAGGCTGGTCTTGCCACTTAAGAGGGAAGAAAAGAAGGCACCAAGTACCTTGCCTTTTTCCACACCCTTTGTCAGCAGCTCCTCTTCTCTATGCAGCACTGGAGCCAGGTTTTCCTTAGTGTTCCCTTTGCTGTTTATGTACTCACATAATCCTTTCTTTTTATCCTTCTTATCCCTTTGCCATACTAAATTCCAGGTCAGCCTTGGCTTTCCTAATCCTATCCCTACATGATCAGACAACTTTTGCAGAGCCGCCCACTCATGCTACTCCCTGGCACACTGCTGACTTCCAAGGTTGGAGCAGGTTGCTCAAGGATTTATGGGGCTCGGATTCTGCAACCTCTCTGTGCTACCAGGTCCTGAACTTAACTGCTCTCAATGTGAAGACATTTATGTACCTCCAAAAAGAGTCTAGCTCCATTGTCTCTAACTCCATTTCAGGAGGGAAAGACCTCCTTAGCCTAAACAAATGCAGCTCCAGAGCCCCTCTTCCTACACTATATTCCTCAAGCCCCCAACACCTGAGTGGCCCTCCACTATCTTCTTTTCAGTTTCCTGATGTTTCTCTTCTACTGAAGTACCCAAACTGGACAATTGTAACAGGTTAATAACAAAAGATTTTAAATGATGGTCACCTGCAAAATTTTCACCTCTTCTGAGTAATTCCTTTAATTAAAGAAAATAACTTCTGACATTACTAAAGGGAAAACTGTGCTGACATACAGGAGTTAAAAAAATATTCAATCTTTCTAGCTAGCCATCCTCATCTGAGATGACATGGTTTGGGATATTTCAGAAACAATTTAATCTGGCAACTGAAGTAGCAGTTTCAAGAAACTGAAACTTGTTAATTGGAATAGAGTAAAGGTGAAACTTTCTTGGTCAAATACCATTTCTGCCTCCTCTGTGAAATTCTTGTACATCTGTTTTGCTTATTCTTTCCAACAGCCAAGAAGAAAGGAATGGACTGCAGCGATTTGATCATTTTAGATGCTTTCAGCCAATGCTATAGGGTTCAGAGTTTTTATTTCAGAAAAAAAATATCCAATAATTTAACAAATCTTTCTTTTAACATGATCCCTTGGAAAGTCTGGACTTAGAATTTCAAGCTGATTGCTGAAACTCACAGAAAATAATCAGGAACAAAATCAAGGAAAAACCCCAAACCTATGTGATTTGCTCACATAAAAAGAACTGACAGCATTATTAGTAATGCTCTAAAATATAGCAATAAAAATAAAATGAAGTCATAAAAATATATGTTTAAATATCATTTAAAGCTTTAGCTAGACCTTGTTAGACAGATGATGCAAGCTTTAACATATTTTCTTCCTACATGTTACTACTACATTTCCTAACAGGAGTGGCAATATTTTACAGTGCAATAGGCAGAGATTATAATAAAATGGTTAAAGAACAGAGTTTAAAATGCTAATTTCATATTCTCGTGCTTTGTATGAAATGGGGACCTATCTATGATATGCTTATGGTGAGAGCTTGCTGACAGCAAGAAAGATTTGTCTATTTTTTTCAGAGGTAATTAAGAAACAAAGCAATAAATCAAACAACATTAGTACTATGCAACATTTCCAGGCCCTAGTCTGAGGAGAGCTACTTCTTTCAAAATACAATTATTATTTATGACTAGTCCTTTTCCCATACAGCATGGCTAGGACCATTGATTCGCTTCAGAACTTACCAGTTAATGTCTCAAAGGAGGACATTTAAGCCAACAGCAAACAGGAATGATGCTGAGATAGAAATGTTGCAGAAGAATTCAAACCATTGGATTTGCCAGCTTGGTTTTATCTTTTAAAAAACAGGTCTATCGAAGGCTGATTCTATGCTTAGATTTTATGCTGAGCAAATTTTTTTGTTTGTCATGCTACAGAACTGATTGAACATAGTCTGGTTAAAGGATACAAATACACATTCCCCCTTGTACTCACCTCATAAAAATTAAGGTTCTTCAGGTAGGATGGGGAAGAGAATTGGAAAAATGAGAACTCAGGGGTTGAGATAAAGACAGTTTAATAGGGAACACAAATTTCACAGGTGCAAGCAAAGCAAAACAAGGAGTGTTCAGCCATGTCCAGGAAAGCAGGGCTCCATCACACATAATGGTGACTGGGGAAGACAAATGTCACTACTCCAAAAGTCCCACCCTTCCCTCCCCTCTCTTTATATGCTGAACATGTTTTCATATGATCTGGAATGTCCCTTGGGTTGGCTGGGATCAGAAGTCCTGGCTATATCTCCTGCCACCTTCTTGTGCACCCCCAGTCTCCTTGCTGGTCGGGTGGTACAAAAAGCAGAAAGGCCCTTGATGCTGTGCAAGCACCGCTCAGCAATAACAAAAATATCTCTGAATTATCACCACTGTTTTCAGCACAAATACAAACCACAGCCCCATACCAGCCACTGTGAAGAAAATTAACTCTACCCCAGCCAAAATAAGCACAGAAAAATAATTTTGTAATAAATCACAGAAATAATAGGCCATTGAAACAGAATTCAGCAGGGTTTTCATCTTAAAATGAAATGAGAGAACTGGGATTTGGGATGTGTCCTCATCCCTATCTCTCAGCCCTCATGATGTGGCTGAACTGTGCCCTGGCAGTCCAGATGCTCCAAGGGTATGAGCAGATCTTCAGGGTGCTCTAGGCCACACAACCTGTTGAATTTAGCTTAGCAAAACTGGAACAGCCACTGAACTGACAAAGCCCCAAGGCTAAGCCCCATCCCTTGACAAAGCTATTGCTGAGCAGCAAGTCAGGCTGTTCCACAGGGAGGGCAAACCTCAGCTGAGGCTACACACAGCACAGGCATCACTGCATCCCCACCAGCAGATTCCAGACCCGCAGTGTCTGAGCAGGGTGAGCACAGCAGGGATGCCCACCACAGAAGTTCCATCCCCCATCCAGATGAAGCTGAGATAATGACTCAGTCTCATATCAGTCCAGGAAATCTAATCAACAGCTTGGGAATGATGTGGGCAGGGCTGGAGATAGGCAGATGAGGTGAGACCAGGAGCCCAGGCTTGAGCTGAAATGAGACTTCTGGCCATGGTGAGAGTGGGTAGGTAGGGGTCCAATACAAGGCTTGGCAGGGCACTAGAGGTATTTCATAATGGGACTCAGGAGGCCCAGAAGAGGATGTTTCCACTATTGGCAGGAACAAAATGCTTTCAGCAGGGTTTCTAAACTGTCCTCCAACTTCTGTAGCAAAACATCCCAGTGTCATTAGAGTTAGAATTACCTTGGGTAACCGACTGTGAAGGAAAAGTAAATGACTGTAGACAGACCCATAAAAACAAAGAAATAATTAAATAGGTCCTTGTGGATGAGAAGCTTTCCAGAAAACAGAGCAATGGTTGAGCCTATTTATCACTTGGTAGATGGTGTTCTGACTTTACGGGAAGAATTAAAGCTGCTTATTACCTCTCCCATTTTCAGTATTGATCCTGGTGTTGTAAAAAATAGTGCTTGGATTATGATGCCAACTGGTTCCTGGGAAAATCAACAGTACACAAACCATAAATTTCACATTTCCTTCCTGATGCAACAGCATCGCCCATCTTGCCTGTTTCACTCCTGATTGATGTTAGTTGAATTTAAAATTATTAAAACCCTGGAAGTATAGATTAAAAGACCATCCTGCTCTCTGATTCTAGCCCCTTGGTTTCTGTTTTAAAATGTAATTAACAAATTATTTAGTTTAGTGTTTAAAGTAAACGGTGGTTTTGCCATCACTGTTTTTTCAAAGGCTACACCAAGCTACTTTTTTGCATAGCCTGTAGTCAGGATGTGAAATTGTCAATACTATTAATTCTTAAAACCAAATGTTCCTGACATATTTTTAAAATAAATGGCTAATTTATGACTGGTAATATAATATTACTCATTTTATAAACAAAATTGGATCAATTCTGAATCTGTGACAAGGAAAGACCATTAAACGACTGATAACAAGGTCCCATCCTGTCAGGCAGGGATGGATGCTCAGATCATCACCATTTCCTCAGAAGTAGTGCTAAGCCTCTTTAAAAGGTGTTTATTAAGCAAGTCGAAAAAAATCGTCTGATCAAAATTAACAGCTTCACTTGACATCCACATTGCACTGACTTGTTGTGAGTAATTATGGTAGAGAGAATCTCCACATGACAGAAATTCAAGAATAGTGAGAGTTTTCTGCTTATAAGTTTTGCATCATTCTCCATCCCTTTCCCCAACTTTTCTCGTCTGGGGCAGAGATATGCTAATACTTGTCCGATAAGGTACAAATGGACTTAAAAGAATCCTGATTCCTCCACCTCTGATTTTTCAACTATCTGACTATTGCCAATTTCTATTTATCTTCTATATCATTTATCTTTATGCTATCGTGGCTACAACAGTACTCCCAACAGTGAAAGAAGGTCACCAGGGCAGCCCGAGTACTAGCACTACGGCTCTTCTGTGACAGACCTGGTTACAAGACCCAGGAATACTCTCAGTATTTGAGTGCTTGAGTGATGGATTTGCTGTGTAAATTTGGATAACCTCAAGTTACCCTTATTCATAAGAAACTGGCTCTTGGCTTGCCAATATTACAAAAACAGAAATCTGCTTTGGACTACTGTTCACCAGAACTCAAGGGAAGGTGTTTAGTTAGTTGCTCAATGGTCTTTTATTGTCCAAGTATTAGTTAATACAACTGTACTGCATTTTTGAAAAGGAAAAATCCCATAGAGAAAGGATAGATTCCTGTAGTTCAATTTCCAGCTTTAACTTTGGATGTTGTGAGCTGGATCCATATCTCTCTGAACAGGTGCAATTACTTTTCTGTCAGGAAATCTGGTATAGTAAAAAAAAAAAAAACCACCAAGAAGAAAAGACTAGGCTGCTCAGAAGGGCTTGTAATAACTTACCTCTGGCCCTTAATAAATTCCCATTGTTTCCTTTGAGTGAAATCACAATTTTACAGGATGAGAATCCATAAATTACATTTTAAAAACCTGAGGTGAAATTCTGAGGAGATAGTTCTTCCTTTCTTATATGAACTTTCACTAAAAGAGAGATGCAAAAATTGATACTGTCTTTTATGAGATCTGACTCTTTGGGAGTTTTTTATTTTGTGGTCATGAAAATGTCTCATTTTTTTACTAAGGCTGCTCCATCTGACTATGGAATTTAAAAAAAAAGTTTTTGTTTCCCTGTATGTGATGCTGTTGCAATTACCAATGCTTGTCCTTTATATCAGCCATTGCGAGATGTCCTACTGATTTCACAAGGATTACTTATGTCAGTAATATTAAATGCCTGCCTCTGTGACTATAGGGAATTTAAAATAATGTGGTACATTGATTACTGTATGCTTTTAAGCACTTCTGCAGTTAACTTTACGCTCTTCTTGCATTTTATAATATTTTGTTGCATATTTCATTTACAGCAAAGTCTATTGACAATGCTTTTTCAAAGAGTCAGTGTATGGATTCTGGTGATTCATGAAGGGCAAAAATATAAAATTCCTAGACCTAGATAGTTACAGAGAAAAGTTTCAACCTCTGAGATATAAAACTTAGGGTAACTTGAAGCAATAAAAGCAACTTTAATTTATTTCCTTAATTGACCCTTCAGCCAGTTTCCTAAGTAGGAAAGACCCAAATCACTTTTCTGAATGCAGTCTAAGTACTGAATGCAGTATCAAAAATTCTAGATCGCAAGAGATTAGACAGAATTTTATTCTGATCAAGTTAAAAATTAAGATAAAAGAAAAATGAGACACTTGACAATTATGCTAGTAAATTAAATTTACTTGAGAGTATTCCTTAGTCTTGAAACCAGGTGGTACAGAAAAACCTGTTTCTACACTAGTAACCACTGTTATCCTGAGGAATTAGATGGTTGCATGCAAACTATCTATTGGCAGTCCTCACTGGAACCTTCAAATTCCAGCATCATGCCCAGGAATTCTTTGAGTAAGTTTCTCATGGCACATCAAAAAAATCCTGCCAAAAACACTAGCTGAAAAGATAAAAGCTTACTAGCATAGGCAGTTGCGTTCCAACACTAATAAGCATCATTACATGATGCATAAAGAGCTAGAAGTTTTTGTCAAGTATTAGGACTGTATGAAATATATACATATAAAATTTTAGTTGTACATAAACATATAAAAAATAAATGTTGTAACAGCCATATAAAGTGGCAACAGCTCCTGTGGCTTCCTGTGTCCATTGCAGTCTCAAACACTACGTTTATTCATCCTGATTCAATTTCACATCATGTCTTTATATTGGGTTGATCTGATGCCATATTTACTTATTCACTATTGATCTCACATCACTCTTCTGCTCCAAGTTACAGCTGGGGAGTTCCCTGGCAAGAGAACCTGCTGTGTTTTTACTGGAGCAAACCTACAGAGCACAATATAGAGGCAAACCACAGCAATGTTCACATGTTCCTTTAGTCACATATACTCTGATGTTGTTTATGGCCGTTCTTCAAGAAAATCCTCTAACTCGCCATATTAGATCACAGAGTACTCTCAAGCTAGTTCATCATTCAGCAGGACAGCAACTTGCACAGACAAGGCTGGACTATATGGAGCTAAAGACCAGTAGCTATCAGCAGGTTCCAGGTAGAATCTGTGATAACACACAACAATGGGGAATTTCTCTTGTCTAGGTAAACTCTGTGGGTGTAATGTTAGCAAAAACTTGCATGTATGGAGCCCAGCTGGACTGGACAAATAAAACTGTTTCCATGCAGCTCCAACCAAATGCAAATTGCCTGGCTACTTGCAGCTGACCTGTTCTATTATGCCCAGCCTCTGGAAGATATTTTGAGTGCACAGATCATGATTTAAGGCAGAGGAAACTTGTTGCAGGAGGCTATCAAACACTCCTTGGTAAGAGAAAACAGAAAGAATACTATGGCTCTTGTTGGCCAAACACAGCCATGATCATATCCTGTAGCTATCTCCAGTTGATTAACAGACTGAACACTTTCTCAAGGCACAAGAAATCATTGAAGACTTTGTGAACAAACTGCTTCACAAGCTACAGGCTGGGATAAATGTCTTGCACCCCAAAGAGTAAAAAAACATCCTCATATTTTGAAGCGTTTTTCATCTTGAGGACAGATCAAGTTTGGGGACTTTATGAACTGCCAGGTGAAACAGACAAATTGATTTCCAGAAAAGTGTTTTGAGCAAGAGCAGTTCGATTTGTCAAATTTGGTATTTCTCTCTGCTGACAGAGAAAATGTCAGGGGTACTAGCACAAATCAAAGTACCTCAAGTAATGTTTGCATGCACGTCACAAGAACAAAAGAATTTTGTTATTACCCTGGGCTCTCTAACATAGAACTGCCCAGCAGGGCCAAGCATGCAGGTTAGTGCTAAGAATGTGAGGCAGAAGCAATTGTACAAAAGATTGTAAGTAATTTCTAGGCCTGTTTGTGCCATAAATCGTCCAAGGACTTTTGTGATTTTGTGAATATCAATTACACATCTCTGCCCACACATTCGAGTAATCTCAAATTCATACTCCTCTCGGTGAGTCCTGCTTTGGCCAGCACTGAAAGATCATTTCTTGTTGTCTGAAGCATCACTATATATATGCTGTTCTGCTAAGCAACAAATCTGCTTAGTCTTTGTTCAGAGTCTGCTATAGTTTTTCAGAAAAATCCAATGCAGTTTTCAAAAAGCTGAACTGATCACTCCACTTCATGCAAGAGATTAAATCACTACAGAAAACAGTAAAAGAATTCCATCCCTCAATATTTTTACATCACATCATGACATGCTACTGTGAATAGGCTGTATCATTCGATAAAGTACAGTGATGTGAACAAATCTTTAATTCCAGTTTAGAATTCCGTACAGTCCCAATTGGTTTATATATTTGTATTCTTATTCATCCTCTTTTCCCTTATGTCATGGTTATAATCCCAGGTGGGGATGCAGTGATGCCTGTGCTGTGTGTAGCCTCAGCTGAGGTTTGCCCTCCCTGTGGAACAGCCTGACTTGCTGCTCAGCAATAGCTTTGTCAAGGGATGGGGCTTAGCCTTGGGGCTTTGTCAGTTCAGTGGCTGTTCCAGTTTTGCTAAGCTAAATTCAACAGGTTGTGTGGCCTAGAGCACCCTGAAGATCTGCTCATACCCTTGGAGCATCTGGACTCCCAGGGCACAGTTCAGCCACATCATGAGGGCTGAGAGATAGGGATGAGGACACATCCCAAATCCCAGTTCTCTCATTTCATTTTAAGATGAAAACCCTGCTGAATTCTGTTTCAGTGGCATTTTCTTCCCTCCACTGAAGGGGAATGGGAAGGAGAATCAAAAGTAAAACTTGTAGGTTGAGGTAAAAACAGTTTAATAATTGAAAGCAAAGTAAAATAAAATAGTGATAGTAAATAATAATAATAATGACAATAAAAAGGGAAAGCAAAGGACAAAAAATTAGTTATGCTCAATACAATATCTCCACCCGCTGACTGATGCCAGACCCCATTCCTGAACCTAGATCAGCCCCACTTGCAGGTAACTCTTGCTGTTTATATATTGGGCATGACATTCTATGGTGTGGAATATCCCTTCAGCCAGTGTTATCTATAGCACTGTATCAGCTACTGAGGAGAAATTACCTCTACCCTAGATGAAATAAGGACATCCTAGTAATTTACACAGTTTTTCTTCTTTTAACTTATGTCATGTGTTAAAACATGATAAAAATCAATTTCACCAAAATAACATGAATCATGTGTGAAAAGGAAGAAGGAGAGAGAACTGTTAATATCCATCTTTTCTTGGTTAACTGAAATACGTATTGTAACAGCTTAATACCCTGCTCTTCTCTGCAATAGGGGAAAAAAAAGCAAAAAATATTAAGTGGAAAACTTCTTTGCTAACACAACTTTAAAGGGATGACAATATTTAAGGGATGCAGTTCTCAAGTTGTTTATCCAGCCATCAAAAGAAGTGGGGTTTTTTTGCTCACCCAAGTGCTTAAAGGTTCTATCCTCATCATATTTATACCTCACGCTCTAATAGCTTATGAATCTGAACCGAATATTTTCTCAAGGGGAGCCCTGAGCTTTCCTAGACCAGTGAGAATTTTAAAATATAAATCTTTGCTCCACAGGAAACTCTCAGATGTTGCTAGATAATTTTTAATGAAGACCTCCTGCTACCTTCCAAGTCTCATTCTTTTCTTGAGATTTAAAAATATATTACACTATTTCTAAATTAGTCGCATTTGAAGAAAGCTCCAGGGGTTTCCTTACGGGTCTTTCAGATTGCTTCACAGGAATGTTGACTTTATGAACTGTGAATGGATTGGAGAAACTGACAAATTTGTCAAGCCTGAATTGGAACATAAAGACAGCTTGTTTGATGCAGTAAATCATGTGAAAACTATTTCCAAGGAGCCTCTTGACAAGCTGTCAGGACACTGGTTGGACAAGCACCAGGTAGCGTTACTCAGGACTGGAGCAGCGACAGCAGTGAGGAAACATGTCATTTCAGCTCTATATTCCACTTCTTGAGAACCGGTTGTCATATGATAGAAAATGTCCTTTCTGTCAGATTGATTTTATGTGCTGGGGCTCTACAAACTGGCTGCTTTAAAAGGTTCACATTTTCTAAGTGTAACTTCAGGCACAAAAGCCTAAAGTAGGCAGGTTCCCCTTTTCCCAGCCAGAGAGCCAGGCTTTTCCACAGACTCCTTCAGAGACCACAGGTGAGGTTCCTTCCACAAGTTCTCTCTAAAATGGTTCATCTCCTGGGTTCTTCTCGGCCCACTTCTGTAGCCAGTTGAGGTCCTCCTGAAGAGTAGGTAGCACAGCCATCAGCTGTTCCTCCCAGTTTTGCTTCGTATTCAAACTTGCTGAGGGTGCAATTGGTCCCCTTGTCCAGGCCATTCATAAAAATGTTCTGGGCAAAAATATATCAACTGCTGGTTCATTCCACTAACAAGTGTCCTCCTGCAGGACTTTGCCCTTATGAGCACAGTTGGAACAGCCAACTGGTTAATGAGTTTTCTATTCTCTCAGACCAGTTTTTGTTTTTCCAGACTATTTTCCTGTTGTTATAGTTAGAAAAGACAAAGGCCATTACTGATTCTTAACTTTCTGGGGATGTTTCTCTTCTTTGTGAAAAATTGTGAACAATTTTCAGTAGTATTTTAAAAAAGTATAATTATTACTGCACTGATTTAAAGGAAAGGCATGATGTGAGACTCGTGGCCCCACCTGATAAGCTCTGATGTTTCACAACACCTACTGACATCCTTTGGCGTTCATAAGAGTCTTATAAATTTTAAAAATCTACTGTAGCAATATTCCTCTTCAGTTATCAATAAACTTAAAGGGCTAATTGTTAGCTGCTACCTTCTTTCAGAGCTCCTAATCAACTTAGTTTATTCCCTAGGGGATATTGTATAGCTTTACAAAAAGTTATAGAGTCTGGTCATATAGTAAAATGTTAATTGATAATTGTTATCTTTTATTGTTTTTTATAACCTTATTTTTTCTTGTCCTGCTGCTTTGTTACCTTGTTTTCCATTTCAGTTCCTCGTATCACCTTTCTCTGCTTTTCTATGTAGAAATGTCTATGACAGTTAAATAATTCATATAAGGATCGTTCATGATTTTCCATAAATATCCATTAATCTGTGAAATGTCACTCTATATAGAGAGTCCACATCAATCCTCAAATCACTACATGCAACACCTGTTGATATCAGTGGAAGCTGTGCTCTGTCATACATTATCATTTGAGGTGGTAATGGTGAAATTTCCATTTTATCAGTACCACCTGATAAACATTTCCAGAACAATCTGATTCCTGACATGAATAAAAGAAAGGAAGATTTTTAATATTCTGAGTAGTGTGTGGTACTTTCTTTTGCAAGCACATCATGTGGGAAATCACTCTATATTTCAGCAGTTATTGAGTTTAGAGTAAGATTATGGTAGCAAATAGACTACCTATCAATCAATGTCTTGCTATTATCTTCCCTATGAATTTCGTGATTGCCATCTCTGAATCTTTTTACCTGTGAAATGGGCCAAACTGCACTGCTCTAAGAAAACTGTAGAAAGTCCTCTCCACAGAGACCAGAGACCCTGGCCCACAGAACACAGAAACGCTCGTCTTCTTTTCTTCTTCTGATCCCAAGAATTTCATGAAACGGCTATGAAGAATGATAGATGAGAAAAAAGGCAGAGTCAGGTAGTGATGGCATTTTCAAGAGCTTAAGAGATGTACAGAGTAATTATCCTCGATCACTACTGCAATCCTTTTTTGCCTTTTTTATTTCTGTTTGTGATTTCTACCATCATTTAGTAAAATATACTAGCTGAGAGATACTTGAATCCTCTGAAACTGCTAGTGGCTGTTTCTCCAATGAAGGTAATGATGTACACTCTTTATTATGATCTTTTGTTTAAACCTTGTTCACCACAACTCATGCCTCCTGACTTTTTCTCCCTCTTGACTTTTTGTCACAAGTGGAGACTGGCTTCTGTCAGACCAACAAGAATATAGACAGGTGACTCACTAAGAAATTGGACTGCTGACCTTGGCAAAGCTTAATTTGCTGCAGTGTTAAAACTACCTCTCATCAAGCTGACCTTATTACCTTGCTGGCCTTCTCTTGCCTCGTTCTAGTTGAAAGCATTTACTGTCAGTGGCTGCTGTTCTCCTCAGGACAATGCAGTGTTAGTTGCTGATAAATATCCTACTTGCTAGAGCAATAAAACTAATAAATAAGAATAAAATTTGCCCATCCTGAAAGAAATTTAGAATTGGATTCTAATACAAATGAAGTTATATATACAAATGAAGTTATCTTTGTCAATGCATAGCAGTATCTGTTGAAAACCCCGTAAGTTGGACTAATAGCTAAAAAATACACAGTTTATATATTACGTGTTTAAATTAAAAGCTGTGAGGCAGGCTGAGAAGAAAGGAATTATTAAAGCTGATGAGAGCATGCAGAACTTCAGATTTCTGATTAATCTATTCAGTTCTCAAAGAGTGATGAGGGGATATGGATTTTCTGTTTGAAAATGCAGTGTGGATGAAACCTTCTGGCAAAACCTTGGTGTGGCAAGGTTTTAGGGGTGAGTAGCTGCAGGGGTGGCCTCTGTGGAAGAAGGTCAGTGGTTGTCCTGCACAGGACACAGTCATTTCCAGATAGCTCTCCAGCCATCACAGGCCAAAGATGAACCCATCACTGAATTTGGTACTGCCTCTGCAAAAATGTTTTTATGAAAGAATGGAAACTCTAGAAAGAGGAGGAGGGAACATGGAGGCAATGAGGGAACAGAGATAGGTGGAGGGAACCTACGGGAAACAGCAAGAGAATACCGAGGTCAGAGAGGCAGGAGGTGTTCCACAGCAGAGCATATATTCCCAAAGGCACAGAGCATGTGGAAGGCCCATGCCAAAGCAGAGGGAAAAAGTAAAGGAGGACCAAAAGGAACCAATATATCCTGACTTGCAAGCACTGCCACCCCTCCACCACTAGATCCCTTGCCTCATTGAAAGCACTGAGCGCAACCTGCGGCCGTATCAAGCTGGGAGGTCAGGTGCCTGATGTGAAGTCAAGCTAGGGAAAAGGAGCGGTATTTTTTCCCTAAATGTTTTAATGATTTTTTTTTTTCTTTTGTTTCTCAATACCTGAAAGAGTAATTAAGTATTTATATTAATTTGCAATAAGTAATTTGACCAGTTTGAATCTGCTCAGCCTGCCATAGCAATTGTGACCTCCTTGTCTTTATCTCAAAACACAAGTTACCTTCTGTTCTGTTTGCTTTTCTGTCATGCTGAGGGTGAGAAGAGTGAGAAGGAGCTGTGCAGGTGCTTGGCTACCAGCCAGAACCAATGCACCACAGACCTTTTTGGTAATTATCTTTTTCATAATGTTGCTGACCTCTTCAGGAGCCCCCATTCTTAAACAGAAATCAACCTTGTTTACAGTAATCCACCTAAGTCACAGAGAAGCTAAAACTGCTATCCTCACTGCTGTAGATGCTTCAGAGAAAGCTTCACATTTGAGATGACATATTCAGATGTGTAGTGTTTTATCAATTTCAATGCTCTGCAAACTGACTGACACAAAAGATCCGCATGAAAATAGCAAAGAAATACTCATATACACCAAGGTCGAAACAAATGTGATCGACATAACTCTTCCTAAAGTCTTCCTGGAAAAGCGTCCTGTTCTTAGAAAACACTATCTTGGACATCCTCTCTACTGTTATAAATAATAATATTAATAAATATATGCAAATAAATTGACCATCTCATTTAAGAAAATACTATTTCTATTAGCGAAACCTACAAATTCCAAATTTGGTGTGCTACTGTGCTCCTTCATGCTTGATTGCTTTCTTAAAGATGCAGAAGTCACTATCAGGAACCTCTGTCTATATTCAATATGAGAATGCAGCATCCAACCACAATTTTTCAAAATAATTAGATGCTTGGTTGAGCACCCAGTCTTAGTCAACTCAGTTGAACACAATTGCAATTATGATGTATCAGAAAATGCTGTTTACAATGTTTATTCCTTTTTGCTACTAATCAAATTATCAAAGAAATTCTAAAATCTATTTTTGAAACTTCTTAGCACTTCTTAGATTTTTATGTTAGCTGAAAAATGACAATTAAACTAATAATATTAAAACATCCAAACCACAAAACTGAATGACATTGTCAATATACAAAAAAGAACAAAGAACTAATGCAGCATGAAAATGCGGCAATGGACAATCAAGTAAGATTGTTTAAAATAAAACTAAATGGCAGCTTTTAAGCTCCTATTAATCATGTCCAATCAAATGCAATGAATATATACTAAGTCACAAAAAATAGAGAAATTTTAAATATTTATTTCAGTCTGCATATGAACAGACTTCCATCCTTGTCTAGTGATTACTTTGTGCTCACATAAACATCTGAGAATAATGCTGTCTGAGAATAATACAGCTTTCAGAAATTAATAAATTTAAAGCAAGCAAAGGTTTCAAGCAAAATCTTAAAGAACTATAGAAGAATAGAGTTAAAACAACCTTCAGAAGGTATCTTACCTATCCATCTACTCTGAGACAAATCAGCTAGCTAAACTAAATATTTTATTAATCTGGCCCAAAAAAATCCATTCAGTAATGCAGATCTCAGAAAAATGATTCCATGCCTCAGCATTAATTTGTTTTTTGGTCAGAAAGTCTGTCCTATTGTCAAACATAAATAATTCGTTGCAGAATTTAAGCTTATTACTTCTCCTATGTACCATGGACACACACACACACACACACAAAATTTTTTTTTTTTAATACCTCTTTTTTTATACACACATGACTCCACATTAGAAAAAATTTAGGCTAAATAACCCCAAGTCTTTCTTCCAACATCTTTGGTGGTCATGTTTCCTAAGCCTTTCCTCATCCACACTGATGTCCTTCAGAATGCCTCCAATGGGTCTATGTTTTTCTTCAACCTTTATGAGAAAAATGTGACACGTTACTTCAGCTTATCAGAACTCCTGAACAGGAAGGTTATTTTATGTACCTTACAGGTTATTTCTGTAATTTGTTTTGTTTTTAGAACAGAATGACGCGTCTGACTCACATGCGAGTCATTCATTTCTTCTCTAAAGAGCTGCCACCTAGCCCACTGTTTATCCTTGTGTATTTACACTGTGACTATTTTTGCGTAAGTTTAGTATCTTCTGCTTGTCCCTACTGGCTGCACCTTATTTTTAACCTTCAATTCAATTTTAATTTCCTTCAATTCAACAAAATACTTTTGTAGAACAATGAAGAATCAACATTATCGGTATCTGCTATTATTTAAGAGTCTTCAATTTACCATACTTTCTAAGTGTGTTATATTTTACAGAGCATGGCAACAAGACCATTGCCAAGGTTGTAAGAACATACCAGCATATTCTCATAATTCTGCAGGGCATTAACATCTTGCCCTGAGATTTCTGTGGAAATTGAGCTCATGTAGTACCTCGCAAGAGCTCAGCAGTCTGTTAAATAAGGTCTTGACACAACTGAAAAACCCTTATTTCCACAAGATTCCATCTGGCTTTAAGTCCCAATGAAATTCACAGGAAGGTAAAACATCAAGTAAAACACAGCTGCACTCAAAAAAATGTGACCAGTAGTGGCTAAAATCACAAGCACTCTTGAGTTACGCTGTCCTGGTTCTGGCCAGGACAGGGTTAATTTTTTGCGGTAGCTGGGAGGGGGCATGGCTGGGACATATGGTGGTATATATTCTATACCACCTCATGTCATTGATGGGGGCAAGCGAAAGGGACTCTCTTCCGAGCAGTGTTGTCTGTTACTGGGGCTTTTTTCCAAGTGAAGCGTTTCTTTTCTTGTACCATCTGTCATTAGTATTGTCGCTGTTGCTGTTCATTTCCTTGTTTCATTGCTGTTTCCAGTAAACTGTTCTTATCTCAGCTTGTGACCTTCGACTTTCGTGTCTCCAATTCTCCTCTCCATCCCACTGCAGAGGAGGGAAAGGGGAAAATGAGGAAGCAAGAGAGAGTGGAGCATGATTTGGAGAGTCTCGGTGGGGGCACTGAATCAGGGACTGCCATTCCTAAGCCATGACATAAATTTTAGAAGATGAATGCAAAATCATCACTAAATTGTTAGTTACTAATACAGAGGTCAGAAGCTTTTCCTGTGCTTCCCTCTTACTCAATTGCTAAGGCAGACTTCCATTTCTGTCATGGTTAAAAAAAAAAAAAAAGGCATATTTTTCCTCACTTTGAATATTTTGGCTGTTTCCAAATGTAAAATAATGTTTATGTTTACCATGTTTTGGAAAATGCTGCTTCTGTTTTTCTGTAATAAAGAAGCCTTAAAAAGTAATCATCTAGCCTGAGAAAATAAACAGACGAAAATATTTGGAAGACTGAAGACAAACATCTTCCAAGTTAAAAGCGTTTTTAAATACAGTGGGGTCTGTTATTCCTGGTAGAGCAACTCCTGTTCAGTTTTTCATAGCACCCTGACGCTAAAAAGGTTGAGAGCACTGGACACCCAATGCTTTAGCTTCACAGTACTGAAAAGCATTGAAGGCCCTTTGAGTTAAAACTTGAATTAAGAATCTCTTAGAAAACATTCAGAATATCTCAGGATAGGAGGCGAACATGACTAGTGTGGCTAGATAAAGTCATTCAGTTTAAGCCACAGGTTTTTTCCCTTCTCTATTTACTTAGTTTTAATTTTAATTTCATTTTCCTTTTATTTTATTGAAAGCCACAAGAAATGCATCATTAAAAAATACATTGATGCAAAACTGAATTGAGAATTAAATGTGCAAAAATGGGAAAAAAAAAATTTTAAAAATCCCGCTGTAGTCAATGAAGCCAGAATTATCAGTCTGTCCTACTGTCAGATAGAAGTAATTCATTACAGAATTTAAGCTTATTACTTTTTCTCCTATGTACCGTGGGCACATACATGAGCCCTAATAGCTAAAGGATTTTCAAGAAAGAGAAAAAAATGAGTTTTGTGCTTTTGGGGTATTTTATATATCCCCAAAGGTCCATATTTCAATAAATTATAATTCATTTTATGTATAGAAGTTTTCTCCAGGCTGGAGAACTCAGCGATGTCTGGAAAACTGGCACTATCATCACATAAGTGAAAGCTAAATAACTTGATAGCAATGGGCTTCTCAGTAACATCTCTTCCCAAGTCTTCTTCAGCTTCCTGACATATTTTTTGGTTTCGAAGTAGCTCAATACATTTAAAATTAACTCCAGTTCTAATTTTCTCTGTGTATTTTGACTATAAACCTAGTGGGGTGAAGACAGGCTCTTTTGTTCACCACTACATTGGTTAAACACAATGATTTCAGTTCATAATGGCATCTATAGCTTTTCACAGTGAGGAAGGTGATGCCTCTGATAATAACTATAGTTAGGCTTTCATTCTTGAAATGGAAGAACTTGAATTTTCCAGGTAAACTGGTTCATAAAGAATTCAATTAAAGAATATTTTCTAAAGAAAAAAAAATCTCAGGTTTTATTACATGCCATAGAAAAGAAATTGCTTCAGTTATTGAAAATAACAGAGGAAGAAACACTTTACTATTTTACAAGTAATACACAAATATCTTTTACAGAAATAGTTCTGTTTATCTGCACTCACACAGTTGCACCCTTTAATAAGGTCTTTTAATGACTTTTTTGAAAATATATGCCTGAATTCCTGTCCACTGTTGTCTACAACTGAAGCACACATAACCAAAATTCACATGCAATGAATGGATATATAAAAATGCTCCGACATTAAAAGATTAAACACTCCAGTTATGCCACTTTGTTTTTAATTACCTTGTAGTTATGAATGTTCTACTTATTTCACAAAAATATTTTAGTACATCCCTGATTTTATTTCTGTGTTTCCAAGAAAAGAAAAAATCCAGTGCTTCTGAAATGTAGGGGTTTCTTTTTGTTATCTTACTCCCAAGATATGTGTCACACTAACACATCAACTCTATGGGAAATTATATAAATCAGATTTATTTTTTGCAGAAGCCTTCTTAGCCAGTGTAAGCTTACAAGCACCAATGAAAGAAGCACAAACTTCTATAGCTAGTCAGACAGCTGAGGCTTTAGAATAAAGAACAGTATTTCAACATTCTTAGAGCTAGTGAGTACTTCAACTAAAATACAGAAAAACTGCTATGCAAAGAGATAATAAATGTCCAGCATTGATTTCTACAGAAGGCTTTTGGGTAGATGCCTTATTAGAAAATAAAATCCTATTGCTAGGAAAATTAGCTAAGAACACAACCACAGGGCAAACATACTTAATGAGTGTATTAAATTTAGAAAAGAAAAATGTCTCATTTTAAACGAAGAAGCATACTTAATACCTGCAAACAGAAATCTAATCTGCAGTATCTGTGATGATTCAATAAATAGGAAACCTTTGGAACCAACGGAAAGACTAACATTGAATTCAAACAGCTTTGTGTTAGCTTCCAAAATTTACACTAACTGTAATAACTCAATATATTCTCTTAGCATTTATCTTAATAATACTCAAAATCCCAATTAGTTTTGAAGGAGACAGTTGGCACAAGAATCCTTTGCAAGAGACTCCACGTATCACACATCACCTTCTTTTATGATCTAACTTGGAGATTTCAGGTACTCTTTAGAGTTGCTGAGCCATAGGAATTGCCACAAGCAGATGTGTCTCCAGGATCACATTAGTGGAGACTTTCTTCATTCCCTTGCCTGCATTCAATCTCTTCCTCTTCCCTGGATCCTCTCCCATTTCTATTTCCCGATCTCCTAGATATAGTAGGAAATTGTCTCCTGCTCAAAATGAGTCTTTCTTCACACAATATTCCATTAGTGAGTTATTTAAAGCTGGCTTCTTCTGATCAGGGACCCAGTCATGAATCTACTCAGTGATTCAGCTACTGAAATATCAGCAATAGCCTGTGAAAGTATTCCATGCTATCATATAACTTATACAAACCCTAATCTATATAATTTGGTCTAATAAGATTTATCCTCCTCTGCAAATCTTACTTCCTAAATTACCATAACATACCCATTAAATACTTATAAACATATGGTCTATTTATTTTTACATCCACATAAGCTATATCCATGTAAGTGAGCTTCAATCACATAGAACACTAACATAAGACAAAAATCAAAGAATGACTAATTTTAGTACTTCATATATACGTGTTTCAAAATACTCTAATTCTGGTCTCTGCGTTTCAGGTTTCCCAGCAGTTACAACAAAAACTCATGGATCAGACTGTCCTTTAAAGAAGGAAAATTCTTTAAGCACAGCACTTTGTAGGGAGAAGCATGCTATAGTCATATGATTTCTTATTGAGTGACTGCACATTAACTATTTTTATAAAGAAGCAATTAGTCAAAATTCATTCCTGGAAATCATCTAGAAATTCTTAAACATACTGTAATAATTCCTGTAATTTTAATAAATCTGGACTTTTGACTTCTCTTGGCCTATCAATTCTAGAAAGCAACACATAATTTCAGATGTACTGCAAAGGATCTCTGCCTGATTTTGGCCTGTATCCATAAAAATTCAAGTAAAAATCAAGTGCTATCATCAAAGCAAAGCAAAAAGAGAAGAAAGGGCTGCATTTAGGCTGTGAAATGTCTCATGCTGAGCTTGGAAAACATTATACTAAGGAAGCTGCTAATGAAGATAGCCTGTATTCCTACAGGACAATTCTTTTGCTACTGTTTACTAAGATATCAGAGGAAAATAAGATTGAAGAGATAGAATTTTCAATATTGCTTAAGGACTTGACTGACACTGCAATGTGTGTTTGGAAAAACATACTTGAAAAACTTGCCCAGTTTTTGGGGGTTTTTGGGGTTGTTTTGTTTTTGGTTTTTTTTAAACATGAGCTTGAGGCCAGCTTCCAAAACCCTTATCTAGTTTCCTGCCTCATTAAAAGAACAGTCTTCAGAAGCTCCTGTGACTAGGTATCGATTTAATGTATAAGGCTTCTATTTCTGAAAGCTTTGATTCATTGTCTTACGTTACATACAATTTTGATGCACAGGGGCACCTTTTGGTCTTGCTCAAGTGAATGGAAAGGTTTTATTCTTTTCAGTGAGATCAGAATTGCAGTTGCATTTGGGGGTTTCCAAGGATTCCTAAACTGGTTAAGAGCATGTGTAACTTACATGGCGTAGACCCCACGCCAAACATGGGTTCAAGAAATAACACTACCATCTTATTTATTTATGGACTTCCATTTTGTAGCTTAAGCTTTAAGCATGGTTTTTTAAAAGCCACAAAGCACACCAACAGTAGGATCAAAATTCTGGTTTTGGTGAATTTTTTTTCCTCTGCAGAGGTACTATTTTCTATTATTATACATATAAATTGCAGCACATTTCAAGATTACTGCAAGTAGTATGAGAATACATGCTCTTACTGGAACATTAAAAAACACGTTCTGATGTAATTCACCTAACTTCACATAAAATTTCTTGAATTAAAATGAGTAACTGAAGAGGAAGATAACAACCACAAAAAGCAAGGTTAAAATTAAAGAAAAACAGACTTCAGGCTAAATTTCTAGCAGACCAAATTATTGTTCTGTTGACACATAAAACTGGGGTATTCTTTTATCAAAATCAAAATTCTGCTTATATATAGCTTCTTCTCAGTTTTTCTCTTTTGATTATATACAGGACAGGACATACAAAACTCCAATTCTTCTAGGTTTAAGATTACTTTATAGGAAGAATTTAATAGTAAATTTAGTAAAAGTAACTGGAAACAAAAGCAGCAAAATAGGAGAGAAGTAAGAGGAGAAGATCAAGTAACCATTTAAATTACTCTGACGTGGAACTTGATATTTCCAAATTATTTTAATTTAATTCACCTACAATGTATACGCTTTCCATGATTTCACTTCACCGTAATTTTAATTGCTAAACAGATCTTTTACAGAAATGAAAAAAAGAAACCAAACAGAAAAGAGAAATGCATCAGTGCATTGAAGCACAATTTCCTCACTGCATTCTTTCAAATTATTCATTTTCTTTTTGCCTCATGACAAGAGGCTCTAAAAATATTTAATTCCTGAATGCATTCTTTACCACTTGATCAACCTTTTTTTTTGCTTATGAATTTTTCTTATAGTTTTCTATATTGAAAACTATTGTTTTCAAAATGCAAATTTAAAAATAGAGGTCATAAGAGAAGACAGACAATATTCCACTTCACTTGACAGAGCTTAATAGTCTAAAGATAAGGTTGATTTCTCAAAATCTTTTGATGGAAACAAAGGATGTAGGCAAGTCACACCAATCTTCTCAGCCTATCTGCTATAGCTGGCTCTTCAAACAGCAGATCATTAGTCTTCCATGTAACCAGCTGCGCTTAAATTCCCAGCTCTGTCTTAGCTCTGACTGTGGGCTACTTTTATCATGCCTTAACAAGGTCTTAATAATATTTTTGCTCGTAATAAAGCATGGTACATCAATACCCAATGGAAGGTACAGGATTAAAATTTATTGAGAACTGTGATGATCAAAGAAAAGAAGCCTGTTTCAGAAAAGGTTGTCAACAGTGAAAATGAGTACAAAGCATAGATGTCCCTCCAGAGGCTTCCAGAACATGGATGGATCCAAGTTCCGTTTTCTGAATTGGATTTGAATTCTAAGTGTAACTATAAAACACTCCAGAGACGTAACTAAACCAGTTCCAAAATAGGAGGAGGGTCGTGAAGGAAATGATCTAAAGGTAGAGAAAGGAGAAAATTATTTCCAGTGGGACTTTTTTTAAATCACTGAGTGATGAGAACCAAGGAAAGGAAAGCTGTCCCAGATATCCAGGCCTGCAGAGATGGGAAAGGGAAGAGAGAAAGAGCACAGACTGGCAGCAGATATATTCTGAGGTACTGGAGACAGAAAGCTGAAGTCTCTAAGGGAAGGAGCGTCACTGTTGCAATGCTGAGCCACGAATGCTGTAATTTTGAATTGGCAAGCACTGCAAATGGGATCTTGGCACGTGTCAGTGGGATCCTGGCATGTGTCAACTTGCAGCACCCAAACATCAGCCCGCCTCAGGGACCCCGTGTCGCTGTCAGTGATGAATACCGGTTTCCAAAGCCATTTAAACAACAGACGCCAGCAAGCAGCAGGGTATTCTTCTGCCCCGTATTTTTTAACTTCTGCAGGTGACAGCTTTTAAGTTCGCCTGAACACGGCCGTGGCACCCACGTTTTATCGACTACCCCACCTCGGTCCGGCCCCTGCCGGCACTGAACATCCCGTTCCAGGGGCGCTGGGAGCGGGCGCTGCCGCGGCCCTTCCCCAACGCGCCGGCAGCTGGGGAACAGCGGGGCGGAGGCCGGGAGCAGCCGCCCCAGGGCCGGCACGGCTCCTGCAGGAGGGGCTGCACTGGCCCGGGGCACGGGGACACCCGGGGACACCCGGGGACACCCGGGGCACAAGGACAGCCCGGCCATGGACAGGCCGCGCTTTGCCTTCGCCGCTTCTCCCTCGCCCGCCCCCGTCCCTGCCCCGTGCCATCCCTTCCTGAAGAGGAATATGACTACCGTTCAAAAACAGGATTTAAAACTAAAGAAAAACAGACTTCGGGCTAAATTTCTGGCAGACACAATTATTATTGTGTTGACACATAAAACTGGGATATTCTTCTACCAAAATTCTGCTTATTTTTTTCTCTTTTGATTATATACAGGACAGGACATAAAAAACTCCAATTCTTCTAGGTTTAAGTTTACTTTATAGGGAGAATTTGATAGTAAATTTAGTAAAAGTAACTGGAAACAGAAGCAGCAAAATAGGAGAGAAGTAAGAGGAGAAGATCAAGTGACCATTTAAATGGTTACTCTGGCGTGCAACGTGATGTTTCCAAATGATTTTAATTTAATTCCTCTATAACGTATAAGATTTAAATGATTTCACTTCACCGTAATTTTAATTGCTAAACAGCTCTTTTACAGACATGAACAAAGAGAACCAGAACAGGAAAGAGAAAAGCATCAGCACGTTCGATTCGACCCCGTTCCCGGCCCTGGCCCTGCAGTACCATGCGGGCCCAACGCCGCCGGTGCGCGTGCGCGCGCCGCTCGAGCATGCGTAGTGCGCGAGGCGGGCGGAAGTGGCGCAGGCGGCGGGACAGGGAGCGGGCCGGACAGGGAGCGGCGGTGTGCGGGCCCTGCTGTGCTTCCCGCTGGGACACCTCCCCTCCTTCCCGCAGCTGCCCCGCACACGGGCCCTGCTCTGGGAACTGAGTCCCCGCACAGTGCCCCACGGCTTTGGAAGTTTCTTTCCGGGCACTGAGTAAACCGAAAGGGGAGTTTTGTTGGTAATTTGCCTGCGCTGATGCGTCCAAGGTCTTGGTTTTAAAGATCTCGGCTTCTTGCAACTGGTGGACTGACTTTCTGAGGTGATTAGTTCATACCGTGTGAAGTGTGGGATCTGCAGTGTAGCACTGTCCTCCTGAGGCCTCTGCATTGCAGTGGGCTGCTGCTTTCTAGAGCTGAAGTACTGTTGAGATAATAATGGCTGTGTAAGAATCCTTTTTCCTCAGGTAATGTTTGATTGTGGTCTCTTTTGCACAATGTCAGATGAGTAAATTTTAATCTGAAATAAAGGAAATTTTTGTTTGTTTGAAGAAACCTAGTTGTATTCTAATGAAACTAAGTACCGCCTGTGTGATCAAGAGTAAGAATAGCCTAGGACATACTTCTCAAAAAGATCCATGCCTGAAGAGCTGTAGCAAGAGCATGCTGAAGCCTTGCAGCTAAGGGAATGTGTCACGCTACTGACTTGATTTCTCCTTTTGTTAACCTGACATGATGTTTTCACTTCGTGAGAGTTCTCAAGGAAATAAGAGATTACAAAATCAGACTTTTGCAAAAATTCTAGACAGACTACACGCTTTGCTCACTGGTGATCCTTGTGATCTGCTGTATGACAAAAGCTTTCTCTTGTGACGGCAGATTGGGTTTGTGGTAGTTCTGTACTGTCCATTCTGTTCAAGCCAGAAATGTTCATTTTTATGATAAAATTTTGCATAAAATACAGTAGGAGTGTTTGGTTGTGTCTACATGAGTGTACTTTTATAATGAAGCATTACCTATTTCATAACTGTTTTAACTTTTGCACAATTAGCCTGAGCATTGCACTGACTAGTATTTGTGTTTACGGGGGCTTCAGGTATCTACCACTGTGACTGACCTCATCAATAAGATGCTGATGCTCTTGGCTATTCCTTCATTCTTCATGAAACTTTGGTGAGGTTTCCTCCAGAAGTCTACACAGTCATGTGTTTTATTCTCTGATTTGGAGAATGAGTTTTGTCTCTCTGCAAGTAGCAGCTGCTTTGATAGATAAGGAATCTCTTCATGGCTTTGACTGCTGCAGCATCCTTTTCCCAAAATGTCATTATCCTCTTCATGTAGTTTTTGTGTATGACTGAAGTATTTCTTGGTTGTAGAGAAAGGACTAAATTTTCCAGTTTGCCTCTCACTTTTTGTGTTTTCTTTGCTTTTCTGCTCCAAAGCTGATATCTCATTAGTTCTTGAAGAAAAGTTGTGTTCTAGGGGATACTACAGAGGAATAGTGTTGAGGTAGATTGTTCCACTGTCAGAAATTTAAGGTCTATAAAATTAGTAGGCAGAATGTCAACGATAGGGCAGAGCAGCACATAGGAGTTAAGACCATAGCCATTCTCAGTGTTGTATTTCACTTGAGTGATGCATGTTGCATTCTCTTTGGGGGTGTTAAGTTGTGGATTACGTCCTATATACAGTTTATAGTCTACTTTAAACAGTCTATATCCTTTCATATAATTCTTTGTTAAAATTGTTAAGCTCTTTGGTTGCTCACTCTCCATATTTTTGTCACTTTAATTACTGGAAGGCAAAAGGCATTTGTAGTTCACAGGCTTCTTCCTTCTGGTGTGTGCGTGTTGTGTCTCCCTTCTCTTCAAGGAGTGTCCCATAATTCTGTCTGCCTTTCTTGCAGTCTCTGCTGGTTTTGTTTGGTTGTTTTTTTTTTTTCAGTATCCATCCTTATGGACAGCTCTGTTTACACCATTTACAGGCTTCTTAGGCTCAAGTTGGAATGATTCTTGTCAGTGTTAGTCAGGCTTTTGAGAGCAACAAAGGTACTTGACAGACTTATTTATTTTCACTTAGTTGCTCCTCGGGAGAGTTGGGAACACCAAGGACAGCACTAGCAATATCTTCATGTAGATTTTGGAAGCCCATGCTCTATCAGTTTGTTTTGGAAAATTTATAACTCTTAGAGTTGGATATTAATATCTTTGGTTTTTAATTGCAGAGAACAAGAATCTGGGAGCTTCAGAGATTATTAGTTGTTAGAGCACATGACCTTATTTTATATATACAGAAGTTTAAAATCTGGAAAAAAACCCCACTTGTTTTCTACTAGAATGTTGTTTACGTAACTTTGAATTATAACAAAATGCTCTGTGATGTTAAGACATCTTCATGGGGAAATAAAAAAAAACAAACAGAAAAATCTATTTTTAATTGCTCAAGTAGTGTAACAAAGAGAAGCAGGATAAAAAAAATGTTAATCTGTTATGTTGTATGTCTCCCTGGCTCATTATACTGTTGCTGGATGAAGATCAATATTGCTGATTAACTTTGAGGTTGACTCTTTCTAGGTGGAATAGATCAGCTTTTCAGTCTGCTAGAATAAAATATGAAGTAGATACGTTGAACTGAAAAGCTATGTAAGTCTTCTAGTTGCTCTTTCCACTAGAGACTTGAAATCCTAGTAAGCTAATGACAATGCTGTCCTGGTTTGTGTTTGAAAACATACAGATAAAGGCACCGTTTGGAAGCCGGGTGCCCACCAAAGCTGCTCTTATCATTCCCCTCAGGAGGACAGGGAGGAGAAAATACAACTAAAACCTTGCTGGTTGAGACAGAGATCACTCACAATTTACATGGACAAAAGAGACTCAGACAGGAATTTAACTTATCAGTCATCAAATCAGGGTAGGATAATGACAAATAAGAACAAATCTAAAGACCTTTCCCCCACCTTTCCCATTTTCTGGGCTTAGCTCCACTCCCAGTTTTTCTACCTCCTCCGCCTGAGCAGTGCAGGGGACAGAGAATGGGGATTGCGGTCAGTTCATAGTGCTTCAGTTTTGCCTTCTTCCTCCTCATATAAATTGGAAGCTAGGAAAAAACAAAAGCCGGTCATTCTGTGTGTAGCCATTGCAGCTGAGATGCCCTCAGACCAAAGTATTTTACTGATATCTTATGAGTTGCTGTGACTTGCTTATATCTGTTAGACAAGAGTAACAGCACTGGGGAGTTTCCCAGAAAAGGGGGAAGGAGTAAGAAGGGTTGCTCACAACAAGAGAAATAGTCACGAGTTATTAGTGAAGTCTGATATCTTAGGATACTGGAGTAAAAATAAGGTGGGTTTTTGATTTTTCTGAAGAATAAGGTACTTTTAAAAAGCATGTCTGTAATGTTGCTGTCTGCACCTATATGCATTGACTTACGTTTATAATTTAGGATCCACTGGTCTTTCCATTTTGCAATCGTTTCCCAATTCCATTTCATTATAACTGAATATTTTGTAGGAATTCAGTCTGCTTAGCACTGAAAAAGCCCTTTTGAACTGTAACTGAAATGTAGTTTTTACTGAGTATAATACCAAGTTTTTGTGTCCATTCAAAACTGTAGGAAATACTTTCTTTCCTGTTCTTTACTATCATGTAAAAATTGCTAAAACAGTTTGAAATTAGGACTGTGCCTATAATACTGCTATCTGGGTTTTCAGGGAATAGAAAGCATTTTTTGCTTAGTTTATTAAAACTTACTGAAAACAGATTGATAATGTTGTGGCTTTTCTGTAGATACCCACTTGAAATAAAAATTATACAGCAAAGACAAAGATACCCCAGAAGAAATGAGATGACAATGTAATGAGAAAATACAGCAATAACTACTTATTGCTAGATCACTTTTTTCTATTTCTCGTATGTGTCACTGCTTCAATAGACTGCTCTTCCTCTCCCCTATTCTCAGCATTATAACACTATTACTAATAATTTATTTCATTGACTTTTAGCACAGTGAGGGCAGACCATAGATGACACAGTCATACATTTCTTAGCTTGTTCTCAGTGCCTTCCATTCTTAGCATCTGTAGATAGCCATCTTATTTTCTTCATTACTTTTTCATTACTTAATTCTTTGATGAAAATTTTTCAATCAGTACATAGGCATCTTTTGTTCATTTTAAGCTAAAATAACAGATGTTTTAATTTCTTGCAGTCAAATTTTCTTACAGGGAAAAAACTGAATGTGGAGACTGTCTGTCCATGACCTTGTACTGGGGAAGGAGTCATTCAAAGTCTTTGTGTGGTTTTATCTGCATTTCTGCACATAAGATATTAACATTGTTTACATTACCCTTTGCATTTATATGAAATTCTGTTTATTTATATGTAAAGTAATATTTTATTGTCATTTATAGTGTTTTGGAATGTTTGAAAAATCAAGTAATTTGCATGGTTGTCTATTGCCAAGGAAATGTTACTTTCTTCTTGCTACTTAGGGTACTAAGAGATGAGGCCAATCCCTCTGAAAATTCTTAGTCTTATGCAATTAAACTGTGTTGTTATGAAATAGGTAAATATTCCCATTCTGAGCTAAGGTGCAACTTCTAGTAACTCTTAATTTGAACAAAATGAAGAGTTTCAGGACTCTTTTTATTATTTTTGTTTAGATAAAGCAGCTATGCCTGTTCAGTTGCTGAAGATCATTAAAGGGCAGTCTGAGATTTCCCTACCAAGCCATTTGCAGAAGGAGAATTTGCAGCAGTTGCAAGAAGGCTGTGATCATGCCAACAAATACATTCAGGTAAACTGACCAGTAAACTGTCTTGCTTTGAAATAGCTCCTGTTACATTAGCAAGGCACTTCTGTATTCCAGCTCAGGTGGTGACTTTCTGCAACTGTGTGTCTTTGTGTTGATCTGTTGCAAATCTTTAAGCAGTGGAAAATTATGACCTTGTTGAACTTCATTGCATGTTGCTGTTACCTTCATTGATTCACAGTCCTGCCCATTTCTCTTGTGTTATCAGACTAAAATTTTATAGGGGTTTCTCTTTTCAGAGTTTATAAGCTGTGGACCAATTTAAAAACACATTAATATGCCAAATGCTGTGCTGAAAGTGGAGGGATTGGGGGAGGTTAAGTGGTATTTTGTTTTTAAAAAATAAGCTCCTTAATCCTGTTGAAGATGAGATTTCAGAGTAATGACTTTTAAAGTAGTTCTCCTTTTGTATGAAACAATGCAGTATCCAGTTTTATGAAAAATGTTGTTTGTAGCAACTACTAGCATCAAGACACAATTAGGTTTTTTTATCATTACCAAGCGTGCACTTATATTTGACAGTAATCCCAAATATATTTCGGATTGGAAGTACAATCCTGCTATACTAGTGAAATGCAGAAATACCTTTTTCATGCCTAAAACAATATTCTCTGTAAAATGCAGTGTCAATCCAGTGTGTTCTTTTTTTATCCTGTTTAACTTTTTTTGTCTGTTGCTCTGAGAATTGTTTTAGGCATCCCTGATGCTTATGTGTCAGGAAATCAGCATTAACCCAGGCTTTCTTTCAGTCTGTTAATGAAAAAAAAACACGGGGAAAAAAATTAAGGCAAGCTGGTTCTGCAGAAAACCTAAGTTATCTTGAATCCTTCAAAAAATGGCGCAAACATTTTAAAAATATGAGCTGAACTGATCTAATGTTTTTTCTGTATCCAAAAGCCCTCATTTTCGCTTCCGCAGCTGTATATTCTCAGTTCCAGCTCTAGTGCTTATGTGACCCTGTGATTGAGTCCATTCATGAGAAGGAAACTGGCAGAAGGCTATCCGTATTGCTGGAGAGAGGATAATTTTCTGCTGCTCTCACTCTGCACTGGTTCATTGTGGTGTCAAATTGACGCCAGGAGTGCTGCACTTCGGTATAGTGAAGGAACAGAACTGCCCTGTTTGGAAGCAGGCAGCAGTTGAGTGGTGCAGGAGGTGATTTGATTAAGAATGATCCAGCCTCCCTTAGGTCTTGTAAAGGATCGAATGGAAACATCAATAACCACTGCTGCTAGCAAGCGGGGTTTATTCCTTGGGGTGTAGTTTCCTGTCCCTGTTCACCTGCAGGATATATAGACTTTCCTGCTCTGGAGAGCTATATCTGCAAGCAGGCCTGACATGGAAGAACAGGGATTCTTGTTCAGGAGGAAGTGGTGACGGAGACAAAAATGGATTGTAAATTAGAAAATGTTTCTGCCAAAATAAATGTTTCCATTAGGAAAGCAGAGCAGTTATTACCAGACATAGATTTGAAGCATGCAGTGCTATAGCTGATGCTGAAAGAGAAGGTGCGTAGAATGTCTTTCTCAGACTTCTGCCTATGTTAAGAGAACTTCATGCTGCTGCTGACATGGATTAGTAGGTGACTAAAACAGCTTGGCATAAAAACAGCACAACTGGAGAGCTGATAAAGCTGGTGCTAATGCACCATTAAATGTGTAGGAAAATCCAGTTCTGCGGGCTGAGCTTGAAGTGAACCTTAGAATGCACTGATGTTAGGTTATCTTAGTGGTGGCACATTGTCACTCTAGACCTGCCAAAATAGGGATCAAGTCCTGCTTTGACAAGGAGGGAAGGGCAGAGGAGGATTTTTATGAAATGTGTCCAGGGAAAAGTAACAAAAAACATTTGGGATGCTTCTGTCTGACTTGTGTGCCTCAGTCTTTTCATTCTTCTGCATGTTTTCATCTTCCTGGCATCTCTTTGAAAACTGCAAGTTTCAAATTTGTGGAAAAACAGCACAAGCAATGTTTGTACCTCCTCAGTCATCATGTCTGTTAACTAGACATGATGTCTTCTCCCATTAGTTCACCATCCTCTGGATTTTGCTGTGGCAAATCTGAACCAAACCTGAAAATCAGCTGCCAAATCGCCTATAGAACCAAACTGAGGGAGCGAGACCTTATAAGGAAGGAGACAGGACACATATGCACTGGAAGAACCAGTACGTGGTTTGAGAGTGAGTCTAGTGGCATATGGAATGTGGAGGGTTTTAGAAAAAGCTTGCTTCTGAACTCAAAAAGCAATGCAGGATTTGTGAGGGAAGAATCAATTTGAGCAAGTTTTGCTAAACTAGGTTCTTTTGAAGTTTGGAGCCCAAGAGTTCCAGGCATGTGGAGAAAGCAATGGGCAGTATGACGAAGTGGGTAGTAGCTGGGGAAGAGAACTGTAGCGTAGGTGTTTGGGATACAAAGGGAAGTGGAGGGGCCAAACCATTACAGCAAAGAATGTGGTCCCAGAATTTGAAAACTCTTCGGAAGATGCTGGGATGTAAAAGGAAAGATAAAAATAAAGATGGTCAAAAAGCAGTCACTATCGCATCGATGTATTCCACTTTTAAATAGTGTGCTGGTGCAGATTGAAATTCTTACTAAGAAAAAAAAATATATATATAAGTGTTGAGTGTTCCTGAGGTGACTGTTTCATTGCAAAGACTTTATTACAAGAAAAATTCTATAGTCATTTATTTACCTGTGCGTACAGGTCAAGACAATCTCAGAACAATTACGTATACATATATATATATATATATATGTATATGAAGTGAAATTTTAAACAAAGTTGCAATTTTGAAAACAAGTGAGAAACCTTTCTTTTAATGGGTAAGTTCCTACCTTTCACAGAGAAGACTAATGAGTTTTGTAAGGAGAGTTAATTATCAAATTATTTTGGAAATCACATCTGCAAATAATGTTGAGGTTTTGTGGACTCATATTATTTCTTTATAAAACAGATAGTAAAATCTTGTTGAATTTGATTTGGATTACTCCTTGGTTAGCATGCTGTAGGACAAATTTTACTCTGAAAGGCCTCTACAATTCACTTAGTAACAATTCACTGCTGCGTATTTTATCCTGTTTTGGTTTAAGAATCATTTGCTAGCATTTAAGTCCAGCTTACCACTGCATATGTGTACTGTAAAATCACTTGATTTACCTGACTGTCCTTTTAATGTTGCATTTATAGACAGATTGCTCTGCTCTCTTTTTACAATACACCTTTTAGTCAATTTTTGTGCTGTTTGTGTAGGGTTTTTTAAGCATTTTATAGAGTCTGTTTTCAATATTTTATTTTTTTTCTTTATTGAACCAAATTTTGTGTTTTTATCATTGAGAAGGATACAGTGCTTTAGTTGCTATACTGTGAAAGAATACACTTGACTGACATTTTTGGTACTGTTGATGATACCATCTTTCTAACTCGATGTGTTTGTTCCAGAGAAATGTTGCCATTATTGAAGTTGCTGATTTTTGCTTGATTGTAACTTCAGCATCACAATAAACAGAGTATTTTTAATTAATCGTTAAATCGTAGCATCTTTTAGAGCTTTTGTATTATTGTCAAATAATTGGGACACTACAGTTTCAAAACTTTGTAATACTCTTCTCACAGCTGTATTTTTTTTTTCCAGAAGATTATTTATCTTCATATGCATCTGTTATATCTTTACTGTGATTTTGTTCTGATATATATGTTGTAATCCTTTGCCAATATTTTTGGAGAAATTGCTGTGTCTTTTAAGATTTTGATCACCTCTTTAGATGCTTTTCAGGTTTTGTGCTAAATCTCTAGTCTTTTATGCTATTTTTGTAACTAATAAAAGTTACATGTATAGTTTCATAGCTACTATTGTATTGTTTAATATAAGCTTATCATCTAATCAGTAGCATCTAAGTAGTATTGACATGTAATAAATACTTCCTTGGTTATATCTCAAGAATGTTGCTTTATATACGCTTTATAGCAGTTGTGGGGTTTTTTTTTGTTAAGAATTTAGATGGCAATTTGCACTTATTCCTTAAATTCTGCCTTTTTTAGCTTACAGATGTTTCTACTGTTATCAGTATTTCAGTAACTTAGAGGCATAGAGTCTTAGTTCACACCATTTTATTTTATTTTTTGCTTTTTAGGGAGTAGTTACTCTTTCATACCCATTAACAAAACTCAGAGATGGAACAGACTTTTTCAAGATTGTTCTTCAAGGTATTACATTTAAGTATGCATTTTAAATTTATGGTACTATATCAGTAGTACCTGCTTTTGTATGGTGTTCAGTAGAATGTCAGGTTTAAAGTACTATAAAACTGTTCATTTTCTACAAAAAAAGAAGTTTAAGAGAAACTTAGGCCAGGTGAGTTAATGGAAGCAATACAGTCTTTCTATTTCAGTAGACTTCTTGTTGCATGATTTTTTAAAATACTATCCTGGAAATGTATTAACTATATGTATAGCTCTAATAGTGTATTTTCAAACTGCTT
The DNA here is from genome assembly GCA_013398115.1 of Falcunculus frontatus. NCBI lineage: Eukaryota > Metazoa > Chordata > Aves > Passeriformes > Falcunculus > Falcunculus frontatus. The sequence goes on from VZRV01002858.1 coordinate 2,868,237, forward strand.
ATCATAAGAAGGACTAAGAAAATTGCACACATAATTACCACATAATATATATAGCATATACTATGTAAGGGCACATTTAATATGGGTCAGTGTTTTGATTCCCAGCAAAATATTTGTGTTTCATTCTGGTTTAATTTAAGCATTTAAAAAAAGGTAATTTCACTTGACTGCTCAAGTATTTGAATATCAGTAGCTAGATCAGCACTTTGAAAGGCCTAAGTTGTTCATCATGTAATAAATAATGCAAAAAAAGAATATGTTCCTTTTAAGTCTTAAGCTTATCACCCCCTCCAGTCCGGAAGGCTGAGGAGGTAATTTATCAGGAGTCTGTTGGAATCAAGGAACTTTCCATTTCCCTCCATTTCATTCTCAGGTTATTCCTTACAGTGGCTAGAGAATCATCACGTGCTCCCTCTGATCCTCCTGACTCCTGTGCCTGAGCAGCAGACCTGGTGTGTGCAGGTCCTGCCTGGTGACACTACTTGTGGCTAGTGTTAGCAGAGGTGGATGAAGTTGATGGGGCCTTAGTCAGTCTCCCTGCTGGCTTCAGAGTTCTCAGAGGGATGCTTAACCTCCCTTAGTCTTGCTGATTTCAGTGACTGCTCAGGAGAACAGAGAGTTTATGCACATTCTCCATGGAAACATAAGTTTGCCCACCTAAATCACTGATTTTGTTTCTGAAACAGTAAAAGGTAGAAAACTCTTAAAATAACAACATGATGTCTGCTTCAGTTCTCCTGGAAGGCTATTAATTAATATGTCTATGTCCTGGAATATCTTCAGTTTGTAATAAATTCTACAATAGGATCTTTGTTAATGTGGCTGGGTAGTATTGCCTCTCTAACTCTACACATTGAATTATCCAAGTGTAAATCTTTTCCATTTCTGTTTAATTGTACACTGGTGTACGATGTGCACATTTTAAATGGTCCTCTTAGGAAGAATATTCTGAGCAGTATACCTGTAGTTAGCATATTTTCTGTTTGTATATTAATTGAAAAGTGTTAGACTGTAGGTCAACTTGTTTTGTAAATCTCTTTCCGTTGCTGTTTTGTTTTGGAGAAGGTATGGTGGTTGGAATCACTTTTGCTTTTTTTCCCCTCTAGATCCGGATAACTTGTGTTCCCAGATCAACAGCATCGATGTTTTTATATATGGAAAAATGGCAGAGGATTGTGCAAAAATTATACACCGTGGGGTAAAAAAAACCACCAAAACATATATACACATATATTCTTGTTTTAGGAATTGTTTTTTACAGATGTATGTTGACTTCTTGTCTTGTCTTAGTCTACCTATCCCTAAAATTAGAAATAGTCTGTTCAGTCCCTTAAAATCTATAAATATGAACTAGAACAAAAAAAAGTATTTGCTTATGTAAATTCTTTCTCACACTAATACAGAAATAAAGCAATTCTTTTTATCAGTGCTGTTTACCTAGCAAGCAAAGGATCATGAATATGGATAATAGAGAAGTCACCCTTTTATATTCATATTTTGAATGTTTTTCCATCTGATAAGATAAAGTTAAATTAATTTCAAAGACAATTACACTAGAAGATTTTAAAAAAATTCAAAACTACGCATACAGGGTTTTTTTATTGGCTTGGGGTTGGTGTCTTGCTTTGTCAGAGACAGAAGCTTGGTTTGATTAGCTCCAGGTAAAAGACAAGTCAGCCTGTGAGTTTGTGAGACAGTGTGTTGCCACTAAAGGAAAACAAGATAAAAACAATTACCTCAGTCTTTTTATAAGGTTGCCTGTGAGTTTACTGACATTTCAGTATTAGCCAAATATCAAATTCGAATTAGTATATGATACGTTATGAGCTCATGTTATTGCTTTTTCATTTGTGATACACGTTCACACTAGATCATAGAATGGTTTGGGCTGGAAGGCACCTTTAAAGACCGGCCAGTTACAACCCCCTTGCCATGGGTAGGGACATATTTCACTACGTTAGGTTGCTTCAAAGCCTTGTCCAACCTGACTTTGAACACTTCCAGTGATGGGACATCCACGGCTTCTCTGGGCAAATTCCAGTCTTTATACAGATTTCTCAATTCCATGGAATTTTGACAGGGAAGTCAGGGTTGGAAGTTCCTGAACTAATTTGCTAAATATGCAAGCTGCAGAATCTTTTTAAATTCAGTGAATGAATCAGTTTTGTCCTGATAAAAATACAAATCTTGAACAAGGCACTGAGCAGCAATTCAAAGATAAAAAGATCAGTACTAAAGAGCTGAGTAGGGAAGTGCAACCCACAGGCAACAACCCTTAGGCAGCCACAGTGTGCTAAAACCCCAGGTTGTTCTTCCCCAGTGAACTGAACCTTCATGGTGCTTACCTCATGTCTCAAATGAGATTTTAAATTTGGAAGAATATGAATATGAGGAAACAATGATTTATGAAGCTAGCAGAGTTTGAAAAAGAACCCATTTTTCAGCCATTAAAGAATTATTTCGTTAAGGTCCAATACTGTTTATTTGCTGCCTACCATTTCAGATTTTAGTATTTTTTAGTTTCCATATCATTCTTGGCATCATGTAAGAATTTTAGCTAAGTAGCCGGGGGGAGTAGTTGGCGATTTCCAAAAATGTGAGTACCCATGTTGTCTCTTGAGAGTCTTCTTGTTCTGTAACAGAATAACCATCAGGAAAAATACTGTCTTTCCTGTATATCACACTTTTTGAATTAGGGAAATAGAATTTCTTTTTACCACTTAAAAATGTTGGTCGAATCTGATAGTTTGTATATGCAGTACACTTCTGTTGACATGAAAATCCACCAATTTATGTAAATAGCTTTGATTCCCAAGCCAATTACAAGATCTTAGCTAAAGGTGAAATGGAAACTAATCTATTTTGAAAACAAATATAACATTAAATTTCAAAGCACTGTGCAAATATTATGTTTAGAAACTTCAAGTCACAGCCTGTCAAAGTTGACAGTGAATTTTTAAAAAATCTGAGAGTATATATGTTCTTTCTACCTGTAGAACTAGATTTTGAGATTAGTGCTGTCTTTTCCCAATGGAAATTGCACAATGCTTTCACAGTTTCGTTTTTTTTTTAATGTAGTGCTACATGTGGCAAATGTGTTACAGGAGAGTAATCACTAGAGACCTAATATTACTCAAAAAATTTTTCATTTATTATCAGCCTGTTAAAAATCTGAGTCTATGTAATTCTGAAGTTTCTTCTGACAGAGGAGAGCAAGACAAGAGAAGTCACCTGTACAGAGCTCCAATCCTGACTCAGCAACCACATCCCAGAATCTTGTGCAGCCCACATTCTAATAAAATGCTGAAATGGGAGTAATGTATAGGCAAGGCATAGCTTTTTAGATGAAGGTTGATTTTGCTTTTGGAGGAACATTCTGGATAGCATCAGCTAACAGTGAAGGGAAAGATACGTACTAACACCTGATTTCGGCAAAATTCACGGAGTTCCCTGAAGTTTATATTTGTGTGTTTCTGGAAGGAATGAAACAACTTTCATGTTAGCAGGACAGTGTGTTAGAGGTGCGAGGAATACTGAGTCTTCTAATTGTTTTGACGCATTTTAACTTAGCTTTGAGCATGGCTTACTTCTCGGTGACTTATATATTACTTTTTAGTCAAAGTATACATTGTATTCCCATTTGTGACACTACCTGAAAATCACCATGCCCTAAATAGTTTCACTGTGAATTACACTGTTTGATTAAATTTGTTTTCTGCAGAAATTTTTTCCCCAATGTTTTAATAACTACATATATCACTGTCACTTAATCTAGCAGCCTTTCTTTTTCTTTCACAAAACATTAAGGTTTTGGATCTTAAATCATTTAGAGTAGCATTGTGAAATTGCTGAAATAGCAAAAAATATGCTGTCATAGTGCAATATTTGGCTAAAACTGTCAACTTTAATCAGAAAACTCTTTTATTTGTTGTAATCAAATAAACACATGAACAAAAATTATTCAGTAAAACTTTATGGAAGTGCTTTTAGTAGAAGCTTGAATGGAAATAGGATTCCAAGTCTAATATATTTATTGGAATGGAACACACTGGCACAGCCCTGTTACACAGTTCTGATAGCAAGGGAGCTGACTATAAAGGAGCTTTACATTATATCAGATAGCTTTTTTTAATCACTTGTGATTACCTAAAGGTGTTTAATGTATTTTCTATCTTCTCCTTTTTCATTTTTTCTTTCTTTTTTTTTTTTTTTTTAATTTGGTGAGCTTGCTGCTAAAAACATGAGCTGCTGCTGGGATTTGAATCATGTACCCTTTAAATCCTTCTTTTCTTGTTCATTTTGTGGTGTTTGAGGAACTTTGTACCAAAGTGAAAATAATTACAATCACTTTCTGTGCCAGAATCTCAGGAGTGATGCCAGAGAAGTTTGTAATGTCTCTTTTGCTACCAGAAACCTACCTGTTGATTGACCTGCCTGTTTAACCCTTTAGGAAGATGTTGATCCAGCCAAAACAGAGTTTATAGGAGAGTTTCTTAAAAGTGCAGCTGTAATTCAATGAGAAAGAAGCTCCAAGATAAGAATATTTTATCGCTGCTGATCTGATGTGTGATTTCTTTTCTACCTCAGTTAAGCTAACCAGAAAGGAATCAGACTTTAGTGTATTCAAAGAGGAATGATTCTTTTGCCTTATTCAGTGTGAATCTTCCTCCTTAGGCTTTGTCAAAAATAGCATTCTGTTACAGTATCGTCAAGAGTGTGAAAATTTTATCAGAATTTAAAAGAAAAAAAGCTTTCTAGCATTTGTTGTAAATATAAATTCCATGGGTAGAAGAACTAATTTGGGAAACTTAAAGGCAGGTTTTACAATTTGTTCAGGATTTTTGTTTCTTTAACGTCTTGAGACTTTGGGGTGAAATTTCACATCATATATTCTTAAAATAGAGCATGTGTTAGAGTATGTGTAATTTTCTGTTTATTGCTCTGTCCCTGTAGGAAACCTTCATAGCTGCAGGATTTAAGGTGATAAAATTGCCTACAGTGAGAGAGGATGGTAGACATGGTTGTCACCTGGAAGTGTCTGAAGAAGCTGGATCAGCCATTTATGTATGTGGTTACCCAACTTTTTTTTATTTATTTCCAAAATACTTACATTAACATTTTGCTTTATAATAGAAAAAAAACAATAAAATCTATTAGAAATTGAATTGCTATCAATTATTTTACCTTGTTCATCAGGAAACAAGACACATTTGTGTGTGTGCACATGCAGTTTTATAATAACCCTAACCTAATTATTTTCCAGGTAAATTTCTGTTTGCCGAGTGCAAGAATTTGACTTTAGTTGACTTTAGATAGATTCCTAGGGCTGTTTAAACTACTCTTGTGCATAACGCATTGCAATAATGCAGACAAGGTAGAGGGTGCAAGAGTGATTTCAGGTCTGTAATTTTTAGTTTTCTCTGGTCTATGAGTTTGTTCTGCTTTAAGTCAGATCATGAATTGTTCCCTTTCAACTACATGGATTGCTATAATCTAAATTTTATAAAGAGAATTGTATCCTTTTGTCCTGAGTAAAATATTTGTTCTTTTTTACTATTCTCACATCAGTGCTGTTAATTTTTTATCTGTATAGTTATTGTCTAATTAAATCCTAAATTTAAGTAAAAATACTTTTTTTGTTTAATTTCAGAAAGGCACCTTTGTTTTGGAATTGACTTCTATAGGTAACTAAAACTTGGCCCACAGCTCATTGAGAAACAAAATTATGTAAAATGGTAGTGCAGACTGTTTCATGGCATTCATTATCTGTTGATGATGATGATTAGGTAGAAAAAATATGTTTCTTTGAAGATTGCAAATAGCAAAACTTCCCCGAGTCTGAATAGGTGCATCTAAACTAAAAGTGCTTGAATTTTAGGAAGTACGTGAGGCCTTCAGCTGAGTATTGGCAGACCTCATGACATACAGTCTAATCCCAAAGACCCTGTGTAGCTCCCCGAATGCCTAGGTTGTGCTGAGGTGTTTATCTCCATCACTGACCACAGAATGGAGCTTGTGGCACTTCATTTAGTGACACATGCATTGGATGCTTAACATTAATACAAATGAGCAGACTTTGTGTGTGCTTCACTTTCTCAATCACAGCTTTTCACTCGGCTGTTTCAAAGTCAAATCAGCTTCAGGAATGCAGCTGAGGTGGAGAGCAAAAGCAGATCTCCAGCAAGAGTCGGCAGTTGTGACACGGGGCCCTGTGACCGGCACCAGGCTGGGCTGTGGCCTCGGGATGGGGTGTGTTGGCTTTTCATCAAATCATCGCAATTAGGTCTGTAAAAGACCTTAAACTGAAGATAAGTCTGGCTTATAAATAAGGCTCAAAAGGCTTAGGAACTATCTTTAAATAAACTTGATCCCATTCTGGTGAATTTTTTCCCCCAAAGGAAAGTAGCAAGTTGCTGAGAATAGATCTGCTCTAAGCATTTACATGTACATACATATTTATGGACAAAACCTAAACCCATTTAAGGTCTATGTTAAGCAAGTGCAGTTTTAAATTTGTAGCCTTCAGCTTTTGAATGTTACTCTATTAATGTGACCTAAGATATTCAAATAAGTGACTTTAGAAAACGTGTGTATTTTTTTGAAAAAGCTTTTGTCTAAAAGTAATTGCGGTAAGTATTACTTTCTTTTCATCTGTAGCTAAAATTTTACTAGATTCAGAGGTGATTCATGTCACAAAAGTGTCTGTAGGGCTGGTTTGTATTTCCCTATAGTGTTGTATTTGCTTTAAAGTTATCAAATGTTGTTATATTTGCAGTGCCTTCAATTTTGTTATCAGAAAGTTTGGGGTTTTTTTCTCCACAGATTTACACTGTAGCAGGAACAACTGCTGCTTCAGAAACTGCGTCTGTGGTGAGTTTGCATTTGGGATGTTGTTAAATCACATGAGATTAACTGCATATAAATAAGAAAGTGTGGAATGGGTTTTTGTTCCTGGTTCACTTGCTTCCACACTCTTATCCCAGAAGTCATTTAGCTTTTACTTTTGCAAAGAACATACCTGGAACACAAAATAAAATATGAAAAAAGTAGTAAGTTTTGAATACTTGTAGTATAGTTCCCATCTCGATCTCCAGACAGACTTCATGTTGGTTTAGGAACTTGGAACTAGAAAGGTAACTGTTGGTCTAAATAAAATTGTATGTTTGTGCTGTAGAAAAAAAAAAGAAATATGAAACTTCCTTTGTTTTAAAATCAGACTTCGGGTACTGACCTTAATATTTGTTTTGATTACTGCTTGGAACAAGCCTTTATGTGTCTAAATTAAAATTCTACAGGAAATAGTATTTTAAAGGCAGAGGAACTGGCTTATGAAATTTTAATATTCTTTATCATGATAATAAAGATTCAGTACCAATGGTGATAGAGCTTGTTTTCATATTATTTTTATTTACAATTTCATTTTTTCAGTATAGTACTTGAAAACCACACTTACCAATCAGTTTAACAGAACTTATATCTTTTAGAAGAGTCGAATCGGCATATATTGCAACCTTAAGATGAGAGGAGAATAGTCCTGGAATTGTAGAAAGTAGTCCTTAATTTCTTTAATCCTCCAGCAACTGTGGTATTTTAATCAGAAGATGTGCACAGTGGTTGTGAGAGGTAACCCCCCCCCCCACCAGCCCAAGACAATGATTCTGTGCAGTGACACTGCTGAGCAGAAATACAAAGCTATTTATGTATGTGCTTTAAAAAGTCCTCTGGATGGACATGTTCAAATGGATCAGTAAAAAACTGTCTTTCATTGTTCTTCATTGTAATGACTTTTACTCACCTGATTCATGTATTGAAACTTACTTGAATTAACTGGTTGGCTTATTGTAAGAAAGATGCAATCACAAAAAAAAATTAAAAGTCCTGTGCTTTCTGAGTCTAAAGTGAATAAGATATAAAGAAATAGATAATCTTCATTTCTTTTTTTAAGATGAAATAAACGTGCTGAGGATGAATAATGTTAAAAGACAAATTTCTGTATGAATGTTTGAATAATTTTTTTTCTGTTCCCTCACTGTATCATGCCTTTTCAGTCTGTTGCTCCAAAATATGTGTATACTCCCCTGAATCATCTTAAAGATGGGACTATAGTGAACTTGTATGGCGTTGTGAAATTCTTCAAGCCTCCATATGTTAGCAAAGGAACTGGTATGTACTATATTCAAGAAATTTGAAGTCTCCTCCAGCCAGAACTGTTCTTACTATGTTTGTTAAAAATTAACCAGAACAACAAATTCACATGATTGTTTGACCATAGCTTTGACCAGCTAATAACAGGGAAACAGAGCAACAAATAGGTAAGAGGTATCAGTCAGTTTACGCAGACTGGTGGAGATAGCAAATGAAGAAAGCTCGTAAAGGAGATTTGTCATTTGTCCAGCTACTTAAACAAGACTTTGGAGAACTGACGACCTGGAGCATCTTAATTAGACAAGCACTGATTGCTGGTTTATTAGGGCAGCCATTCTTTCCAGGTACGTAAAAACAGTGAGGTTAAATGCACCAACTTTCAAAGTAGCATGTCTCTGGAGCAGCTAGGAGAGGTTTTTTTCTGAGTTACTTATCAGGTTAATCACTTCAATTTCTTAAATAGTAGAAATTTAATAGGGAAAATGATTATGTATTTAACAACTAGTCCTTGCCTAAATGTCACTAATAACTTCCTAATACATCTTTCCTGTGTATGTTCAGTTGGCATTATTAAAATAACACAACAATATCAGTGGAGAACAGGGACACAATTTGATGTTTCTTTTTTATGAAGATAGTTGTAATTCACTTGCTACTTTATAATGAAAATCTCTGAAACAGTTTTAATTAGTTTGGGTTTCGAGTAAAAAAATTCACTAATCAGTCAAATATTTCAGTGTTGTTTTTTGATTTTTTTTGCACAATCCAGAGTAATGTTTGCTTCGGGGGGTGCAAAATGGTCAGTGATTGTTCTGCATTGTCAGGGCGTGAAGTGGCTCTTGTCAGAAAATTCTGTGGTTGCATTAGATCTGGCCCAGTCCTGCACTAATACATTCTCTGTCTGATGCTGTAATAATAGAATCATGTAGCTTTAAGCTGATGCCCACTGGAAGCATGGAAAGTGGGGCCACTGTACTTAATCCACATGGGTCTTTATTCACTATATAGATATGCCCTGAGGTATAAGATGCTGCTCCTTCTAACACATATTAAGGCTTAAGGCTGAGGCTTTGCATTGTGTTCCCACTGAAAGTGGGTACCACCGGAGTAGTACCTCATTTAGTCTTGTCGGTTTATGTAATCTATAATTAAAAGTTGGTAATTTCTATTACCATTATTGCATTTAGGTGAGTGTTAAAACACTGATGAATGAAATGAGTTTTCTGTATGTTCATCATTTATTTATTACAGAGAAAGTTGTTTTAGCTAAGCATGCTTTTGATCAGGGCATATAGTTTGAAATGTCTATATATGAGAGCTGTATGAGCACTGAAAACTGTCCAACAAAGTGCTTTGGGTCTTGCTTGGTACAAGAGATAGATGGGATTTGTCTGCTAGAAGATCTGTTTGAAGTGTGCGAAACTATTCTAACTTTCCTTCCCCAGTAGTCTGAGAGTCTTAAGATACTTTAAATTTGTAACAAAGATGATATTCTCCTCTCTCCCCTCCCTTAATCCTAAGGATATCTCAAGTATTTAACCTTGAGATTTAAAAGAAAAAAAAACCATAAATATAAAAAAAAAGAGTCTCTGTCTTTGTAGTGTGCAATTACAGAGATTATATGCTTGACCATGAAAGTTTTAGGACATTACAACATGACACTACTGCTTCCCCAGCCCTTTTTTTTCATGTAGATATTGGCCAGTGTTTTCCATAAAGCAGGGAAGAATGAAGAAGAATCCTGCTGCTAGTTAACAGTGTAATAGAATTAATGTCCTATTTTCCTGGGGAAACCTCCATCTAGCATTTTATCATAGATATATGCAGTATACTTGTGATGCCTCCTCCAGCCACCTAGAAACAGAGACTACACAAGAGTAAGGGAATAAAGATAGGTATTTATTTGAAGGGCCTTCAAGGTACACCCTGGGGGAGCCAGAGGCTGCTTCCAAAAATTGGACCCCAAGATGGACGACAGGTCACGAGTTCTTCACACTTTTATAGGTTTGGACCATTTGCATATCAGGGTTAATTCTCCAATTAAAGCCCCAGTTTTAGCGATGTAACGCCCCTCAGCTTGCTCCCCCTTAGAATCTTTAGTTTACACATTTTGGGCCTAAAAACAGCCTGGTTGTCCTTGAAGGCAAAGCCCGGAGAGGCTTTGTTATGTCTACCCAGTACGAGAGTGTAGGAATTACAGGCTACAAGGAACTTCAGAGTTACACTCTAAGCAGTACAGGATTTAAAAATATAAAAGTTAAAACCTAAGGCATCACTTGTATGTCACATGTTCAGTTAAAATCTCATTTTGTCCTGCCTAGACATGCATGTAGATTTTATTTTTATGAAATATTTCTTAGAATCAAAATTAATAAAGGATAGCAATTTTAGAAAAGACACTTCTAAAAAGCTTGACCACTTCCAGGTCAACAGTTCTACATGCCCAAAATGCAGCTTAAAAATGTAAATCAGATTCTTAACAAATTTTTGAAGCCCTAAGTTTTATTTTTATTTTCAATTTTTATTTGATCTTGAGCCAAGTTCATCAAACTGCCCAGAATTTGTTTAAAATTACGTAGGTGAAAGAACAAACTCTAATTTAAATTGTACCATTTGGTCAACTTGAATTACAATAGTCAATTTTTAGCAAGTAATAGCAAACCAACTTTATAGTGCAAAGCAAACCCATCACGGAATGTTGGGGTATCCATTTGTGAGGAAGCAGACTCAGTTAAATCTGCAGTAGTTTTTCCTTCAGAGTATTTTGTTCCATTTTGGGGTTTTTTTCCAAATCAAAATATTGAGGATTTATTTAAATTTTGCAGAACAGAATAAAAACTGTTGCAAAGGTAAAGATAGTGATTTCATTTCTGGACCCCTAGATGTTGGAATAATGTTCTTTTCCCTTCTATTCACAGTGGTTTATACGCATTTCTTTTTTAAATAACCACTGTTTCTTATCTTAAAGTATAAAAGATATATAAAAGATAAAAAGGTATTTAAACGAAATGAAAAAAATAATAAATAGTTGAATAAACAGTTAATAGAAATCTCAAGACAGTTACTTTGATCTGCGGTTTACAAATTACGGCATTGGAACATCTGTTTAGCCAGATGCTTCTGGTAGTTACTGAATTGTTTCTATCTCTAAAGTGTATCACCATGTTAGAAATAACAAGCTCTAGTAAAACAGTTCGATTCTTTAGAGGTTTTGTTCTGGGCTTCTGCAATATATGTTTTTATGTACATATATATCCACATGCATAGGAGTGTGTGTATATTTGTATTATTTTTCTTCCTGTCTTGTTGAAATATAAATGGTAAATTAGCTGGGGCAGCTGTTTGGTGTTAGTGCAGACACTTCCGTATTGAATGGCCTCAGTAATTCTTGAAAACAGTATTAATGTTTCATTTAGTTTTGAAGAGAGAATAATTTGCTACAATATTCTCTCTCTTTTTTGTGTATATTGAAATGAAAGAAACAGAAGGCAATCTTTAATTAGAGTCCCTGACTGCTAACAACATTGCCCAAAACCTTTTTATTTCTTTGAAGGGGGAAGTTACTGGTTCAGGGTAGTGGGTTTTCCAGTAAATGTTATTGAAGAATAAATATGTGATTGCCCAAAAGGGGAAGTATAATTAGATCGATGCTTTCCATCTTAACAATTTATACGAGCATATTTGTCAGGAGCTGCTGAACTCCTCAGTAAAGCTACGATAAATGTTTAATCAGTAAATACTAAACAACTTGTTAGTCCTACAATATCAATAACTACTAATCTGGAAAGCCTTTGTGGCAATTCTGGTTTTCTTAGGATGACTGAAAAGAGTATTTGTACATGAAGCTGTGGAGTTTGGGGTTTTTGTGTTTGTTTTTTATCTATCTGTACATACTGTGGAGAAATGCTGATTTTCTGTTCATGCTAATAACAGTCCCTAAAAGAGTGGAAATCCTATGGCATTAAGAAAGGAAAGCTGTAACCTGAAGAATGAACCTAGGCTGCCATGACAGTGGAGGCAACTTTAGATTTTCAGTGACTGTTACAGGGCTGCAAGAGATTCGTGTTTCAAACATTTTAAAGTCGGGACCTAGAAGCTTGACAATCAGCATTCTCCATGCAGATAGTGTAACCTTCTACTGATTACCAGATAGTTGTGGATTTTTTTATGAAATGAAAAAAACTCATTAACAAGTCACGACAATTGTATTTTTAAAGAACAACGAGGACTAATCTGAAAGAATATAAAAAGCATGTAAGATGCATGCACATCATCACTCCATACTTTCATTTAAATTAAACATCAGTTATGTCTCCTTGATTTCATGAACACCAGTTCTGGGGTGTTACAAGCATCCTTGCAGCAGGTAGATGTCTGTGGCAGGTCATCCCTCACATGACATTAAGCCTAAGTGAGAATACCTCTTCATAATAATTAAATATAAAAAAAGGTTGGTGAAGTTTGAAGTTCTGTGTAGTGTCAGCCTAAATTCAGTGCTTTTAGTGAGACAATCTAGTATGAAAATAAAAAGCTTTCTTCTGTATCATATAAATTTACTGAACTGTGCATCCACTGTGTCATATTTTTAAGACAGATTATTGCAAGTAAAATCTACCAGGGGTAAAAATTCTCTTTTAATGAAAATCAGTGGATTTTTTTTAATCAGTGGAGTAAATTTCTCTAGTAAAGGAAAATTGACTCCAATATGTAAACTTCCATTATTTATTTATTTATGTATTAGCTTGGTAATTAAGGGACTTTGCTTTGTTGGAAAGTATATTGTGAAAAATCAAAAATGTGACCAATGATATTACATTGTTTTTTTTAACTCTGGGACATTATTTAAATTCAGCAATTCTGTTTAGAGTTTGACTCACTATTTTTTCAGAAAAATGAATTCATTCACTGATCTATAATGGTACTGTGGGAAACAGAAAACAATTTTCACATTTCAGCTGGAAAAGAAAAAACAGGTGGCTTCTTATTTTTAACCTTTGAAAAGGACTTTGTTGAATGAGGATTTAATTTTAAAAAATCAGTCTTTATGCTTTTTTCTCAAAGCCCTCCACTGTAATTAGGTTTATTGTAGAAGTGATGTTTTGAGGTGATAGAGAGGAATGGAAGACTAAAGTCACAGAGACAGAGAACCCATATTGTGTAGAAAGTTTTCCCTAGCTATGTTAAGAAAGTGTAATATTTTATACTGCTTTGACTAGGATGATTATCAGTCTTACATGATTATGCTAATTACACAGAAATTTGAGGTAGTGTCTTAACTTCTCCCATTAAATAGGCAGCTGCACATGTATGAAGTTGACTAGGTTGTATAATCACAGCATCAAAGAGTAACCACAATTTTAATGTGGAATTTTTTTGCTATTTCCTCCTGATTCTGATGTTGGATTATATCAGTGCTAGGTAACATGTTATTCTGTATCCCCAAAGGATTGTAAATCTATGAGCCATATGGGTTTTCCTTCTTAATTGCTCATTTTGGTCATATTTGCAACAGATCTTTTTTAAGTTAACCTCTAGAATTCATACCCAAAGAAATACATCAGTCTTTGGATTACAGTAGTAAATACTTGCAGTTTTGTCAGCCAGTGACTGGAGTTTATTTATGACATTCCTAGGATAAAATGTCAAAATAGGTTCTATGTGGACCTTGTGCCTCTGATGGGAGTGTGGAAAAGAGTGATCTCAGCAACTTTTGAATGCAAAAGAAGATAATTTATCATTATTGAGTCTATGTAAAAATCTTGGGAAGGGAGAAGAGTACTACTAGTTTTATAGAAGTACAGAAGATTTTTATACATGTAGGAAAAGTTTTCTTTCTCGTTAATTCTCAGATTTCTTTCACTACTTCATTCACTCAAATCATTAGGGAATTTAAACTTTTCAGTTTAAATGATAGCAGAATTTAAGGGTATATATGCTGGAAAAGGAACGATATTTCTTTTGAACCATGTATTTTAATCCAGTCTTACATACCTGTCTTGATGTTTGGGGAACCTATTCACAGAGTTTAGATATAACAGTCATCTTTTTATGACTGCCTTCCTGCAGCTTTTTTATATAACACAAATCTGTCAGTTTTCCTAGACTGAGAGCATTCTCTTGCAAAGCTGTCTGGCAACAACTTACGTATCTGCATCTTTATAACATGCATGATGGAGATCTTAATGACTTTATTTATGACATCTTTGTTCAATTCCCAGATATGTAAACTCTGGTGTAGTGTCATTATCACTAGTTGCCTCATAGAATTATAGCCAAGGGAAGTTGGGGTTTTTGATAATTTGATTTTTTTTCCTCTTCTGTTTGGATTTTTAAGAGATGAAAAGGTGTCTGTCAGGGCAAAACAGATTTGATTTGGGGAATTTATTCATTGCCAGTTAACATAAATATCTAGTAACTTACTCTGATACTGAGAAACAAAGAAACATTTGAACACTTAGGGAGAACACCTTTCCTTCACCTTTCCCAGGTTCAGCTTCACTCCAGGCACCCCTCCTTCCTCCTTCCTACTCTCTGTTCCTCTGGCTGTAGCTACCGGTGTCTCTTGGAGGGGCAGTAGCAGGTACAGGAGGTTGGGGGCAGGATGTAGCCCTTCTTTCTGCTGCTACTTGGTTCCTCAGGCAGGTTATCAACTACCATGTCGAGAAAGAACAAATGTGCTTTTACTCTGTTTCACATTTATAAGTTATCAGAGCACATGTTTCTGTAAGCTGAAATTGAAAATACAGGTTTTGTTTATGTCATCTGCAAATAGTGCACTATTCTAGGTTGGTCTGCATTGCTGTATAGTGTCTTGATTTTACTTTTTTAGATCATTATTAGAAATGAAATTCTATGAAGTTTAACTTCAGAAGGGCATATTTCATATTTTTACTCTACTTTCAAACTACCACTGTATGACTCTGTTCTTGTGGTATATATATATATATATCTATCTTGCATATTTTGTTGAAGTGAAGGATATGTAATTTATGCTTTAATTTGCTTTTAGAACTTGTAAAACTCATTACCTTTTCAGAAGGCTGTGCAAAATAAATCTTAGAGAATGATTTTATAAAATTGTACATATGCTCCTCATTTTGTAGAACAAGTAATTGAAACATGAAAGAATAGCATGCCTGTTGCAGACAGAAGAAAAAGGGTTGTGTGTTTTTGCTCACAGAGCTGTGCTTAATCACACATTTAATTTTCAGTTATTTGGGCTAATTATCGGCAAGATGGGCCACACTTCAGTTGTTACAATACTGTAAAAAAATTAACTTGGGAAGAGTTACACAGATCATAGCAGAAAAAAATTGGCCATTGGGATGTTCTTCCCAAATTTAATATATGTGTATTAATAATTCCATAATGCCTGTTACTCATTCAGACACTTTTATATTTTTCAGATTATTGCTCAGTTGTAACACTTGTGGACCCATCAAATGTGAAGTTAACGTGCACTCTTTTTAATGGAAATCTAGATTCTCTACCAAAAATTTACAAAGTTGGTGATATTGTTCGATTTCATAGAATAAAGGTATGTACTAGGATGTGGGGGGTTTGTGCTTGCTTTTCTGCAGTGAGAGGGCCATAGGAATACTTTAGTTCTACATGTACAGAAATTAACACTTGGGGACATTGGATAAAGCAGCTGATTGTTAAAACAGCTGTGGTAATGGTATGGACCAAAACTGAAAGTAAACTATGACATTATTTCAACACCAACAATATTTATTAAACTCCTTGACAAAAAATCGTGTGGTGCTTCTAGATGAATAGAGTTTAACTGAGATAAATCTGCACAATTTATTCCTCTCCAAACTGATAGAATTGAGAAGTTTCTTTAGGTCTTTTGTTGTGTAGCAGTTTAGGTCAGCTGGAGAGTCACTTTAGTAAAGGGAATCTCTCTGGGCTTGTTAGTGTGCAGTGTGCTCCAGCTGCTGCTTCAGTGTTTTTCTGCCTTACCCCCTATTCATCTGTATCAAAGGGCATGCAGGAAACTGTTTATAGCTTTGATACTGCTTCTGTTGGATGTTTTTCTTATGCCTGCTGCAACTGTATAGGGAAGAAGAACCACCCTGCAGGGACTGAATGGAAGTCTTGTAATGCTGGAGCATATTTAAAGAGGTGCATAATAGGACCAAAGATGTGATTTTACCATTAATTTGCAACGTAACCATACATAATTATATATTTACTTTTTATGTAAAATAATTATAGCAGAAATTAATAAATGTCATGAAAGAGGCCAGTGGAAAACAAAAAACCCCCATTTTGCTTATTTGAACACTTGAGAGATCTAGGAAATTTGGATTGTACAAAAGGATGTTAAAAGGGATCTGTAGTACTAAGCATGTACATTATGATACGCTGTAGCAGGAGAACAAAGAAGAAAACCCCATGACAATAAATGTAAAAAGTGGTAAGATTTATCCAGTGTTTGAGTTTTGTATCGCTGAGATTGCTAAGAAAGAATTTGTTAAGATTTAGAAACAGTCTTCAGTTACTCTTCTATATTACAAGTATTTACAATTGAGAGAGAAGTTAGCTAACCCATTCTGGGTTAGTATAAGGTTTCTCTTAGGTCATCTGTATATATAATAACAGTGGAATTAAGTTGTATTGTTGCAGCATTGAGCCAGCAGTGGTGGAGGCTGAGGAGCCAAAGAGTTCCCGTATGGGGGAAACCTGTTGGTGGGCCAGCTTAGAGGTCTAAGATCACCTCCTCAGGGTGAAGAGTCTCCCCCATCAGGTTTTGTGGGTTTTTGCAGATTTAGTCTGTCTGGTTGGCCCGTTGCCATCCACCCCTTTTACCCCTTAAAAGGTTGTAACCCCGCCTTCCCCCCCGCCCCTGTTCCCTCAAACCATTGGTTACTGGTGCTCTGCCCGCCTCCTCTCTGCTCCCCTGTATAAATTTGTCACGGCCCTCAGTTCGGCCTTCTTCATCCATGGATCCCTTCGTGCTGGTGCAATAAACCCTTGGGAACGCTACACGAGGAAGCCCTCCTGACTCTTTGCCTCTGGTAACACATGAGCTTGGTGTGAGTGTTGCTTCCGTGCCTCCATCAGCACAGGTGTGAAAGTCGGCCAGCTCGCGTGCGGCACGGCACCGCCGGGGCCATCCCCTGCCAGGGACGCTCTTGGGATAACGCGGCGACATCACCACCGTCCACCTGCACCGCGTTATTGTATTTGTATTTTGAAGCTTGTGTTGCTGATCAGTACTTGAGATGTGTTACTAGTCTTGGAAGCTCATGAATGTAACTTCAGATGAGAAAGACTTAGGCTAAATTTTAATATTTTCTCTGAATCCATCAGGGTGAGTGTTATACAGATACACTCATTTCAGAAGTTCAGAGGAGATAAAACCTTGTTTATTGCTTCTGAAAACATAGTGCATATTTTATAATATAGATGTGAAAAAGGAGAAAGTAGAAAGGAGCTGGTCAAAATAAAAGAATTGAAAAGTTTCATGGCTGTGGTAGGTCAGTATTGGGTTTCTAAGTACACATTAAGAAAATAAACAAGACCACTGTCAGGAAATTTATATATAAATTTATGCAAACATAGTATTGTCTAACTTCCACTATTTATATTTATCAGAAACTTACTAAAGAAACCTACTGATATAGCACAGGTAAGGGACCTCATCATTCTCATTTGGCATCACTTTTTTGAGGAGATCATTCTAGAATCCTTGTCAGTTGGTACTTTATCATTCTCCAGTATGATGTTCCAGTATTTAAAGAGAGGGTCTGTCAATTCATTTCTCATAAACACTTTTATTTTCATTGTAGTTGAGCTGTTCTAAGTAGTTTCCAGTCCTAACAGACCTCCAGCTGCTCACAATCTATGTCTCTTCAGATGCATGAGCTGAGAGCTTGTTTAATTATTTTCTAAGTTTAAATGATCTAGAGTCACTAAGTTGCCTTTTTCTGGATGGGAATGTTCTGACTACCCCAGACTGAGAAACAGGTGCTTTGGAACTTTTCATATCTGATCTGAGCAGGTAGAAATCTGACACAAAAGCCTGGTGCCAGCTTCTGGGAATGAACCGAGAGGGGGAGGATCTCTTTCAGCCACAGCCAGCATAGTAGCTATGATTGCTGTGAAACACACTTTTCAATTTAAAAAAAAACCAACCAACTCTAATTAGATTTTTAATGACACTTTCTGCAGTTCCTCTTTCACTCTTTTCTGCTGTTGTCTTCAGGCTTTAGTCACCTTGTCTTAGCTTACTGAATGGAAAGCAGTCAAAGGTAGCAAGAGGCCGTAGTCTGTCAAAGCTGTGCTTACCAATAAGGAGAGATAGATAGACACAGTGCTTAGAGTGTGTGTTCACATTCTGTTTGACCCAGATATGCTTTCGAGTGACTTCCAGGAAGTTGTCATTGATAGCAAACACATTTAAAAATTCCTGCTCCCAGTTATACTGTTGGCTGCTAATGGATAACTTCTCCTCCTAGTAACAGACATGTTGGCAAGATCTGATGGTCAGAGCTAATAAGAATTTAATGAAGAGGATTCTGGTAGAATTACTCTGGTTAGAGGGTAATTTAATTTGCTTAGTATTTGTTGCAGAGAAGGAAAATTTTAAGTGTCTTAGTAAGAGAACTGGAAAATTATCTAGTTTTAATTACATTTCTGTTAATATTTCTTGAAATGCATCTTTATGCACATAATCTTATGATGAGTTCTAATGAATTATAGAATTTAGTGATTTGCAGTACTGTACCGGGGCTTTCAGCCACAGTCAGTGCTCTGCTGAGACTGTGGAAGGTGAGACCCCCATCTCCCAGTATAAAAGCCAGGCCTGTGATCTATTTGTCTAGTCTCCTTCTATCTTCAGGGTAAAGGAGGAATTTTCTTAGGTGGCTTTTTCTTGGAGCTTCTTTTCTATTGTTCACTGTGAATGCTCTTAATATCTTAGAATTAATGCTTAATTGTTACACTGTTAAAGAGAGGGAAGACGCAGCCTGCTGGTACAGGCTAAACCTGCAATATTGTTAATTTTGTTTTAGAAGGTGCCTGCAGATGGTTTTGGTAGTTCAGTTTTCTTCTTGTTCTATTTAAATATATTCAAAATGGTTTAATTTATACTTCAAATGACTTCTCTATTTCATTAGTATCTCTCTGTTCATACAGCTGGAGGTACAGGTAAACCAGGGTTGCATTATTAAAATGTAAGAAAATATAATCAACATACTGTATTATCTAAATTTGTTTAGACTATTTACTTAAGAAGAGACAACATTTACAAAATATAAAGAAATATACCAGATGCATTCTGGTGGGTTTTTTTCTGACAGGATACTTTTCTTCATACAAATATCATCAGTGACAATCATAAAAAAAATAAAATCTTCCTTTTTGGTATAAAAACATGTACAGTAACTTGGTGTATGTTGTTTCCCTAGGCATTTTTTGATATTCTAAGATGATCTGTGACTGCAGTGGTTTCATAATAGTCCTTTGCATCTATAATTTAACAATCAGTTTTGATGGAAAACTACCTTGAAGATGCTATTATTCCAGCTTTATACACTCCTTACTATCACACTTTTCCATTTAGTGAGATGAATAACACCATCTTCAGTAAAAAAAAAAAAAAAATTACATCTTTCACTTTGCTGTAAGTCTATTTATAAATATTTCAAGATTAGCTTCTTTTCAATAACCATATTCAGGATAGTGTTGTACCCCACAGAAGTCACTAAAGTTTATTGTCCATGCAGTATGTTACAGTGACATTTCACCTGTTGTTCTTTAGTTTACTAAAACTATGCCAGAGACTCCTGCAATATGTATTGGAATTTACTTGCTTGCTTAGAACAAGCCAAATGTATTTTTTCTGCTCCATTTTTGTCCCAGAGGAGATTTTTATTTAGCAACCATTATTTATTGAAATTATTTAAAATTTTCAGGGAATTTTTAAAGAGACATCTGTCTGCCCCACTTCCCTGTTATCTCCGTGTTCACCCTCCCCCACCAGTTTTTTAAAAAAATATCTCCATGTCCCCTAAAAATGACACAAAATCTACTGAAGGGCAGTTGTTGTCATATGCAAAAGTCCCAGATTGACTCTTTTCTAAGTTTAATTCAATTTCAAAACTGTTTGGAAAATACAGCATGTTTACAGTGTCAATGCTTAATTTGATCTGAGATCTACTTAAGAGTGCCATAATGAAACAACATTTGCCCATAGATTTTGTTCATTTTATACTCCAGTGATCCCTCATGACTTTAGCAATGATTTGATTTTTAAGGACAAGCCCAGAGAATTTTCTATTGACCGTCATCTCTTCTGTGGGTCTGACATAAATAATTTTCCAGCTGTGAAATACTTTGTTCTGCTCCTGTTTCTTCTGTTGTTCACTAAATGATATTGTTGAATTCTGTTCATGTGTGAGAGCACTCGGTGGCTTCTCCATCTGCCTGTGCCTAAGGACATCTGGTTTTGCTGAAGATCGTTGGTAATTTTCTCATTATGACAGTTGAGATTTAATTTCTTGCATATTTTATTTCTTTATTTTTATTTTATAGTTGCCTTTTCCTGCATTAAGGCTGATTTCAAATCCACTAAATGAGGGTACTGGGAGATGTCGGAAGTACAGTATGTTTGAGGTCAGCCTCCAGAATGCTCAAAGTATGTCATAAAGGATTTGAGAAAAGAGGAAGATAACTTATGGTGAAATATTGGTGGAAGCCCAGGGAGACAAAGTAGTTTCTTTCTGGTTTCATTAACAGTTTAGAGCCTTCACAGAAGGACAGAATTTTTACTTAGAAAGAAATCAAGATATTTTTGTGATCATATAAAAGAATTAGTGAACGAATAAATTGATAGGTTAATTAGAAATTAAAACACTTGAGAAACATTTGACATGTCAGACAAGATATGAAAAATACTCTTGAAGTATATTTTGATACAGGATGAATAGATAAAAGTGATGAAAGAGAGTTTTCCTCCCCTCTGGACCTGTTTAGAGAAATTATGGAATATAATGCCTGTGACAGCAACTAAAGTAAATCTATGTGTTTATATTAGATAACATCTTACAGGGGAACGTGTTTTTCCAGATCATGGATAATGGGGAGTAAATTGATTCTGAAACTATGTATTTTCCTTATTTGTCTGTTGGCTTTTCTTGTATTTTCAATATTTAAACATAAAGGTTAAAAAACTAAAGCTTTGCAGTGTTTCACTGAAGAAAAACTACATCATGAATTGGTGCGTTCCATTGGTCAGGTGTGAAGAATGCTTAACTAAAGCAAAGTTTATCTTAGAGATGACCCTTAATGCATTTATGCATTATGTCAAAGTAGCAAGGATTAAAGGAGTTCCTGTCACCAAGACTGAACTGCTTTATGAATTTCCAGGGTCAATGAATGCTTGATTTGTGTGCTTTTTAAATTTCACCGTGTTTATAAAATACAGGCCTAAATCATTGGCAATGTTTTGCTGTTTAGAACTTCTGACACACATTTCATGTTCTTTTCTTTCAAATCAGTAGGATTTTCAACCATTGAAAAATTGAGCACTGAGAATCCCATACTAGACTGTCTCACAAATGCTATATTCATGCATGTCGTTGCTTGCTTGGTAACCCGACATTAATTAAAAAGGGATGGAGCAAAACAGATGGTTTCAGATTTCTGGATGATGAGTCATGCAGTGCTTTGATATAGATAAATCTATAATTGCAGGGAGCAGTAAGACTAGACTAGATCCTTGAAGGAATGCTTCAGACTTTAAATACTATGTTTTATATGGCAGCAGATACACAGCTAAATCAGCAGGATTCAGGAGGCCTGCCACGTGCAGGGCAATAGACATTGAGTGATTGTGAAAGCTGTATTCATAATTCAAGGAATGAAGGCTCATCACTGTTTGCTTTATGGAAAGAAAAATACCTCCTTGAACTGATACTTTCTTTTGCAGTTCCATAGTATTGGGAAACAGGGCCTTGTGAGGGGCCAAAAACAGAAATCCAGAATAACTTTGCTCTGCCATCACTCTGCTGAGTAACCCCTAAAAATCAATTTCTCTTGTGCCTTAGTTTCCCCATTTATAAGAGCAATCCTGATGTGTTCCCCACACAAATACTTTAATGCATGTAAATAAAATACTCTGCAAAGATGCCATATATTTACAGGTAGGTATTAGTCTGCCTCTTCAAAAATTGTTTGTGTAAGATTATTGCTTATACGTTTCATTTTCTTATTAATTTTATCGTTTTGTTTTTATTTTCACTCTGTTCTCCCAATAGAACCAGGAACAGAAATGATCAATGGTCCATGTTTCATGCACATGATAAAGCAGAAATATATTTGTTTTTCCATGCAGTGCAAACTTTTTTTTTCTCGTTCATATTTTATTACAGATCAGGGAATACAATGGACAGATGCAGGGAATTACCAGTGCAGGATTTGCATCCTTAACATTTGATGGAACTGTAGGAGCTCCAGTAGTCCCTCGAACTTCTAGCAAAGTGTACACTTTCATGGATGAAGAACAGAAAACAGTAGAAGAATTCCGTATTTGGGCAGCCAGTAATATTTCTGTCTCTGGACCAGCAGCAAAATTGTCTGGTGTTCAGCCAATGCTATTCTTTGATCTCACTTGCCAGTTGGTAGGAAAAGCAAAAGTGGATGGATCTTCTTTTCTTCTAAAGGTAAACTTATTTCTTATAGATTTAAGACACTGTGATACATTTTTCAGTAAAACAGACATATTAATCAATTTAAATAGTATTATGTAGATATATATTTTGAGTGTAAGCAAATCTATGTTCCTTGGCCGTTTTGTTTTTATGAAAAGAAAATGGAAAGCCCAATACTCTTTGAAGTTGATCACCGGATTTGGTTTTTTGGAGAGGTTTGTTAAGATGGCATTATATAGATCATCATTTCACAAAGATTCGTAGATAAATATCACAAGATTTCTTAACCTTGCAAAATGTTGTTGGTTTTAAATTTTATCCTTCTTTTTTATTTAGCAGCATTTGCTGCTTGTTTTTCTAGATTTGCTGGATATGATTAGTGCAGTAAGTAGCACTGTCAAAAACGAATGGATTATGTTATCATGATGGATTTCAGGTAGCTTCTTTTAGTTTATACATAAGCACTTTGGGCATCAGTGCTCACTGAAGAAAATACAAAATGCAAAGTGCCACGGCACAGGAGAGCAATTTCTAAAGATGATCCTTAATATTAGCTAAATGAAAAGGAGGTCTCCATAATATTCCTAGTTTTAGCTCAGATGTATCAGTCTGGTGTTATTCTAAAACTCCTCTGTATTTATTTTCTAACTTGATTGTTGAAACATGAGTAATAATCAAGCTGTTATTTTTCATTTTATGACTTCATAAAATTATGTATTGGTTCTACTGTGTTAAACTGTATTGTTACAATATTTTTAGAAATAGCACTTGTCATTATTCCTTCATTGAAGCAGCAAAGGTATTTCTCATACAGAGCAATGCATTACTACTCAGAAACAAACCTTAAGTGTATGCTAGAACATACTCTGCAAGTGCTACAAACCTTTCTATTTAATTATCCCTTGTGAAATAGATGTCAAATGAGACTTAGTAAAATTTCAGGACTTTGTGGACTGTAACTAGATTGTTCATTAATAAGTGTATCTTCAGCATTGAAGGACCCTTTGCAAGGACGGAGACAAGTGCTTTCTTAAATTATTATTTCTTTGTACTCTTTTCTGCGTTGTAAGACCTGAAGTCAGTTTTGTCACTTTTGAATGGTAAAGGTGATGACTTGGGGAAATCTCAGGATAGACTTAGGAAGGTAAAAGTTTGAGGTCAAATAATGGTAGATCAATTTTTTGGCATAAAATATTAAATACTTAAATATGTATTACAATACATTGGACAAGCTTAAAAATGCTACATTAATATTCTGTTGCTAATTTCCTCCATTTTTCAACAATGGCAAAATCCATTTCTGATATCAAATATTGGTAGTGATAGAAAAGAAGCCTTTCTAAAAACTTGTAGTCAGATCTCAGATTCTTTTCTTGATTTGCTAAATAAAAAAAAAATCAAACAAAACAACCAGTCCAATACCAGCTCAAATTGAGTGATCATTAAATATTATTTTATTGTATTATTTTGGTTATGCATTTTATGATAATGATTTACATTTATTTTTTTCCAAATATATCAGTTACCTTAATGGTTGATTATACTATGAAAAATCATGATTATTTTAAGCATTGATCTCACGTATGTTGTGGAGATTGCTGAAATTCAGTTTAGTTGTCTTTGAAGCAATTTTGTGTATCACCTGTAGTATAACTTTTAAATTACACTTGATAAATGAGTTGCTATTTGCACTGCAGCAGAGTTGGACACGG
This sequence comes from Falcunculus frontatus, assembly GCA_013398115.1. Lineage (NCBI taxonomy): Eukaryota > Metazoa > Chordata > Aves > Passeriformes > Falcunculus > Falcunculus frontatus. The sequence continues at coordinate 2,892,754 of VZRV01002858.1, forward strand.
CATAAAGATGGTATCACTGACCTGTTAGTGTTTACCATTTTCTGAGAATTTTGTTACTCAAATTGGTGGAGACGAAAGAATGCACGCTAGAAATTATTCTGTCATTTATGCCTTTCATAAGAATTTTATTATTATTCTTTTCTTCCTTTCTGTCTGTCAGTTAAATTGTGTACATTAAGGTAAGTCATACAATGAGCATATTCTGCTGAAGATAGAAACAGGTATTTTGTCTCTCCCATTCCAGTGTTTTCCAACCGTGGTGATCAGAGGTTTTCACTAACTTTTCTATAACTCCAGTGTGTTCATGACTAATAATAGAACAATTTGTTGTTTCTTATTCAGGATTAATTTAACCAGTGTTGGGTTTTAGTCCAGTGTTCATTTTTGAAACCAGGACAGTTTGAAACCAAGATATTTTCGTGTTTTGTGTAAGGTAGAGCTGCCAATCTCCTCAGGTAGAGAGCTTTATCTGTCTTCATATTTGTGCAAGAAAAAACCCAAACCCAACTACTTTTCAAAGGAATTTTTTTCTTATGAAGAAATTTCACTAGCTTATAAATTCCTCCAAAAGGTGCCTTGGTTCCAGCTCTGGTAGTTCCTCTGGAGATGGGCATTTTAGAACTAAGTCATCCTTCTGAACAGGGAGCGTGCAGGTTATTTTAATCCATTTGTCAGATCATCTCTCCAATGCAGAATTACCAAAGTGTCCCAACTAAAGCCGGTTGAAAAATAATGGAAAACTTGACAAACTTAAGGTTCTTTACTTCGTCAAAGTGACTAAATTCTTAATATATATGCACTAAATCTGTTTTCAAGCTGAGTTCTGGAAAAGATGTGATAATTCAAGCAAAAGGCAACCTCTCTTTCAGAGGTGGTTTTAAGTATTTCATGGTGCAGGATCACAAGATGATAGGCTTTTTTTAATCTGTGGCAGCATATACCACCTCATTATCTGGGTCCTTCAGAATACGCTCTTATTTGGCAACATTAATTTGATGTCATGGGTCATTTTCACTGTGAATAGTTTTCCCTTTTATCTCTTGATTTTGGATGCATATTCCATGGATTATTCTTAGTGCATTTATACATGGCTTTGCTGATTCTTACATCTTTTCTTCTGGGTCTGTTGATCCAAAGCAGTTAAGCATAAGGGCTAGAAACCCTTTAAAAATTAGGCTTGGTATCTTTTTTTCTTGCCCTCTGCCGTGCCTAACTCATGGGACAAAGCACCTTGGTATCAGAGATTGTCTGAAAATTAAAAAATAAGTTCTTTTGTTGAACCTATATGTATGAAATCCCATGAAAAGCAGTATTTCAGAGGTATAATCCAAATGCTTCTAGATTTTTATTTTACGAAGCCAGTATTTCAAACCATTATTTTTGAGTCTTTGACAAGAGTATATCTGCAGAAACTCAGGAAACCATAGTTTACATAATGATGTTTGAGTTAAGTAGTAAGGTTTTGGTTTCAAGGTGTTAAGCCTGTTGGTAAACTTACCTTTTGACAACACTTTGATAGCTGAAAAATAACTACTGATACTTCAGTACTTGGAGTGTATCAAGGATTTAGCTTTACATAAACAAGTTTTAGTATCCTTGTTAATAAATATAGGTTAAGTACTGATGTTTTTGTAATATATTCTGGATAATTAACAGTGTACACTGATGTAGGAGATCATTAGTAATTAAGACAATATATGCTGTGTACTCAGTCTTCACATTCTGTAGCTGGAGTGGTTGAAAAACTCCTAGAGCAGGCTTAAAATATTAAGTACAGACAGTTGGGCATATGATGAATTCTAACAGTTGTAACAGCTGACCCTAAGATTGTCTCAGCTGGTCAGAGCATGGTGCTAAGAACCTTGAACCCACCCAAGGTTGTGGATTCAATCCCTGTGTGGACCATTCACTTAAGAGTTGGACTTGATGATCCTTCTGGCTCCCTTCCATCTCAGAATATTGTGTGATTCTGTGCTGAATAAACAGCTGAAGGTTTGCTAGAGCTGTTCTTTTTTTTTTTTTAATTTAAATATTAACAAGTTCCAGGTCTTAGCACTTGATTATGTTCTCTGTAGGGGTTATTTTATGCTCTGTAAGGAATAATAATTTTAAAAATACCATATGGTCTAATTCAAGTATTTTAAGGACTTTTAGACTGAGACTACAACTAAGATTTCTTGCTGTTAACAATTTTTAATCAAACAAAATTATAAAAGAAAGAAGTTATTTAAAGTCTGAATCTAAAGTATTCTGAGCACATTGAAATAGTTCATTTGCATTGCAGGTCTGGGATGGCACAAAATGTCCCTACCCCACATGGAAGGTGCCTGTGGAAGCAAAAGACCTGGAAGGAGAAAAGGCTGTTCTTCATCAGTTGAGAAATTTAGCAGTGGACATTCTAGTCTATGATAATCATGTACAACTGGCAGAATCACTTAAGGTAATGCACAGTTTGGTATTTCAAACTCTCTTTTTGTGGCCTCTTTTCTGCTTAGAAATCACTTCAGAAAATGCATCAATTCAGTTCTGCTGTAATTAGTTTCATGTGCCTCTTTATCTCTCACTGTATTTCCCATACCTTTTATTTGAATGCAGAACTCCTTCAACATGTGTTAAACAATCTCATTACTGAAAAATTGCCATGAAAAAAATTCTTCCATTTAAGCAGTTCTTTCCAGACACTGTAATATAATAGATAATGCAATGAAAATAATGCACTTAGAAAATGTATTCTATGCTTCAGAATTATTTTTAAATGATACAATGTAGTGTTAAACCTGTAGTCCTGTTAAAGACCTTTAATTCTAAAGTCAATAGAAGATTTTCTGTTCTATAAACTTCTGCAGTTTGCAGTGCAATCTTCATTTAGTAGGTCAGTAATGTTGATTATGCTTAGATAGAAAAAACAACAACATAATTAAACATTTGATCTTCAGCAATACTGCCATCTTGCTTCTGAATACAGGAACTTGGCAAAGACTACATCTTTCATTTCATGCCTTGCCCTCTATACTCAAGATCATTTTAAGAAAACATTGACCAGAAAATAAAGATAAGTGATAACCGTTTTTTCTGCTGGGTCTATCAGCAGATATGAAATCAATTTGATAAATTAACACCCATTCATAAGTAAATTACAGATAGCAAAATAAGTGTAAGAATTTGTGTAAGAATTCATAACAAAACTGACAGAAGTATTTCATTACTTACAAGTTCTCTTCCAGAATTTTTCTTTTGCTAACTGGTGTAAAAAACTCATGTTCCAGTGAAATGTTATGTTTTTAATATGAAGGAAAAAAGTATTTTAATATTAATAAAACATATTTTCCTGAGTACCTGATAATAATCCCTTTATTATTCTTCTCCATTTATATTCAGGAACTGAATCACATATGGAGTATGTGATGTGTGGGATGTCTTCATCATCTTTCTCAATTTTTTACTTCCTATCTGCTTGCTCTTTCTCATTTCTGAAGCATTTTAACCTTTGCTGGATACCGCACCATGTAGTAGAAGCTCTAGTAATTTCAAAGGAAATTGTTAAGAAACCTCCTTTGACCTCTTGTGGGTGTTTTTCTCCTTCTGGCTATATCCAAAGTTGCACTAGTTTCAGTCATGCAAACTGTAGAAGTTTCAAATTGGATAATTTTTGTGCACCGCTTTTTATTTGCTTGTCTTAGTGGAGTTATCAGAGAAAAGGACTAATAATGCTGACAATTCAATTTCAGAAATATTTATTAATTTCAAATTGCAACACAGAATTAATTGTACTTCACATAACTTTGTATTTATATTTTTTATATATATATATGTTAAAATTTGGGGGAACTCTTCTAAAATGGAGGATTTTATTAAGGGTTTTTAAATACTAGCAGAAATCATGTCATATCATAAAAAAGTACAATCTAAATACATACGATATTTTATTGAGTTCAGGGTCTTGTTATGCAAAGGTTTTTTTAAAAATTCATTTACATAGCAGTATAGAACTGGAGAGTGCTTGGTGTATCCACATGCACCTTCTTAAGTGTGACTAGATATTTTGCCAATTTGTGGTTTCAGAAACAGTAAAAAGTGCACTATTTTTCAAACTTCTCTTCTACATTTAACACTCACTTAGAATGGCCTTTTTTAATGTAAATTGTTACAGAATTGTTAGGTTACACTCTCGCATGTTGTTGTGTACCATTTGCAGTGATAGTTGCAGCTTGGAAATGATGTTTTATGTAGGAGCAATCTGTTTTACACAACCTTGATAACAAGAAGGGCAGATTAAAAAAAAAACCTGAAGTACATGTTCTTATTTTAAAATTGTATGTGTAGGCACATGTTCAGACAAGGAAGCTCTGAGTAAGTACTACACGCCAGAGAAAGTGGGTAATATATTACAGGGAATTTTTGGCAAATCATGGAGCACAGTGTCAGGAATATTGCTGCAAGAGTTTGTTAAGAACTTCTTGTTTAGATTGTCTGTCCAGAGGACACTGAATATATGAGCACTTTATCTCATTTTCTACGACAAATAATACTTAAAATTTTCAATGGGGAGAACTTTAGTTTAACATTGAAGGTATGTTACAGTTGATACTGTAAGTAGACTTTTTTCCCCCTGTATTTACTGGCTTCCTTTTCTTGCTGGGTAAGATTGTGGCTTTTCAGCATTTGGTGCTTTAACACAGCACAACAAGAATTTTCAGAAATCTCATCTCTAAAGTAGATTATTACGTGGGGCATAAGGACATGGCAAGACCTACTAAGACCAACTAAGTAAAGAAAATAGTGTTCACTGCTTTTGCTTGAATTTCCCTCTTCCTCTGGCTACCTGGAGTGCATGAGGCACTCATTACTCTAGGAACCCCAGCCTACAACTAATGGTCTGGAATACAGTTGCTCCACATGCTTAAGCCCTTCTTATGCCAGTTTTCCAGAAGTTTTCAGGGTTCACTGACTTTGCTGTGTGATTTGGGAATAGGTCTGTGACGTGAGTTTCTCCATCCAGGATGTTTTGTTTAGGTGGTAAGCAGCAAGGTGAGTGAGTGGCAGTGGTCAGTCAGTGCACAGCAGGGGTCCAGCTGCCCACAGTTGGTCAGAGATTTACTTATCTGTCTTTCACTGAATATGTGATCCTGTGCATTCCTCTTCTGGCTTGATACCATCAATTTTGTGTTGCCATGCATTTTATGGATAATACAATTAAAACAATTAACCTTGAGCATACATACAAATCCTAGTCCATAGTTTCACAGTATTTGCTTTGTGTTACCTATCTTCAGATGGAGAATTTGTACATTTTCATATGTTTCTCCCAATATATCATGTCATGTCTTTTTTGATAGCAGTTTGGACTAAGAAGTCTTACTTTCCTAGTGCCAGAGTCACATTTTCAACATAAAACTTAAATGAGTTATTACACGGCTGCAATATCTAGCTTCATATTTTTCAGACCTAGATGGCATTCTTTTGACATGTCAGTTGTATTCTCCCACTTCTATCTTTTTACTCATTGGAAGGGGAAAAAATCCAGAAGACAACACTCCTGAGTTCTTCACACTCTTAAATGGATCTAAGTTTATATTTCTTACTGCCAAGGATGATGCTCAGATATTGTGTGTATGCTTTATCTCATTGGCAGAAAGCTGTGCACCATTTACGCAGTAAAATTAGACTGCTGATGCAATAAAAAGGATGACAAAGAAATCTCACTGAATATAATCAACCATAAAAACAGGCATAAAAATGAGTACAGGTGAATTTGTTACGTGATTCCTGTAGATAAAGACAGGTTCCTCTCATAAGTACCTTTTTGGACAAACAGGAATATTTACCTGCCATGATAAATGCTGTTATGAATTCACTAGTGTGAATGTGAACACAACCCTATATGTTTTGAAATAATCATGAGAATTTCCTATGCTGAAAAGTTGTTTTAGTTAACTAGTTACAGGGAACTGCGTATAGGACTTCTGCATTTTGATTTGCTCTAGCCTTAATATGTATTCTTTAAATGGTCATATTTGAATTAGACTGAAAATAGGGCATTAGTACATTTTACATTACTGCAAGAAATGTTCTTATACTCCTTTAATTTTACTTTTAAATGAACTTTCCCTAAATGAGATAGGTCATAAAGAGAGCTGCTCTAAAGTCAAGTAAGGAGCTGGTTTTGTACTAGATTTTAGTGATTTCAGTGTAAATCATGGTGTTTAATGTAGATTATAATTTCTTCTTAGTCAAGTGTATAAAGTTCTCAGTCTGCAGGCATTCTGTAAACAACATAAATACAGCAACAGTTTTATCCGTAACATCCACGTTTGCTCTCTGCTGTTAGCAGTAAGCAAGGCTGCCTCCCAAAGGAATCCATGGAAATGGCATCCTGTCTGCCTAGGCATCTCTGGGCTGGCATTCAGAACCTTATGGACATTTTCAGTATTTTATGCATCTCTTTTTTATAGTTTGAAGTGATATGAAAATATATAAAATAATAACATTTTCAGAAAAAGACCTAATAAGTGTTTATATTGGAAGATTATTTTATAGTGATGATGAATCTTGCAAAGTGAATGTTGCACTAAAACGTGTAGTTCAGTTGACTTTTGTGTGAATTTCAGCATGCAAGTTTAGAAGGTAGACAGAGCATTTTATATTCTTGGTTTCTGAGCTCTGCTCTCCCATATTTAATATTTTGTGTTTATACATAGAGAAAACTTTTTTTAACATCCTGTTTTTGAAAAAAATAAATTTGTCAATTAAGATCAACTTTTTACTGCTTATATGCAAATTACTCTTGGCAGTAGAGAAGTAGTTTGACACTGTTTTATTTACATAAGGTTATTTCATAAGCAGAACTTAGCTAAGGACTTCTAAAAAAAATTTCTCCAAAAGCATGTGTCATAGTCATTAGATTAATCTTATGATATGAGTGTCCTTTGAATTTTTTGATATTCAACATAGGTAAGTGAAATCAGCATCTGGAAAGGAGGAAAAAAAGAGGTTTTGGATAAGCCTCTTAATTGCCTTGTAAATGCACAAGCTGTCCTGATGGTACTTTGAATGAACAAAATGAGCAGCCTCCTAACAGTGCAGATCAATTAAAAGTCTGGTAGGAGCTCCATGCCAGAAGCAAAATAGGTGTGGGCTGAAGTGCACTTTTTATGTCCCTGCTGCCTCAACTGGAAAATATGCTGCCTTTTTCATGTGTGATTATTGTTTAAAAGAGCAGTTTGATCCCAGCATTATGTAGTCATAGTTGTTCCTTGATAAAGAGGAGGATTCTAGACATAGGTTGCTGCTCCATCTGCTTTTATGCATATACCCATGTGTTTAAAAACGTTGTACTATGACATGACCAATCCAATCTAATAGGAATACTTTTTCAGTTTCCACTGGTTAAAGTTGGATCTAAAGCTGAAATATGACTTAATAAACTGACTGCTGTAATATTAATTTTAATTGAAGTAAATTTAAAATAATTTGTTAGTCATGTCAGGTTATTTAAGAGATGTTTAGAATTATTATAAATCCAGGTTGTTGAGTGTGTGTAGCTTGCCTGATATTATCTGGATCTCAGCTTATATTTTTAAAATAAATATATGGGTCACTGTGTAACTGAGTCTCCAGATTATCTACTTTTAGAACATTGTGCTTGGTTTTGTTTGGTTGGTTGGGTGTGTGGGTTTTCTTTGGGGGATGATGGGAGTGGTATTTTGAAATAAAAACAAAGTTATAAGGATGTGTTCAGTGTTCAGCACTCCATAACTTCTTTCTTAATAGGTGCTTGTTTAAGTCCGTTTGTGTAACTTGACAAAACTCTTTCAGAAAACACAAAATCATTGTAAGCAAAACAGGAAGCATATTCTCCATGTATTTGAAGAGAAGATCTAACAGATAGGAAAAGTGCCAAGATCTTCCAGTTTCTAACACGCTGTCTTTTGTCCTGGTGCTAAAAAAATGTTATCACTAATGTAAGAGTAGTGTATGATGGAGAAGTCTGAGTGAGCAGATATGTTTGTATGTACGTGTAAACAGATAGTAAACCGTGCACGATGATGAGCAGGAGGTCAGTTGCTAAATGTGATCCTACATGGACCAATCACCCGACATCAGTCTCTGTGGGGCTGTGTTGGGAATATAGAAGGCAAATTGTGCCCTTGGGAAAGGAATGTATTGACTCGTTTGATCTGCCTTCTGAAGGCTATTTGGGAATTAGATTTACTAAGAAGGCTTATTCTGGTTCTGAATCACTCTTTGCTGCCAGTAATGTTTTCTGATAAAGCAAAACAAACAGGTCACACTGAGAGATTTTGCAGTTTCCGTACATGAAAATACTTAACACCCAGCTGGAAATAACCCTAAGAAGTCTGCTCTAGTTGACTCTGCTTTGGGCACAGGAGTTGAATGAGGTAATCACCAGAGGTCCTTGCCAGCTTCAGCTGTTCTGTGATTCAGTTAAAACAGGGAAGAAACTTCATGAGCACTAAAATTTTCCATGTAAATAACTAACTTTGTGTTATCAAAGTGGTTTTTTTTTTTCCTTTCAGATTGGAAGTTTTCTGAGAATTTACAGTATTCATACAAAACAAGCAAGTGCTGACAATGAAGATGTCTCACATATAGAATTTCATCTTCATGGTGGCACCTGTTATGGTCGTGGAATAGGAGTCTTGCCAGAAAGTAACCCAGATGTTAAGGAACTAAAAGCGTAAGTACTACGTGTAGATGTTTGGTTTTTTTCCAGATGATTCTTGAAAACTCTAGGCTAGTGTAACAGCTGTACAGTTTAGAATTGTAAATCTATCTAAGAATCAGAAACTTGAGAACAGAATATCTCTTTAGCGCTACTAAGATAGAGAATATTTGGAGGGATAGGTAAATAAAGGCAACTTTTTCAAATTTAAAATCCAGTAGGGATCAAGATTTCTGTTTTATAGTGCTGTAATAATAAAGCCTGGCCATATTGACATACTTGCTCTGTTTTATAACGGTATGTAATCATTTGAAGACAAAAGCCTTGTTTCAGAAAATAAATTAAGCACATTTTAAACGTGCATATGTGCTGTTTGAAAGCGGTGAGATTTAAAGATACTCAAAATTAAGCAGATAATTTACATTCTTTACTGAACTGTGTTATATTCATAAGGAATCAGAATCATTTAGGTTTAAAAAACTTTAAGATCATCAAGTCCAAATGTAAGCCTTGTCCAAGTCCCCCACTAAACCATGTCTCTAAGCACCACATCTACATGACTTTAAAACACCACCGGGGATAATGACTCCACCACTTGTCTGAGCTGCTTGTTCTAATGCTTGACAACCCTTTCCATGAAGAAATTTTTCTTAATATCCAATGTAAACCTCCCCAGGCACAACTTGAAGCCATTTCCTCTCCTGTCACTTGCTGCCTGGGAGTAGAGGCTGACCCCACCTCAATACAACCTTCTGTCACGTTGTTGTAGAGATAAGCAATAAGGTCCCCCCGAGCTTCCTCTCCTCCAAGCTAAACCATCCCAGCTCCCTCAGCTGCTCCTCACAGGACTTGTGCTCTAGCCCCTTCACCAGGACCTTTTCTGCTGGTCCTCTTTCCAGCCACTCTGTCCCAGCCTGTAGCACTGCATGGGGTTGTTGTGACCCAAGTGCACTTCACCTTGTTGAACCTCATACACTTGGCCTTGGCCATCAGTCCAGCCTGTCCAGAGTCCTCTGCAGAGCCTTCCTACACTCCAACAGATAACACTCCTGCTCAGCTTGGGGTCGTCTGCAAACCTACTGAGGGTGCCCTCAGTCACCTCGTCCTACTCATTGGTAGAGATATTAAATAGGACTCGCCCCAATACTGAGCACTGGGGACCACCATTGGTGAGTGACCACCAGCTGGAGGTAACTCCATTCACCACCACTCTCTGGGCCTAGCCATCCAGCCGGGTTTTACTCAGCAGATATGCACCCATCCAATCCATGACAGCCAGTTTCTCCAGGAGAATGCTGTGGGAAACAGTGTCAAAAGCTTTACTAAGGTCCAGGTAAGCTATATCCACAGCTGTTTCCTCATCCACTAAGCAGGTCCAGTTGTTGTAAAAGGAGATGAAATTGGTCAAGCAGGACATCTCTCATAAACCCATGCTGACTGCATCTAATCCGCTGGGTATCCTTCATGATGCAATATGATAGCACACAAGGTGATCTGCTCCATGACCTCCAGCACTGAGGTCAGGCTGACAGGCCTGTAGTTCCCTGGATCACCCCTCTGACCCTCCTTGTAGATGACCATCTACAGTAATTTTCAGTCTACTGGGACCTCCTCACTTATCCAGGACTGCTGATAAATGATGGAAAGTGGCTTGTTGAGCAGTTCCACCAGCTCCCTCAGTATCCATGGGTGGATCCCAGCCAGCCCCATAAACTTGTGTGTGTGTAAGTGGTGTAGCAGGTCAGTGACCATTTCCTCGTAGATTATGGGGGCTTCATTCTGCTCCCCATCCCTGTCTCCCAGCTCAGGGGTCTGAGTACTGAGAGAATAATTGGTCTTACTGTTAAGACTGAGTTAAGGAAGGCATGAAGGACATTGGCCTTTTCCTCATCCTTTGTCATTTCCTGTGTTTCCCCCTACATCAAATAAAGGATGGAGATTCTCCTTAGCCCTCCTTTTGTTGATTATAGGTTTGGAGAAACTATTTTTGTTGTCTCATACAGCAGTAGCCAGATAAAGTTCTAGTCAGATTTTGGTACTTCTAATTTTCTGCCTGTGTAACATCCTTGTAGTCCTCCTGAGTGGTCTGCCCTTTTTTCCAAAGGTTATAAACTCTTTTTTCTTCCTTAGGAAAGGCTAAGTAACCAAAGTCCTTATTCCATTATCAGGAATTCTGTTTCCAGTAGTACATATTTCTTTTTGCACTATTTTATGTTTAATGTTCCAGAAGTGATTTGGAAAGTGTCTCATCTGCATCATTAATATAATCTCCTGTAACTTCTGGCTCAGTTGATTTTTATGTCTCTGCTGGAACATTTATGTCTGAACATTATACCTGTGTATTGATAATAAATAGGTTTCATAGAAGTGTCTGTGTAATCCTGTATATATAGGGGTGTGTGTATGATGATATATAAAAGATTTCTCTAGGTTATAAAATATTTAGTAATTTATCTTTAGATTCTTAGAATCTGTGGATCTGGCAGACAGTCAGAATACGGAAAGCACGTGTTCAATGGACTTAGACGGCACTTTTGGCAATGTTACAGGTAAGAGCAACTGAAAGCTGATTTGCTCTTTCTTCTAATAGGTATATATAGTCAAGATAAGGTCACAGTTACTGCTTCTCTATGTGTGTAATGTTACTTTCACATTCAAAGCCTTAGAGAATTCTTTCGGTTTATTAGACTGGAAATTTACATATTCTTTCTATCTCCCGGCACAAGCATTTCATTTTACATGGAAAGATACTTTTGTAGGAGTTAGTGAATAAATTCTTAAACACAGATGGTGTTCTTAATCATACTATGTTAGATCACAAAGCAGAGTTATGTAAGTGCCTCCCTCTAAAGGGCGATTCTGCGGGGACAGGCACTGAAAACGCTGCTAAACAGCTGCCTGTTGAGGAGCCCTTCATAAGATATTGGATGGGAAGTTGTGACAGTGGCAGAGCTGTAAGGTACACTTCCATGGAGCACTGATACCTTATAGACAGTTCTACAGACCCCTTATTATTTTCTGAATGGTATTTTTAGCCCAAGATAAGAATAACTAAAAGGGAATTAAACTCTGAAGGTGGTTGGACATAGTCTGTAATTTTGCTTCTAGCTTTTAAAAATCTGTGTTACTCAGCTATTATTAACATGAAAACCCAGGACATTTCTAAAAGGATGCAAAAGTCAGGAATAAATAAATGCTTCATGTCCAGTGCATAACTGAAAATTTAGAAAAAATTTTGCACTTATTTACTGCATTCTCTGTGTGTAGTAGAGGTTGTTCAGAGGAGGGACCAGGCAGTCCATATTAGTTTTAGAATAATGTATTAATGTTCTTGTCCAGAAGGATTACAGGGGATGAATACAATTTATGTCAGCAGATCATTCACGGTATACTTCTGAAATAAGTATACTGTGATAAGATATAAATAAGATACTGTTCATTTTGATAAGCATTACTATTGAATGTATATGCTAACTTCCCCTCTAATATACTAACTCTTGATATGCAATGTTTGTCTCCTGCTTACTTTGCTTTTGTTGTTGTTGTGGTTGTACTGTTTTCATACATTATTGGGATTTTCATTTTCATTTGTTCAGCTTTTGGTTTTGTGTGTGTATCTACCTGTCTGTCTGCCTACCTCTTTGTGTGTGTCCACATGATAAAAATAAAAGAAGAAAGGAAAATAATTAGGAAATTCTTCTTGATTTTAGATCTTGAATTGCACTTACAGAGATGTCAGCAGTTATCTGTTACAGGTAGGTAACATTTTGACCTTAAGGTGAATTTTAATTTTGCTAAAGAACAAAAGCTGTTTTGAAACATTATCTTAAAGGTTATTGTAGGAAGAGCTATTCTAAGAGTATAAATTCCAAGAGTATAAATGCATGTATGTTGTATTGGGTTTATTTGTTTTTTAAAGGAATAGAGCATATTTGTATATTCTACTTTCATATGTTTTTTCTACGTGTTGCATTTCTGTACCCTGAAGTACACCATGCTCCTGCAGCCTCGTCTGATTTGTCTTACAGACTGTAATAACAAGTTATATTGATAAAACTGAGGCTGCAGCTGGGAAGGAAAGAAAAGTTGGAAATAAGGGAAAAATGCATACCTACTATTGCCATTTCCTGTGTTACAGATATTATGGTGATTAAAAAGCATAGTGCTTTTTTGTCGCTCTGTGTATTGTTTTGCAGTATTAACAGATCATCAGGATTTGAGTAACACGGAGCTGAAAACAATAACAAACAGCACCGCTCCTCAAGAGTATCGCATTAGAGCAAAGCTGAGAACTTACAAACCCCAAAAGCTCCATCAGTCTGTTAAACTCCATTGTTCCAAATGCAACTCTTTGTAAGTGTTTCACACAGTATAAGTAAGTAGGCATTGCTCTGTATGTTTTGCCTAGATTTTCAGTGTTTTCAACTTTTTTTTGTGTAAGATGAGCTGAATGTAAATGTATATCATTTTTAGCAAAGATTTGAAACTCACTGATAATAGGTAGGAAATTTTGAAATCATCAGATGAGTTCCATTTACAGAATCCTTTGAGTGCTTCCAAAACAATATTTTTTCTCTATTTTCAAATTCAGTGGTGCAGTTTTTTCCATACTATAGTTGTATTTAAGTACCTTAAGTGTTTCTTTGTTGTACTTTCAAAGTAGGATATGCAAAGAGGTATAATAGTCTCCAAATGAATTAATAAAATATCTTTGACTAAAGTGTGTCTTCCAGACAAGGCATCTTTCCTGGATCCAAAAATATCAGGCTGATCACACAACTTCAGGCCATTCCCTGAGGTCCTGTCACTGGTGACCACAGAGAAGAGATCAGTGTCTGTCCCTCCTCTTCCCTTCATGAGGAAGTTGTAACTGCAGTGAGGTCTCCCCTCAGTCTCCTCCAGGCTAGGAACAGACAAAGTGCCCTCAGCTGCTCATCCGGCTTCCCCTCAAGGCCCTTCACCATCTTTGTTGCCCTGCTTTGGGCACTCTCAGAGATCTTTTCCAATCTAATTGATTCTGTAATATGGGTGTCATTTGGATGGCCTGTTTTATTGCTTCTCTGTGTATGACAAGTGGAAATGCATGAATGGTGCACTCCAGCAGGACAGGATAGAAACTGTGTGATGCAGAGTTGCAGATTCTCCCTTTACTTTCTGTTTATGTGAAGCTATTCTGGTCCTGTCCTTTTTTTTCTTTTTTCTCCCTCAATATATGCAAAGTCAAATAGACTAAAACATAAAACTCTAAATAATATAAGGTTATGTGGTCTTTTCACTCTAATGAAATGGTACGCAGTGTTAAGGCCCAAGTGAAATCACGTAAAGCTGATCTATTTGGTTTTCAATGGTTTTTCATTTGTGTGGGATGTAGCCACTAGGCTACCTCTACTCCTAGCTAAGTTAGGATATTGCTTAGCGTATTTATTAACATGGAAAGTCATAATATAATATACAACTGTAAATGTTTAAACTGATAAAACAATGAGAATATTTTTCCTGTATGTACTTCAACTCTCATGACTACATTCTAATATTTATTTGGAGTACTGTCATCCCTGTCGGTAGATTGCCTGAGGAGAAGCTGTTAGAATTTACTTGCTCATTTTGGAAATGGTTATAGGCAAGAAGTTCCAGATGGAGATGACTTTGACTTAATTTTACACGGCTCTGCCAATACTGCCCCAAACCCAGAATTACACAATACATCCTGGTATGAATCTGTAATGTGGACTACACAAGACCAGAAACAAAGGGAAATAGCCATCCATTTTGTGAAGCACGATGAAATGCTTCAACATCCTGAAGACACCTTGCTTATGATAGAAGGTAAGGTAAATTGCAAATACACCAGTACTTACAGCACAGTGTCCACTCTGGGTATGTACAGAGTAAAAATATGTGTTGAAGTTGTATGCAGTGTAAGTAGTGATGATCATAAAGGCATCATCAAAGAACAAAAAAACTCAGCTGGAACTAAAAGTTACTGTTGTGCAAACAGGTGATGGTAGTCTGAAGGTCTTGTAAGATGCTTCTGTCTGTTTTAAAACTGTGCCAATATTGTTTATTGTTGATTATGCTAAAATTAACATCTGAATAGGGTTTCTTTTTTTCTAGCAGTGCTTACTGGTTTTTCAGTTCTGATTTAAAAACTTGCTGAGTCTTCTAAACAAGTCTATTTTTAGTATTGATGTGGAAAAGTTTTGAAAGGCTTCTGGTAATACAAGCCTCCAATTAACTTTGTCAGCCTCTGGATGTCAGTGTTGTTTCAGATTAATAGAGCTTCTCTCAGTGTGAATTTTTTGGGTTGGTGTGGTTTTTATCAGATTTCCTCAGGGAAGAGAAATAGCCACTGACCTTTAAACAAAGCAATTTGGCAAGACACTACTGAGGAATTTTTAATATAATAAAAATAATAAATAATTGCATATAGCATCATTCAGAGTTTATAACAAAGTCTTCAATTGTGCTCAAGTCCTGATGTGAATAAGCAAATATAAGTCAGGTGGTCCTTTGTGTGATGGTCAATGACAAAAACCCTTTTGTTTTCTGCTTTCTTTTATAATGGATTAGTTCTAATAGCTGCTTTATTTCTGACATGTTCCAAACTGATTTCAATCTAACCTTTTCTTTCTGGAAAAAAAAAAGGAGAATCTATTTCTTCTCCATTTTCCTGAAACAACTGAGCAATATAACTTGGTAAATCTATTTTCAGATATTCAAGTGTCAGCAACTAAGTATGTATGTATATGAATATGAATGTATAAAAGGTCAGTTTGGTTGCTTTGATTTTTTTCCTAGCAAAATGGCTTGTAAAATCATAGGAGTAATTATATGAAAATGATGTTAACTAAATACATCTTCTTGGTTACAGTATTAGCTATGAGGAAGGTATTAAGGCATCTGCTTTGATAAATGTCAGTCTTTGTTTCTTGATTAAGTCTGTCATTGAGTAAAAGTGAGAAGGTATTGGGCTGTTTTTTGAGGTTTTGGTAGTGGATATCAATTATTTTTGAAGGCCCTGAGATCAGCTGAGAAATGTAAGTTGTTTAATTTATTTCTGACTGCTGTTGAAGAAACCATGTTTTTTCTGTTTTTAATAGGTGGAACACTAAAAGAAATCTGGAAGCTTACAAAAAGATTTAAGTGTGTTATTCCTGTGAGATCCACAGAAGATGATCTTGAATTATTAGATCTTTCAGCTCCTTTTCTTCTACAAGGGAATGTAAAATATTATGGGTAGGTTAAAAGTATTTGTTGATATTTCAGTAGTTGCAGTAATAGATAGCATTTTCTTCAGTAATTCAGATTGCAGTGCTGAAGGGATAACTTACCCAAAGATTCTTTGATGTAAACTACATAGTGTGATCCACAGTACTGCCATCAGGGATGAAATGCCATATCATCTGATATCTTGTATCCAAGGTCTGACTGCCGTTCTGCTCTTGCTCTGTAAATCTTAAATCCTTAATTACACAGCTCTCCAGTTTCAGTTTTTTCTGTCTGCATGGGTAGGGCAGTGTGCTATAGAAATGGAAACACACATGAAGTGCAAAGTACCTAAATACCTCTTTTAGCCCGGATCTTCCATTTCCTGGTCTCACTTAGACTAAAGTCAAAACATACGTTGTTTTTAAAACTGTATTCTGAGGGGTTTTATATATATATACACAACATAACAGATAATATTTAAATAGAGATCCAAAAAATAATCTCAGCCTGGCAATCTACAACTCATTCTCTCTCATTCTTAGTGTTGGGAAAGCTTGAGGTTTGGAAGCAAGTAAGGGATTTTGGACAGTCTTTCCTTGCCATTTGTAACTTACTGTGATTCGCAGCCCTGCAAAGTGCCTTACCTGTTTGTGGATGTCATTCACTGTAGAGACAACTTCAACAGGTTTCTGAATTCCACAGTTCCAAAGCTGGGGAACACAGTACGCACACCTAGGTCTGGTACCTATGATCTGCCACGCAGTGCCATGTTCCAGCTCAGTGAGAGCTGTCAGCAGTGTGTTCTCCCAGTAGTGCCCAGCAGCATGCATCTGCTGAGCTCAGAAGTACCAATCTCCTTCATGTAAGCTACTGAGTCCTCTCTCTCAGCAGTTCGGGCAGAGTGCAGTGCAGTGGGACACTATGCCAGGTCTGCAGGCAGCAAAAAAATTTATGTGCAGAAATATTCCATGTTTCATGTGAACCCTAAAGTTTCCCATAAGGGCCATCCATAAAATGAATACAGGTAATTGTTTCTCTTTGTCATATATATTTTTGACCTTTCCAGATATTGATGTCTACAGCTTTTTTTAAATAAAGGCAGTATATGGGTACTCCTAGTGGGACAGGATCTTCACCAATGCAAAGTATTTCCCCTTGCACTTTCATAGTCCATGTATTTCCCCAGCTACACACAACTCACCTTCAGACGTTGTTCTCTCTTCAAATGGTTGGACTGTAAAAGTGAACGGTTTATAAGATATTCCATTTTTGTTTATAGGATATTTAGGAAGGAACCTCACAAGTATGCTGACATTTCAGAGCTATGTTTTATGCACATTTTTATCAGTGCCATATACTTAGCAAAGTCCAGAGAAGATTTTTGTATGGTAGAATGAATTGTATGTGTGTGCACATGCATGTATATTCATCTATATATAAAAATAAACACAGACACTGCATATAAAAAGCAAAATTCGCAGTTAAGTTACTTTATTGGAGTTTGAGTGGGTTTTTGAAGGAAAAAAATGACTTTGCTGAGCTTGACTTTATATCACTTAAGCAGAAGTAGTTTTATTGATTTTTATGACATGCTTTGCATATAATCCTAAAAGATAATAAATGTTTATTTCAAGTTCTAACTGTAATATACTAATACAGAGGCTTAATTTGAAACAAATAGTTTTGTTCTGTAATTTCATTCCTTAAGGCAAATGGGCGCAACTTTGAAAACAGTTCTTCAAAATTTCCGTCCACTTGCAGCATTAGCTTACTATGTCACATGTAAAATTTATAATAATTGGTGTAAATACACCAGTAATAAAATAGATTGTTTTAACAACTCTTAGTTAATATTCTCAGTATAGGCAAAGCCAAATTTCTCCTGTAACTCTGTAATGGGTTTAGAGTGTGCTAGAAGTTCAGATTCCTTCCTGCTTTTACAAAGTGAGAAGTAGTGGCATATGAACATATGTTTAGCAATGTAGTGATCTTAGAATCATAGAGTGGTTTGGGTTGAAAGGGAGCTTTCATGATCATCTAATCCAACCCCCTGCCTTGAACTGCACCAG
Source organism: Falcunculus frontatus (assembly GCA_013398115.1). NCBI lineage: Eukaryota > Metazoa > Chordata > Aves > Passeriformes > Falcunculus > Falcunculus frontatus. The sequence continues at coordinate 2,910,715 of VZRV01002858.1, forward strand.
GTTGCTCAGCTCCATCCAGTGTCATCTTGAGCACTTCCAGATATAGGGCATCCACAACGTTTCTGGACAGCCTGTACCAGTGCCTCAGCTCCTTCCTTGTAAAGTATTTCTTCTTTCTGCACAATCTACATCTACCCTCGTTCAGTTTAAAACTGTTGCTCCTTTTCTTCACTACAAGCCCTGGTTAAGAGTCTCTGTCTTTCTTATACGCCCCTTTTACGCATTGAAAGACCAGAGTAGGGTCTGTCTGGAGCCCTCTGTTTTCCAGGCTGAACAACCCCAACTCTCCCAGCCTTGATGTAGTTTTTTTCCTGTCTATTCCCTGAAGTGGTCTTTTCCAGATTTATTTCTCCTCATGAATAGTTCAAAAACAGCATTAAGTGTTTTGTTGTACTTTAAAGCTGATGTGTCTGGTAAAATAGTTATTTCAAGCAGCAATAAAAATACTTCCGCACTTCTACTATGTAAGAAAATCAGCATTTTGGTTTTTTCTGTGCAGAACACTTCTAGTACTAATACATCAGTGTTTGGTTACTCTCAATATCTTGTTTTAAATGCTAGGTGCAAGCAGTGTTCCACTCCAAAGCCTATGAAGAATCTAAGTTCCATTGCAGCAGAGCAACAACTGTCATGGGAACCAACTGAAATAGCACAAGGTCAGCTGACATGATACTGTCCTTTTGTGCCTTGATTCTGAAGTGTTGATATGAAATAGTTTGATTTGCAGTTCTGGGTTGCAGTTTTGTACAGAAAGCATGTAATTACGGTCATGCTGAATATGATGCTATAAAATTCATTCACCCTTTACCAGTTGGAATAACATATTTACTTTTGGAATTATTGCAGTATTAATTAAAGGATTTTACATGTTGACTAGTTTCTTCTACCATAGGTATCAGTAGTAACACTTAGCATAATACAGGTGTCATGAATTTTTGGTTGTAGGTGTTACTTTTAAACTGTATACGTACTTGCAGGCCTAGAAGTTAATCTTGCATTTCCTTTTGAAGATACTGTTTTTCTGACCTGAACTAAAGAAAGTCTTATTTAATGACTCATACAAGTCAGATTTTTGTCTTCTGTAAACCTTACGTTAAGTGTGTTCCAGAGAGTGTGCAACAGTATTCAAATGAAAGGAATTATACCACAACAATTATGTGTATTCTGTGCTCCATGTGTTCCTTGTGTTACTACATGGAGTCAACATGTTAAAATGCTGGTAATGGAGTTTAAAACTTTACAATGCATTTAGGGAAAAGAATATTTGTATGTTTATCAATTCATGTTCTAACATATTAAGTTGGAATATCTAGCAGTATATAAGTTTGGTAAACACTTTCCAAAAGAAGAAAACTATTTGAGCAATACAGTGATTTTCTTAAATAAACTGTCATAATTGTATCCTGTTCAATAATTGTAAAGTAATATGTAAGTGGCAGTGATTGACATTTAATTCTCAAAATGAAAACAATATTAATGAATGTTTCCTAACAGTTACACTATTTTATGGATATTACTCTTCTATCATCTGTATTTTCAGACTAAATTATAAACCTGCAAGTATATCAGAGCAGTAGAACATAAAATAACTACCAGTTTAAGTAGGTGTACCCAGAAAAGACTGATGCAGAGCTGTAGTACCTTTGTCTATTTCAGTTATTTTACCTTTGCAGCATAACAGTTACTGCTGCCAGTGAGGGGGTGACTGTAGTCATTTGCTTACACCGGAATACTTTCAGAACTGCCTGCAAAGTTTTTTCTCAACAAGTCTGGTAGCCTTTACTACATCTTATGAAATGAACTGTTTTCCTCAGAAGATAGTTTTCAGCTGGAATTGTTATTACCACTGAATTAAGAGCACCTTTCCTTTAATCTTCCATGTATAAAAGAACACAGGAGTAGGAGGATCCTACTAAGGTAGGATCTAAGATCTAAGCAAGTGTTAGCTTTTTGTTTACTATCGTGGGAATAATTATTTTAAAATCTTTCTGGTTTTTTATAGGCTCATCTATTAAAGTGTTTCTAGGAAAATTGCAATGTGGTCTTAAAAGATAAATGACATTTTGCCGTTCAGAGCCTCTATGTTTTGGTCTGTTAATTTATACTTTTAATGACAGTATTCAAAGTCAGTTACTATTAAAGGAGGGATATTGTCAGCTGGAGTTGTTACAGTTTGCCTTGCATATTCTCTCAGAGAAACATCAATTTTTCTTTTATTCAGTTTTAGGTATTGAACTGCTCCAGTATGTTTTTATTATGAAGTTTACCCTGGTTGATGAAACAGGATCACTAAATGCATACCTTTTTGATTATGTAAGTAAATCTAGGTAAAGGTAGACTCTACAGATGATGTGAGTTTGGATTTTATTTGTTTTTAAAATAGCGAATGTATGTACACAAATATTCATTCTATGTTACCTGCAGTATTTTGTGGGAATAATTACAATGCTCTAAGGTTGTTAATACTGTACAGAGTATAGAATATTAAAGCATAAAGACAAAACCGAAGCTTGAAGATTGATTATTTGCTATTTACATAAACTTTTGTATATTTCTATGGCCGAATTTCTCTTTTATTGGCAATGTTAAATTATGCAGCCTGAATGCTGTGTGAATTGTAGGAGTGTTTCAGGATTTATGCAGCTAACTTCTGTATTAGTTTAAAATCTCATTACTTCTTTTTTTTAAATCTTAATAGAATCTATCCATTAAGTAATGCTTGATTTTTTTTGTTTCACATGATCATCTGGTAAGGAGGCCTTCTTTCCCTACACAGAACTCGGCTGTGTCTGTGTAGGGAAATTTATATCCAAGATACTTATCTTGGATTTCAGAAGCAGTTTATTCAACTACTTTACTAACCTTAGAATTAACCTATCGTCAGTTTTCTCTGAAGCAACATAAGACCATTCCTGCTACCTGAGACACTGAAGAATGGATGGTTTTCCTGTAACTGCAATGTGGGTGTGACAGAATGGGATGGAAAAAGAATTTAGTGGGATTTTTTTTCTGCACAGCAGTGCTGTTTAATGTGTCTATAGCTGCACATTTTCCACCATTTTATTAAATTACTTTGAATGGGACTTTGAAGAGAATATTCTTCCTTGTTTAATTTTAAGACTGTAAGTAAAAGTAGTATCACAAAAATGTGTTTTTTCTTAAAACATGGTGTTTTAACAGCAAAGGAGTTCAAAGACTACGATCCCCATTTCAGCCAGTCATCTTTTCCTTCTACTGTCCTTTTTATATCAAGAAACTAAACTGCAGAAGGAAGGTGGGAGAAAAGATTTAAACCATCTCTTGATGCAAAATTCCAAAAATTTTTACTTCAGGGTGGCTCACTTTCTTATCAGATACTGCTCAGTACTGCAGTTCAGCTGCAGGAAAATACCCACAATTTCTTCTGAAGCGCCAGCTGCTCGCATTCCTGCTGGTGGTACTTCAAAAATAAGCCAATAGTTTCCAAGCCTAAACTCTAGTCCAGCACTACCTGAGAAGGAACTGGGCTGCTTTGAAGTGGAGCTTTACACTAGCCTCCAGTTGTACTTCCATAGGAACACAGTGCTTTTCTTTCCTCCCCTCCTTATAGTGTCAGTGAAGGAAAAAAATGAAAAAGTTTTATACTGAGAAGAAGAGTTGGAAGAGAGAGAGTCATCTGTGTCAGTTTGGCTGCTGGATTATCTTCTAACTTCTGATCATTGCCATTAAACTTGTCATACAAAAATTATACAGAGGCAGATTATTCTGTATTTGTATCTTTTAACAAAAATGAGAAATTACTACCAAAAATCTTAGCTCACTCTGAAAAGTTATAAAATGATGAGCCTTTAGAGATACAAAATCAGGTAACAAACTTGGAAAGAATAAACTTGGAGTTTTTAGTCATGCTTACTGTATGTGGTTTAATAATACACAGAAAATGTTCATTTAACATTTTAATCTTCCATTTATTATTTTCTGTCTCCATTCACAAATGTACCCCACAGTATAAGCCTTTTTCTATAGTTTCTAAAACTGTCAAAAAATGAAACTCACACTAAGGTAGTTCCACAGATATAAAGCCAGCTTACAGTGCCCCTTGTTTTCAAGTGATTTTGTTCCTCAAGATGTGAGGGACTGTTGAAGGGGACTGACCATCCTCTCTGGCCACAACATTGTCTGATATTGTCTGGCTATGGAGGTTCGTGAGGAATATTTGCCAGTTATGTATAGAGAGCTACATGTGTGCTTTCTGGGTGGCTGTAGTCCCTAAATACTCAGGGGTACTGAAAAACAGATGATTTTTTCAGACAGTTTGGGGTTTTTTCTGTATCTGAACAGTTTTTTGAAATAATATTATTCTTTTGTTGTGTTACCTGATTTTAAGTTCCTAAAAGAACATGCAGTCAGGGTTCTGGCTAATGATTTCTTATGCCTCTTTCAACACCTCATATTTTTCTGTTCTCTTTCAGGAGAAGTTTTTCCAAATTCCTGCCTCTGAAATCTTAACTAACAATTTTCTTCAGCAAAAGATGCAGATGACCATGAACACGCTCTGTCCTCCAGGAAGAAAATTAGGTCAGCTTGCTGTTATTTTAAATGGGAAGGGGTCTTTCAATCTGCTATTGCATATGCAAAGTCTTAGAATTCAACTTATGCACAGGCAAAACTCAAAACAGAGAAATGCTGGAGTCTGAAAGCAGAGTTCCAATTAATTTGTTCTGAGACATGTCTTTAATATTAGCTCTCCCTTTGAGAAAGAAATGATTCAGTAAATTCTCATGTAGCATGCAGTGATGTGAGAATACAGTCATGCCTGTGCAGGCACTAACATGCCATCTGTACTCACATGGAAGTTAACCAGAACACCCTCATACTGAATGTCACAGCATGTTAGGGAAAACTGAAAGGAAATTCAACATATAGCTCATGCTTTGGGTGATATCCTGCTTTTGATTGCACATGCTGATTTAGAGCATCCCTTGCCATGGGAAATATCCATGGAGATTGAGCAAATGCTTAAACCAAAGCCATTTAGAGAGATTTTTGTGCATTGTATGTGTTGTGGCACAAAGTAGCTCTGCCTAAACAACACATGCCCGAGGTAGCTGGATGTGTGATGCAGCTCTGACCTCCAGTGCATACTCCAAATACATGGCTGTCAGTGACCACTGCAATCACCCTGGAGTCTTTGCCATACTTAGAAAAAGTTGTCCTATAATAAAGATTGTAAAGGATTTTCCCTTTGAGACCAGTGAAATTGTCTCATTGAGACACACGGAGATGATTTTTTATTATTGGAAAGTCTTTACAGATATAGATTTTATACTGTGGCACAACTACTGGGTCCAGGTGTTTTGCGGAGTGCTGGTGCAGGGAGGACAAGTCTTGGAAAACTGTCACGAAAAACCATTTCAGATCAATTCAGATCTTAAAAGATACCAATTGGAATTTCAAAGTTAGCATTTAATTTTTCTTCTTGCTAGCTGTTGTATACGTTTAGATATCCTAGTTAAGATCCTGCTCAAGTTACACTTGCCTCCTATAAAAATTAGAAATGAATATTGAACAGTAATTTGGATTTTGTTGGTAGGTGACTTGCCGTGGCTGGAATGCTTCATCAGGTCCTATAATGTCAGAGATGCAACGAAAAGTCAAGTTTATTACCAAATTTTTGACACTACAGTTGCTGAAGATGTTGTATAGTCACATGTTGCTAATTGGAAGTAATCCAGTAAAAATCAGTTTCTGTGGAGGGTTGGGATCAGAGACTGTATTTAAAAAAAAAATCTTTGTTCCTTTCTTAGGAATTCAACCTGTATGTTTGAATTTTTAGTTTATGTATGAATGGGAATGGGAATTATACTTTGATATATTTGCTGTTTCCGTGGCATGCAACTTTGTGATCTGAGGGCAAGTGGAGGTGCTAAGTTTTCACTGGAAGCTGCTTGGCCTAGGTTGATGGAAGCAATCTACTATCCATCAGTCCTTCAGAAAGGCAGTGATGAGGTTCCTCTAAACTCGTGAATTTTACTCAGAAAAATGTAGTCAGGATGATGCTGTGTGTTCATTCTTGTATTAAATTATATCAACAGAGGTAGAGAGAAGGAGCTCTTCAGTAAACTCGGACTACTTTGTGCAAGCCAATATTACTGTTCTCAGACAGTTTGGCAGGGAGGTTGGTTTTTAAAGACTTCGTTGATTTCATACTGATATGTACATTTAGACAAACTCCTCCTGTTAGTAATACTCAGGTAACTGCTACGTGTACCAGTTACTGTAGATTCTGATGGGGTTGTGAACATGACCATGTAATGATTATCACTAAAATTAAAGTCAAGCCATGAAAGTGAGGTAGTGTAAAATTGTAAAATGAATATTGACATTTGGTAGATGGTAGTGATTCTGGGGTGGCCCTGCTGGGTACCAAAGTTGTTAGCATGCTTGTTAGCTGGGTCTGTGTTTTCAAAGGCTCTCATGTGTCTGGCTAAAAGTACTGTCAGATTGCACTGCCTCGATCTGCCTTTTCCATCTTACATAATCAGATTGTGGGGCTAAATTTAGAGACACAGAACTGATCTGGTGCTATCATGGATTGAAAATTCTGCTGGACTAGAAAATTATGTGGTGATTTTACTTTGCATTCAGAAGTCTCTAGGACAAATTCAGGACATGTTTCTGTAAGGATAATTAATGTAGAAATCCCTGTCAAACCGAATGCTTTCCATCAGAGCAAAATTACTTAGTATTTACAGCAGCTGTTTTTAAAGAAGTTCAGAAGCAAGATGGAATATTTGTAAGTAGATTATTATTATTTTGATAGTAGGTGACATTTTATTTTTTTTCATTTTTCAGGGCTGTTTAGTAGATGATGCAATTTGTCGTTTAAAATTTCATCAAATACCCTCTGGTAATTTTCTTGTACTGTAAAAAATTATACTGGTTTTATATGTCATAAGCCAGGATATTGTTCTTTATTGATTGGTGTATAGGGACAACCAATATTAAAAGTGGTGAGTGCATATTTCCTTTAAAAATTTCTAAAATATAAAACAATTTTGGAATTGAACCAGCCGTTTATTAAAGAGTCTACTGACTTAAGAAAGTTTTCTTGAATCTTTGCATAAATGCAACAATAAGAAACAGTTACAAGAAATGAATATTATAAAACTTGAGACACTGGCCATACCCAAATGTTTTCACAAGTTAGAAGTTATACTGAAGGCCATCTTCTTTGCTTTTATTGTATAGAATGCATAAAAATGTGAATTTTTACTTTTAGATTTTTGTTAACAAATCTGCTAGGTATTGATATTGTACATTTTTTCTAAATAAGTCTTTGCAAAGTAATAAATAAAAAGAGGTTTTGGACTTCAGTGTGAAATAAATCAATTTCACCACATGCCTTGACTGAGATCCCTGCCTAAAAACTCTACATATACATCACATTATTTTTTTACTATTGAATGTTGTATTAAAATGTCTAATAAAGATTTCTTCAAATAATGAGGTTTTTCTTGTATTTGACTTTTAGTTTCTATTTCATAACTGAAAACTTTGTCATCAGTAGCCTTCACCCATTGAATGCTTCAAATGAATGTATAGTTTGTTGGATTAAAATGATCATGTTTAATTCTCTAAGTATAATGCATAGAAATAAATTAACAATTATGTATTTATTCATACTAAAGATCACTGTATAGGAGAGAATTATTGGACAGTCATTTAAAAATGGGTCTCACTGGTAGCCTTTGTAAGGAGCAGTGGAAGTCACTGAGATAGGACTTGGACCTTGGTTACGTATCCTGGTCAGTGCTGAGAGCTGTGTGTGTCTGACTAAGGGGTGAAATCCTGAGGCTGTTGTGTCCTGAACATGCAGCACCAGCAGGCTCTGGTTTCTGAAAGATGAGTGTCTCATGACTTTCAGCCATTACTTACAATTTTCTTAACTACGAATAAAAGTCTTATTTCTTTTGGTGAGTTTCATGACCAGGTATGTGATTTCAGTTTCTAAAACATTAATAAAAGTTCAAATGTCTACTCTAATAGTTGTTAAATTACTGAAATATATATTTAAAGATACTCAAAATTTGAACCAATAGGAGATCAGGTTAATACTGGTACACTAAGATCCAGTGAGAACTCCAGGCATGTGTTGCTAGTTTCACATCTTCTTTCTTCCTCCACATACGTCCTACCATATAGGAAAACTGAATCAAAACATCACCTTCCTACTAGAAATGGGAATTATGCATGGAATATGAAGTATATCACACATAGCAACATCATCAAGGGGGAAGAATATCTGAATATAAAAGGAGGAGCTGTGAGGGAAAATAATATAATTATAAAAAACCAATAAAGGAACATGAACCCATTCCCCGTTCCAATTTCATGGATAAGTGCATAAAAAGTGATAAAATTGTAATTAAAAAGAAAAAATATATTTTCAGGGAAAAAAGAAAACAAAATAGATTTGGAATAGTGTTTTTAGGGGTGCCTGTGTAATTTTGCTCCTTGAAGTCTGTGTTTTAAAGAAATTTAAAAACTTAAAAACTTTGGAAGTCTCTCCAAATTCAGTTGAATTTAAGCTCTTGAGTGTGTCATATTCTTGAAACTCCAGTTGGAAAGACAGAATGTAAATAAGTAATATTGCAGAAACAAGGAGGCATTCCTGCTGTTCAGTGGTGATTGAACTTTCTCATCAGCCTTTGCAGTTACGGGATCCAGACATTTACAGACAAGGCTTTGAAATACTCAGCTTAGTACTAATCCTTTGGCCTCTGAGCAGCAGGAAGTGGGATTGTAAGAAGAACAGTAGAGCCCACAGGATACAAGCTGAGGTTTGCAACAGGAGGAAGAGAGTTTATTGTCGTAACTGGGATGAGTGCTTAGCTTTTCAATACCACAGTGTTTTAGATCACGAGAATTTATGCACATTAGGTCACTTTTTGGCCAAAGCCATTGCATTAAGATGTGAAACTGGTAGGAACTGGGATGCTACCGTATAGGGCAAGGCCAGATATTTAAATGGAATTGTGAAAAAATTAAGGAAAAATATATGTTCGAGTTCTTCAGGTGGAATGGAACGACTGCAAAAAAATTTTATTCAGTGGAGGAGAGGAAAAATAATCCAAATAAGAATTTACTTCAAGTATTATTCAAAGTGTACAGTGAATATTTAGAATTGAAAACAAAAAATCAGCATAAGATGGAGAAAGAAGGAAAGAACAATTCAAGAGGATAGTAATAAAAACAAGAAGTGATAATAGAGGGTCTATGAGACAGTTTGCTGCAGCTCCTGTTCACAGCATTTCCTTACATGAAATTCCCAGTAAGAGCTATGGTTTGGGAAAACATTCATCAGATGATGAAATACCAGATCCAAAGTGCTTGAAAAATGTAGAGCAGAGTTATGCTATAATTAATGAATTCATACTTGTGATAAAGCTATGGGTGGACTTCACCCCAGAACAATGTGCTACAATGTGCTTTTCCTTGTTTTCTGCGGCAACTGATACATGCCTACAGAGGTGTCTCCGTAAAACTGTTTCAGTACCATTTGTCTACATAAGCAGAGTAGACTGAAAGTCTAGGAATAAATCTGCATCTAGTAGATAATTTTAATTTGAATTTTTTACAAGTAAACTAGGAGGAAATGTGCTGAATGGGGAAATATGTGCCAGCAAGGAAAGAGTTGGGGTTTTTTTAATATCAGCTATTCTATTACACAAAGCTTTAAGCATAAATTTGTTCTGTGCCTTCTGTGTGTGTGCAGCCTGTGGACTGACACTGCTAAAAAATTGCAGTTTTGTACAAGCTACACCTTTAGAACTGAGTCCATATTCAGCTGTAATTTCAAAGGCCAGCTATGAGATAGCTTTGAATTATGGAGGTATTACTTCACTGAAAGGAATTCTCTGGATGATGCAGTTTATAAACGGCTGCTTGAATTATTTGATTAAAAGAGCAGCAAAACTGAAACTGAAATCTGCTGTTTGAACAGATTTAATTACAGATTTTATTTATTTCTTTTTCTGTCTGCCAATGAGCCCTTAAGCAACTCAAAGCCCCTCTGAAGCAATGTTTGGAGTGACAAATATGATCAGTCACTCATAGGGTGTGTATTAACCAAAGGGGCTCTTTATTGTTTCTAATGGGGTGGGTGAGGGGCTTTCACCACCCAGCTGTCTTTAATGCTGTCACTCTGACATACATTGATTTGCTACTCCATCTTGAAGGATACACTTTTCCTAACATGTTTACTATGCTAAAGGGATGAAATCCCATTAATAAAATTGGAAACATTGGAGTGATTGTGTTTGACATGACTGGGATGTAGAGATGTCAAAGGCCATTTAGACATGCTGCCCTGTGGTCTCCCATCATGCAGAGGTACCCTGGCACATGGAGTGTTGTGGAGTCCTGGTTCTGGTCAGGACGGGGGTAATTTTTTGCAGTAGGCAGGAGTGGGCATGGCTGGGATGCAGAGCTTATTCTGTACCACCTCGCATCATTGCCAGGGATGAGGAGAAGGGACTCTCTTCTGAGGAGAAGAGGTTCCTTGCAGTGGAGTAGGTGTGGCAGAGGGAGCCTTCTGGTGTTGTCTCTTAGTGGGGATTTTTCCATGTGCGTAATTTCTTTTCTTGTACCGTCCGTCATTAGTATTGTTGCTGTTGCTCTTCATTTTCTTGTTTCATTGCTGTTTCCAGTAAATTGTTCTTATCCCAGCCTCTGACCTTTGCCTTTTGTGTCTCCAGTTGTCTTCTCCATTCCACTACAGGGGACAGAGAGGGGAAAATGGGGGAGCGAGAGAGAATGCAGCATGATTTGGAGAGTCTCAGTGGGGGCACTGAATTGGGGACCGCCAGTCCTAAGCCACGACCTGTGTAAGGTGTCACTGCCCAGAAAACTGCATTTGACTTTAAGGGAAATGGCTGGTTCCATTATTTGCTGTTTTATTGAGAGTAAACCAAACAGCCTTAAAATTAAGGAGAAAGGTGAAGAATTGCTTTTTCACTACAGGTCAGCCAATGCATTTGTTTAGCAGTGTGCTGTGGCTTGGGTCCTTCTTAGAGGAAATAGAAGCAGAAAAGAAAGCTTCAAAAGCTTTGTTTGAAGGGTTGGGAAATGTCAGAAGTTACACATGAAGGAACAATGAGGAATGAGGAGTCAACCTTAAATATCTAACATGGCACTTCTATAAATCAGATGTTTTACCTTGCAGATCCTAATGCAAATCTGTTGACTGCCATGCTCTATATGATTTGATAATAAATAACATTTTGAATAATATTCCAATCTGTTGTAAGTGATTAACTAGACTAATTCACAATTATATTTCTAAACAAGTTTAATTTCTCTGGGTCCAGTTACTGGAAATTGCTTTTATCCTTTAAAAACAGTATGGAAAAAGAATTGGCAAAATTACAATATTTGTCATTCACCAAGTGCCAGGACCTAGTCACAACAGATCATTTTTTCTGGGAAGGACAATATTCCAGAGTGATACCTTCTAAGTGTACCTTTTCACAGCAAGCTTACCACGGCAGTGTAAAAATAGCAATAGTTTTCAAAACTCATTTAGCTCTGCTGTACGGCCTAGAAAAATGTGAATGTCTGGCCTACTTTTCAGTCTGGGTAAAGAGGTACCTGATGTGATGTGATGGAGCAGGGAATCCTGAACTCTCTTTTTTGTGGCTATGGCAAAGGTGCGCAAGCCTCATTTTAAATGTCGAGGTCATTGGCTAATATGTGTCAGGAAAGCACAGAGCTGTACCAAATACTCCTGTCAAGAGCACGTGCAACAAAGCAAATCAGAATTGGAAATCAATTATAATTGAAACTGACACATGGAAAAATGGGACAGCAATATATTCTGCTTTTGGAAATCCAGTTTTGGTAAAGAATTTTCATCTGAAACTTAAACCAAATAGTAAATAAAAACTTAATCTGATGGAAAGTACAAGAAGACTACTTGCTGAAATAGAGCAGAGGCCCCAGAAGAGGTACTGTATTGAAAAGTGATTTTTTCTTATAGATACCGTACGACTGCTTTATACCATAGCATAACTGATCAAGGTATGCATAACAAATTCACAGGTAACCAATGTCCATGTATTCAGTATGTATTCAACCATAATTACATGTGTAGGTCCTTGTCTTGTGCATTTCAAATAATGTAAGCACCTCTTTGGGAACCGTACCTTTATTGAGATAAGGGTATTGGAGTGCTCTATCCCCAGGACTCTTCAAAGCTGAGTCCGGATTCCAAACTTGACAGCTGTCAACGATGGATGAATCTGTACCTGGGAATGCCAGTGAGCACTGAACTGGCAAACCCCAGCCCCAGTGGAATGCCGTGTGGTGGGCTGTCACAAGGAGGGGCTCCTCTGACTCTGCAACGGCTGCACTTCCCAGCTTCAAAAGGGATTCAGATTGTTGTCACCTCCTCTACAATTTCCATACTTAATAAATCATGTAACCACCTCTGAGTGTCTATGCCTTTCTTACTGGGATCCCAAAAGAACTGGCACCTCCTCGGTGTAAAACACCATCAGTTTTCAAAGAATGTATTAGTACTCTCCTGTCGGTCCTCAAAATCATTTTCAAAGGCTGTGTATTAAAAAATGCAACAGTTGGTCTAGATCTAAAAGAGAGCACTGACAAGTTTGAAATAGAAGCAGCAGATTAAATCACAGTTTGCAATAGCTGTGTCTGAACAGTTTCAAAACATGTATGGACAAGTGTGTACCTGTGCCCAGTAAAGCCTTTAACTTTGTAGGCTCAGGAGCAGATGCTTGCACTAAGACATTGATGTATGGCCACTGCTGCCTGAGATGTCCTGATCTTAGTTGAAGAGTGTGACAATTGACAACATAATAAATAACTTGGAAAGTTGTTAATCCAAAAATTCTGGCATGTTCACTGATGGAGCAGAGTCAGGCCCTTGATGGGATGTGGGATTTTGATAACCAAAAATAAATTTGGTTATGATCCATAAATGGTTTGATTTCACAAATTAAGTGCAGCAATAACATGGGGCAGAAATGTGCAGTGTGCTACCCCTCTGTCCCCAGCTGCCTGACAAATACATTATTTAACACTCAGGGTTGTATCCTTTCCTGTACTAGACACAAACGCCTTAACTGATAGTTGGTAGTGGAGGTCTTGGGCATTTTAATCAAGAGAAGAACTTAACATTTAAGGCCTAATTGTACAAACAACCCATCTGTTTCATATAGTGCAGAACCACAGCCATATTTTTAAGGTTAAATCAACCCCTTAGAAATTAGGTAATCTTTTACCACTTCTACCCAGCTGTGCTTCAGGCAGTGGCATTTTTATCTATTAATTCATCTAGTACTAAGAGACATGCAAGTGGATGGAAAGGGCTTCAAAAAATTGAGCAAATGAGTAGCACATCTCTTCTTTTAATAGTACTGCAGCCCCAAAGGTGTATGTACTCAGTGAAAGAAAATGTTTTATTTTTCAATATGTAAAAGAAGGAATTGAGAGATTCTTCACAGATTTCTCTCAATCTGGATATTATTATTATTATTATCTGCAGATATTGTAAAATAAGTGCTTTCCTTGTAAATAAGATCTTCATGATAAACCCTCTAGCATGAGCTTTTTACTCTTCCTCTGTTTTGTAATGGGATCAGATTTGGCATATATCTGGAGGATGTTTAAGATTTTCATGTTTACCCTTATTGTTCTGGCAGCATCAGGATGCTTTTAAAGGGAAATCCACTTAAATCCACAATACACAAATTGAGAATGATAACTTAAAAATTTGCTTTAGAGAAGAGACAAGCATAGATGCAAGCACAGTAAGTCTTTCATGAGTCTTGCAGTGCTGTCCAAGAAAAGGATGACCATTATTTTTTTGCCTAAGTTTTGCCATAGGCTCATTCATTTGGCTAGCCATGTGTCCACTTAGGCAAAATCCAGAGTGCAAACGTATGCAGTATTTCTTGAGGCAGTGGCTATCATCTGGGCAGGTCAATCCCTGTATTCAGCTATTACCTTTTTCAACCACTTGAGTTACAAAGAGCATTATGAAACAGAAGGAGCTTCAAGGTGTACCAGTAAATTTAGATATTCATTCAGGACAGATGGATGAAACAAGTGGTCAGATTAAACTATTTCCCAATATCTGAAGTAATTGCTAGTATCTGAAGTAAGCAATGGCAGCCCTGAATGAAAACCATGCTAGATATAATACTCTTTGGGAAGTAAGATTTGTACTTGCCTCTTTTTTTCTTTTTCTGTTTTTTTAATCAGCATAGAAATAGAGCAATTTAATTCACTGTGGTAATACTTCAAACTGAGATGACACCATCAAGTGAGATTCAAACACAGATCAGGAAAGAAAAAATTAATTCTGACACAACAAGCTGAAAGGAAACAATCATTAGTCAGAAAACATATGTTTAGAAAATGACAGTAGCAACTATATTTTATTGTAATTTACTTAAAAGAGTAAGACCTCAGCCTGAGCAAACATATTATCTTGTTAGAAGTACATCTGAAGTATTTCCTTTTTTATCTCCATGGACAGAAAACATCTGACTAATACATAATTTTTAAGCCAGTCTAGCCAGGAACCACAGCCAGACTTGGGAATCGTGTGCTGTGTCCCTCACAGACAGGCATATGGAGACAGTCTTTGTTGTAAGTTGTGTGTGCTTATGATGAGATGCTACTCATAAATTAAACAGATGAATGGGGGGCATGTGAATAGAAAGATATGACTATTTTTTCCCTTACCTACTCTTATTTAGGCAGGGTTGTCCTGAGAACACACAGAGAAAGAGGTTTCATCTTTAATAAATCTTGGGTTCATTCATCACCGAAACCTATTGGATTATTTCTTGCTTCCAGAAGTCATTAAAAGCCTGGCAGCTGTTTCTGACTGTCCTGTCCTGCAAATCCTTTCTGAATTTTGAGAATTTCACCATCAAAAAATGATATAAAAGCTTAACTGAGAATTTTCAATTTTTATATGATAGTGAGTTAGAGGGAAGCATCTCTCTCTCCACACAACCTGCTATTGTATTGGCAGCAAATCCAGATTTACATTTGTACCCAGCTGTGTTCTCCTACATCCCCTCTCCAGAAGTTTATCATCTCCTCTGTATTTGAGCATGGCAGCTCTCCAAACAAATTTTAAATATCCTGGCCTAAAATAAAAGATTTCCTTAAAAAGAAATGTTAGAAAGTGATCACTTAGTCTGTGTTATTCCATAAACACACCTGTGAAAAGAGTCACATGAAAAGTTGGGTTATCAGAGCTAAGAAGGAGTGCGAATAAGTGACAAATGGTGGATGTAACTTTTTAAACTGGATTAGCTGATGAGCATTTAGTGACATTTAGCCACAGCTAAAAAGAGCAAGGGGACAGGGCAATCCTTGGGTAGCATATCACAAAGTATTTGTACTTAATTTTTTAAAAGCTAATGTATTGGAGGGCATCTGGAGATCTGTTTGAGTTTCAGATATGTCTCTGGTAATTTCAGACTACCTTTTTAATATGATATCCTTAGATAATATCAGCCCTTCCTTTCAGACTGAAAAAAGACAGTATTGTACAGAGCTGCACAAGCTGTACACCACCCTTACTCTGAACTACAGGAATATGAACGAAAAGACCTAGCTCAGAGCTGTACTAACCATGCCAGCATGGATTTCAGTCAGCTCTGAGCACTTGCATGACATGTGCCCATTTTCCTGTGAAATATCCCAAGTGAAAGGCTCAGTCCTCTGCTGAATAATCACAGCACACAGTGCAGAGATCATCATTTCTATAAGATGTGGCCAGCTTTGCCTTAGGAAAAGGCCCATGTTACATTTAACTCTGAAGCAGAGTGAGATTTCACCCAGGTGAGTCCATGTAAGTGGGACTTCACCCAGACAAGCACCTATGAGGAGAACTTAAACAAGGAAGAAAAAGGAACTTTCTTAAGGAAGATGTGAGTCCTAGCATAATTCAGTAGAATTTTACTGGCTAAACATCCTAGAAGTATAAACTGTACAGAATTGAGAAAGCATAGGAGTTGGAGGAAAAGAGAATAGCTGTTTTAGGTTACAATGTAAGATGTAACCAAAAGGGTGTATTCTATCACCAGCTGCTAAAACCAGGTGGGGCAGTGTTCTTTATCTTTTCCATGACACATCCCTGATAACTCCCTCCAAAGAGATATTTTTCTGTTAATGGGCTATCAAGCCTCACTGCATGACTCATAGAATTACATTATCCCATCGTGAGATGCTCTGCTCAGGGGGAGGAACCAAGCATTCCTACCTGGATGTAATCTGAGGTTTGGAACACCACACTCAGCCCTTACCTACTGGATTCCCAGAGGACAAGAGCTACACAGCCACCACTGGAAGACCAGACCCTTCCACATGATCACCGCTCCAACAGAACTACATCCATCACTTCAGGAGGATTGCAGCCACCATTTAATCGGACTGCTATTGCCACCCTGACTGACAGGGTGTCATGTTGTATTCTGACTCTGTCAGTTTAAACCAGTGTTTCTGTATTATTGCCTTTATCTTAATTTTCCTATTAAATTGTAGTTCTGATTTTGAGTCTCTCACTGGTTTGCTTTCTAACTAGTACAATAGCATATTTTACATGCTTGTGATTCACCTTCCAAAAGAATTTGTAATTGCAGATGATGACCATAGACACAGAAATGAGAAGGAGAATGACACCTATTTTTGAAATCACTGGTTTTGTAGCTCTTTATTTTGTTGCATTTTTTAAACTATGCAGAAGGGTTTCTAGCAAATCTCTGGCACCTGGTTGTCGAGTAATTTTAGCTTGGCTATGTTCTCATGTTTCCAAATTAAAATTTTAAAAATCCGTATTTTCTTCCATGTGACAAGTTTTAACCATGTCTGAACTATAAAGTCCTCACAATTCCAATATTATTAGTAATACATTGATAGGCAAATAAACATGCCTAGTTCCTTACACAGATGGATGACTTCTGTATGTGGGAAAGCACAAACGGGGTGAGTTTCAATCCAAAATGTTAACAGTTAAAAAGATCCAACAGTTGCAGTGATCTCAAAATAAATGTAGCAAAACCCTTACTCAAAGAGTACCTTCAGCTATTTTCTGAAACACAGGGACACATTTAAGAATTAGAGGGTGGAGCAATGCTTTGCAGGTAGCCCCATCTTCCTGCAAGAAGAGAGAAAGGGACGTAAGTTGTGTGGGTTGTTGACACAGCAAAAATCCAGAATGGGCTGTGGCAAAAGCAGTCTTAAAATTGTTTTATAAAATGAAAAATTACAAATCTAAATGCAAGCATTTCGCAGAAATGCATCCCATTCAAAGCCTTCTGGTGGGACATAGACTATGCTCAGCTGGAGGCTTGCCAGCTGCCTGGCAGCACCAGATGCTGAAGAGCCTTGTTTTTCAGGCTCTATTGCTCTAGGGCTGTGTCACCATGTGGATGGCTCTGGGCCTCCAGGGCTCCCAGGTCATCTGCTTCCCATCATGGAGTCTGGAAATCAGATCCCGGATCTGAGATCAGTGTGTGAAGGACAGGCTTCTCTTCCCACTCCTTTGCAGGAATCCGTCCATCCAGAGCATCTGCATTAGGATTCACTTCAGGATTTCTTCTTGGGTATAAGTCATCATTTCAGAATTACCAGCACATCTGAAAAACTCAATTTGCTTATAATAAATAGATACTTGCACCAGATCTAGTGGAAAAAACAGATTTTTAAAAAGACATTCTAGTCCTTCTCCCACTCCCATGCAGGACTAAACATTTCCTACTGATGTTTGCTTTGGGCAGATGCAGCTGACCTTGCTGCCTACGGCAAGTCCAAGGAAAGGACTTGGGCAGTGACTTCCACAAGGAGAAGTTTTGCAGCACGGCAGCAGCTGGCATGTACACATGGCTGTGGCAAGCACAGCACCTCTAGAACTTCTTTAAGTCTATGCCACCATTCAGAGCCAGGATGAGCTACACCTCATCCACACAACTTCGTATTTCTGTTTGGAAAGACTGAAATAGCTGCCTCATAATGCCATGAAAGCTGCGTGGCCATGAAGTCTGCAACATGGATTTAAGTTTGTAATGAAGATAATCCATTTTAAATTTTGTAACTAATAAGTACTAAACAATAATTAGCTAATTTAAAAAGTCATGAGGATGAGGGAAACAAGGAAGAGGGAAGCACATTATAAAATCTGAAGTGCTGAACAACATTTTAATAATCAGTGAATATTGCATGTCTGTTTCTCAATAAATCAGGAGGAACTTATAAATGGATTTCATTAATGTGCTGTAAAGCTTGGCATGTTATAAGACATTGTTCACAGAGAAAAAGTAGCCTTAATATCTCTCCCAATCTGTCACTAACAAAAGAAGCTAAATCACTAAACTAAGATCTTGCTTGGGGAGCTTTGCTGTCTATCTAACCAACAACATTCATGACTGCCTCACATTTGAATAATTTGACACATCCTTTGTGAGACAAAAACTACACATTTGGAAGTGAAAATAAGAAAAAATATGTTTGTTAACAATTTTTATAAGCTCTTATTTCAGACCAGACAATGCAAATTTATCATATATCATAAGAAAAAAACACAGATTGACATGGATATTTTGGGAAAGTAGCAAAAAAGCAGAAACATGACAAGATAAAATCATACCAGCCATTTGTATTTACTTTAACTGTGTCAAACCTTCCATCAAGTTAGTAATAAGCATGCAGATCATTAAACAGCTTAATTGAATTTGAATGACATCTGCTTTTGAACAATTAGATGGCACAGCATATTTTCATAATGAAAGAATTTCCTTAATTTTCGTCTTCTCTCACTGAAGGTTTATTAAGTAGTCCAGTCATTAAAGTGCTTATTTATTAGTGAAGCCCAGATGGCCAACTACTATAAGTGTAAATAATAGCTGAGCCGTGTCAGACCTTAATTAAGAGACTGCAAATTAGAGGAACATCACTCAAATCATAGGGGCTGACATTACACTTTGCTACTATTATAACTCCATAATGGTTTGTGCAGAGAAAAAAACCCCACACCCTAAATATGGCTCATTCGGAATGCAATCACAAGGTAAGGAAAATGTGTGATATCCCTGATGTGACCCCTGTACCAAAGCTCTGTCACTGATTCTGCTGAACTTGCAACCCCTGAATAGTCTTTCTTTCATGTCTTTGCAAGGTGCTATTACTCTGTATTTCACATGACCTCGCTGGGAACTGAGGGTATTCAGAAGCTGAAGGATTAGGTGAGAAGTCTGCCATACCTATTCAGTTATAAATCTGTCTTGTTTTCTCACTCTGAAAGGAAATGAGCATGTAATAGCCGCACATAATTTTTTGTCTAAATGTAGCTAGTAGCTAGGGATTGCAACACAGTCTGTGACAGATATCTTTCTTCTCTGAGTCAACTGGTAAATTTATCATGTGCTAGCTCCTGTGGGACTGTTTTCTTGGGTGAACATAAAAGTAGAGACCCAGAGCCCTCCCAGGACCCATTTTAGTAGCTGTTGAGTCCCAAAATACCTTCTTTACACAGGATGAAGAAAGGAGTTCTGATTTAGACTGTAGTGAATTTGAATTTTCTGATGATCCACAGGTACCTGTGAAAACTCTGGCTACTTTTCTGCCTGCTTTGCACAAAGCTGGTGGAAAAGACCTCAAAAGACCAAATATATTGACAAAGGATCATGGCAAATTTAAGCTCTTTATAAATATAGGTTTATGGTTCCCACAAGATGCACTTTACAGCAGCTGGGTTTTTCTGTGGCTCAGCTTCTGTTTTCATTGTTTGTTTCTAAGCTGAGTACTCAGGCAAAACTATCACAGCTTAAATAGCAAAGGCAAGTTTTGTTTGATGTTTACAGTTCCCAATTAAATTCATCTCTCAGAACCACAAGAAGAGTTTCCTTAACAAAACATAATTCTAAACTAAGATGGGAACTGTTGCAATCCAGGCATTCAATTCTGCTATTTAAATAACTGTAGATACTAATTAGATCCACCATCCAGGCCAGTGCTCGAACACTGAAAATCAATTTAAGCTTAATGTTGCACATAACTCTTCCCAGTGTAAAGACTGTGAAAAATCCATAACATATTTCGTTTTTCCTTTAAACATTTAGGGATTTTCTGGATGCTGCCATCAACAAAGCAACTAGAAGACACCAACTTTTAGTTGAATGCAGTCATGACACAAGCCCACCTTTCCTTCTACTCCCAGCACTGAGTCCTTAGTCTCTGCAGTGTCACAGGGAATTATTTATTTGGCAATGCATGAGGGGTGACATCATTCTAAAGTTCACCTCATTCCTTTTGGTTTTAACTCTTTTCAGTCCCAAAGGCCACAAGCAATGAAGATTGCTTTGCTGACAAGGTTGGTGTTACCCACTGCAACCACGCCACCTCACTGCAGGAGACACTGAATCAAGAGCACCGTGATTTTAGGCCATCAGTTGAAACTCTCAACATTTTGCTCTTGTGGATTGAAAAAGCTGCTGGTTACATGGCCTTTCTAGAATGAAATAGGAGGTGATAGTCACACTGGATGCATTAAGGATGAGAAAAGCAAACAGATCAAGGACAAACTGGCTGGTGAGCCCGTAAATGATGCAGTCAATACATTGCTGATGCTGCTGAAATCAATAGGTGTGTTTTGCTTTCAGTTTCAGGAAGAGTGAGATTTCACCAAAAGCTTCCCTGTGCTTAATTCCTGATGGGATCTACACCCACAGTTAATTGCTTAGCAGTTCCTACTTCCAGGCTATTCCTGACTAATTAGAAATATGAACTCTCTGGCACAGCATACCCCTAAACTACTAAACAACATCAAAGGACATTATTCATGAGCGCTGTTTCTCACACTCTTCCTCAGCTTTAGTCAGATGAGAGACATTTTTCTAATGTTCAGTCTGAACTTCTTCATTCTATTTCGTCACATCCTGTTGCAGTTCCCCAAAGACAGGAGATCAACAGCTCTGCCCCCCTTGAAGAAGTAGTAGACTGTGATTAGGTACCCTCAGTCTTCTCCTCTCCAAACTGAACCAACTAAGTGACCTCAGCTGCTCCCCGTAAGTCTCAGCATCTCTCAAAATAGTTTCATATTGGGTCTTATAATGCAAAAGGAGATAATAATCTTAATGAGATTTTACTCTTTTTTTTCTTCAGACTATAGTGTATTTATTCTATAGTTAATGAACTAAATGGATATCCACCTATTCAATCTTACTTTAAAAGTCTTGCTTTGTATTATAATATGGGTCTGACTTCTTATATCAATAACTATTCTCACTATTTTGTCTTTGCTAATGGGATATCTAATGGGATATCTTTGAAAGATAAGCACTGCAATGTATGTGTGTATTTATATATTTACACACTGTCTTAGGCTGTGGGCCAGTGTGTAATTTAAAAGAATCTGGGGCAGTATAATCAGTCTCAGTAAGGTTATGCCCTTTATTCTGGCTGAAAAATTAGACTCCAGAGTACGATGTGCAATCCAACAAAACGGTGTCAACAACAACCAAAACGTATTTGCAGGTTTTAAAACATTTGGTGAATGAAAAAAGGAAAAGGAAACAAAGGCCAGTGCATCCAGAAGCCCATGTTACTAATTCTGCCAGATTTATTTCTCCAATTCCAGGAATAGTTTGGTAATGATTGTGATGTGAATTCCTATTCCATTTTTGTAAAGATTCATCAGGAAGCAAAGGAAAGACTGAGGATGTTAGATGCCAGCAGTGACAGGTGGAGACCTGGGGTGCTCTGCACCCTGTACCCTGCCTGGTAGCCAGTTCTCTAGGAAATGAGAATAGACATGCAACCTGTGTATGGCTCTGGCTGAGATGGGGGCAGTTTCCCTCCAAGAGCCCCCACAGTGCTGTGCTCTACACCGGGACCTAGAAAGGTGTCAACAACACCCATGTTCTGGCTGCTCCTGAGCAGTGCTGGCACAGCATCCAACATTCCACCACCTCACCGGTAGGCTGGGGGTGGGCAAGATCTTGAGAGGGGACAAAATCGGGACAGCTGACCCACACTGACCAAAAGGATATTTCATACTTTATAACAAATATGAAAGCTAAGAGAAAGGAGGAAGGAAGGGCATTTGTTACTTACCATGTTTGCCTTCCAGACCAACCACTGTGGGTGCTGAAACCTTTCTTCCCAAGAAGAGGCCAGACATTGTCTGCTGATGGGTAGTAGAGAATAAAATCTTTTGGTTTTCCTTTTGCTTACTCATGTGCAATCTTCACTTTTTCTTTAGTAAACTGCCTTTTTCTCAAGCCACAATTTTTTTTTTCCATCCTTATTTCTCCCCCTGCTGAGGAGGGGAATGATAGAACAGCTTAGTGGGCACCTGGTGTCCAGGCAGGGTAAACCCACCACCACCTGCTAGCACAGCACCATCTTTTTATAGTTCTTGCAATAATCAGTTTCCTTCTGAAAACTTTTCTTATATGTGTTTTACCAATTGATAGAGTGAGTAATGCTAAAGGTGAAGACATGCTTCTTAATAATCATACTTTCAGAACCAAGAGAAACATGTTAGTAGAGGTAAAAATTCTGGACTCTTCAGTAGGAGCAAGGTTAATAGCCTGTTCTACAGCCATGAGCCTGCAAAATACATAGGATGTGACAGACTTCTATTAATTTTTAGCTAAGGTCAACACAAACTTCTTCATCCAGTTTTAAAATCCAAGTGTCTTACTCCTTCTCCCCACTCTGCTCCAGAATGGGACCATTTTGATTCTGGGATGATCAGGCTTTCGTGCCACCACAGCTGGACCTGCCCATTAAAAAACCTTTACAAATTTACTGGGTAACAACGTAGAAGTTTATTATTGTGAATATTATTTCTATTTTTTTTTCATCTATTATAATAGATGAAGATGTTACTTCAAGGACAAGGGAAGAAGGGGACTTTGAGCAATGTTCACGATATATTTATTATTTGTATTGCTGTTGTACCCAGGGGTCTCAATTAGTATGGATATTTCTAAACACCATTTAAGCAAATGCAAACAGAAAATATTATCTAAATCACTTTGCATCTTTGGTAAACCCACTAATTTTCTTCTTAGGCCATACCTCTTGCAGAGGATGCATAATCTGTTACGGTGCTTCATGTGTTTTCTTGCAAACACCTGACATATTACAGTTCATGAAAATTAACTCTAAAGCTTTAGCCTGCAGGAAACTGGGGTTTTGAGGGCATTGGGGTGATTTTTTAATGAAAAGATTGCTCTCTGTATATGCTAATCTTACACTGTTCTCAAAGCCTTGGATATCAAACACTTTTAGAGGACTGACCCAGCACGTGCAGTTCTTGTAGTATTTGCATTCTGACACTATTATGCTGTCTAAATGATGATTATGAAGCAGATGCTTCTTTTATCTTCTTTTTATTGAAAGACTGTATAAGCCCTCCAACCAGAGAACATAAGTCTAGAAGAAGTTTGTTTGGTTTTTTCTAGCAAAAAACTTCCTTAATGAGCTGTTTCTATTGTGTTTCTTAAAGACTCTTCTATTTGTAAATGAATTTAAAACCTAGATGTCTGAGCACAATTCACAAATTAGACACTCTAAACATAGTAAATACTGTACAGATGTATCAGCAAGTGCAATTTACCACTACAATCCAATTAAATGGGCTGATTTTCCTTTTAACACTTAAGGAATAGGTACAAGATTGGTCCTCTATGACTTGCAGTAATACCTTATCTTTTGCAGGGGAGGGAGCTATTCCCTACCAATTTTAGGATGTAGATCTGTAAAAACAGTGTGCTAAGGAGAAATATGCAGCAAGTGCAGCTATACTGGGTAGGTTAGGGGTGCCTGGGAAACATTTTGTCTTGTCTCCAAAATTAAAACAGAAAAACGAGATGATAATGACAGAGGAAATTTCCTTTTCTGCAGATCTTCAGCTTAAGAATATGTTCCAAGCACTTGCTTTGCCCTACATCCCCACTTCATCTAGGGAGGAAGGAATATCTAGCTGAAGATTCAGGTCTGTTAATAGGTAAAGATGTCTGCATATATTCGATGACATTAATGCCGAACTCTTTTTCTGTCCTTTTAAACAAAATATAATGTTAAAATCCCATAGGATTCTTCTGCCAAATCTTGGCTATTTGTTGGCATCTGGCAGAAGATTTCCATCCAGATTTGTGCCCTCTCAGCTTCTATGGCCACAGAGGGAAACTGAACTAAGGGGCCCTTAAACTTTGAGCTGTAAAGTCACAAAGGGCTGGAGGAGAATCTGTTTGTGTGTCAGTAGTGTCTTCATCTGCAGTATCAGTAGCACACAGCTCCTTGGGCACACAACAGGTGATTCCTACAGGGCAGGCAGCCAGTGCCTTCTGTGCAAGTCAGAACATGGCACTCCTGGTGTGCTCTGTGGGTACACCAGCTTATCTGGTACCTGGGTGAGCCATATCTGAGTAAAAATGGATTCCTGTTTTATCCACACATAGGCCCAAACTTGTATTTAAAATCAGAGAAGTATGGGTTTAAAAAAAAAAAATCGGAAATATTGATAGTGACAGCTGGAATTATCTCTGCATCTGCTCATTTAGTTCCCAATCCAAATTTCCATGCAGGCTCTATTTATGCTGCATAACAGATAACACTGCAAATTCATGCAATTTCAACACAGATGAAACATATACAGAAACATATTCACTACATTAACGAGCAACATCAGTCAATCACTTCCATTATAAATTGAAAATCACAATAGGATAGAATGTATCAGCTAAACACTTTCTGAAAAGCCCTGATCACCCTCTGGATGGGAGGCAGGGGAATGGAAAGTGATTTCTTGGTATTGATAGCGTCGCCCCAACCTCGCCTTACCCTCCTAAGGTCGTGTTCATTAGTATAACATGTACACAGAGAACTGACTATTCCCTCACACCTGCTTCTTTCTACAAAAGGTCAAGAAAAAAATCAAATGTGACTCAAGTTCATAGAACCACTGCAATTTCAAATTAGGGAAACACTGTTGAAGCTGGCAGGCCTGAAATATAACTTCCTCTGTTCTCATTTTTGCTCTGTAATGTTAAAGCAATTTTATGTGAGTTTTTTGTTTGGTTTTTTTGGTGTGGTTTTTTTTGGTTTTTCTTTTTTTTTTAGAAATTAATCTTTTTTTATTTTATCTTTAAGTTCCAAAGGTGAAATGTGAGTGCCAGAAGCCCACCAGTTTATCTCAGCAAGCCAGCTTGGACACAAATTGGTGGAAAAGAATTGTGATAAAGAACAGATTCACTTTCATACTGACTGACAGTTGTTATGGAACACACTGAAAGAACAAGTTCTACAGTAATTGTCATAATTTTGAATGGAGTCCTCCTCTTCTCTGTCGTTCTTCTCTCTTGGGCAATTGTACTTACAGATAATAAAAGGCTTTTTATTTCTGCGTAAATTCTCCACCTGCAAAAACAGCTACAAACACCAGTATAAATTGCCTACAGAATCCTCTTTAAAACTCAGTTTTTATTTATACAGAATAATGTTGTTGAAGAAAAACATGACATTTTTGCTCATTATTACACAGGGTACAGAAATAGCCATCCCTTTCTTCTGTATTGGAATCTAATTTGTTCACCTGCTAATAATACTCATTACTTATATACAAATAATTTTGATGTAACCTTACATTTTAAGGCCATTACTGAGAAAAAAAAGTGTTATATTATTGTAAGACAGTTTCATGATCAGTATTTTAATTATAAAACTTACGTACCATTTTTGGTACAGTATTTGTCTGCAAGTATTGTTGTAGTTCACTCAGTTTCATGATTAATATACTTTAACAAATTCTTCTGCATTTCACTTTTGTGTTGGAGTTTCTCTTGGCTCAGAAAAAAAAGAGCTTAAGGGATTCAAGGCCATGGATCCTTTTTCTTGATATTGGTATAAAACTCTCTTTGTTCCTTCCTGTCAATTGAAGCAATAACAGCAATAGAATAAATAATCATTTCATACATCAGGTTCAGGGTTCCACAAGATTGATTAATAACTAAATACCATTGCAAAACACCATCCTTCTGGCTAAACATGAACATCTTGGCTCTGATTTCACCCACGGTTTTTTGCCTCAGTAAAAACAGGAAAAACAGCCTGGAGGCAGTGGAACAAACAAGTGTCAGATCAAGTGTCTGATCAGTCAAATCCTTTTCTTTTTTCTATGTTTTTTCTGGCTCTGGGAAATGCCTATTTAGAGTGTCAGGGTACTATCCTGAATTCAAGCTAGAAACAAATACCTGAATCTTTGAATGGACCCCCAAGAGAACACCAGGAGCTCAGCAGACCTCCATCATTCCCTGGGTTTCAGGACTGCTGGGATTGCAGCTCCCCATTTTGGAGTGCTGCTGACAAAGTATCTCATACACTTCATCCCAAATAATTTCTCTTTTCCATCCACATTAAGACTTACATTGTCACTACTGCTCAAAAAGGGCTTCCTCCTCCCAGTGGGTGGATAGGCAGCAAACTGCTCAGCCACTGCCCAGTCACCAGCAGGTTTCTGTGGCACAGGTTTTGCCCTTGCTGCTCGGGATCACTTCTCAGTGAGTAGGGAATCAAACGTGCAGGAATGCCCTGGGGAGCAGAGATGGGGGCTATGTTCACTTGCTTCCCAGGGAAGTCCTAGCCCTAGGGTGCCAAAGAGGCAGGAGACAGGTGTCTGAATGACTCCAAGCGGGGAACTGAAGGTAAGTTGTTATTTCCCCATGGAAGCTACTGTCTCTAACCTGTAATGCGAAAGATGAGTGTCTAAGCCCTCATTTCTGGAGCCACTCTTTCTTCCTTTGTGTTCCTGAAATTCCCACATTACTGACTACACAAAGGAAGAAAAAAGCTGCACTGGTCTGGAAACAGTTATCTGGCCAAGAACCTTAAGCATTAGAATGTAATCAAAAATTTGTCTGCTACTACTACAGTATCATCAACTTCCATCGGTTTGGATGAGTCATTTAATGCACTGCTCCCTGTCAACTTCAGAGCTACTAAAATCTCTTGTCCCTTCAATAACTATTTCTCTTTGCTGGTTCATTTCTTCAGCCATCCATTATAGCCATCTCAGCATTCACACTGCATGCTTCTCACTCATCTCTCAAATACCTGTTGTTGCATTCTGTTAGTTACAGCTATGAATTGCTATGCTGCAGCATATTTGAATAGTTCATTTGATATCTCATTGTTAAACACTTAAGTTGCAGCTCATCAGTTTAATTTTTATGCTGTTACAGCAGGATTGCTGAGCTTTCAATGGCAGTAACGGTAGCACCCTTAGAGGATTTTCAGAGATGGTTATTGCTAATGGTACTCAAACTTCATCAGTTTTGTAATGAAATGAGTATATTTCTTTAGAACTGACAAAGAACATGAAACATTTCTCTTGTTAAAGCTCATGTCAGCAGAAATGGTTAAAACCTCTCACTCTAATTCTGACTAAGGTACTGTGATATTTAAAAAGCTCTTGTGGATCAACTGGTCCGATCCCAGGGAAAGAGAAGAATGTTACTCCTCCCTTCACATTTTACTAGCATTTTTATGTCAGACTCTTTCCCTTAGTTCTTTTTTCAATCATCACAAAACATTTCAGGCAAAAAATTCAACAGCATAATCACTGCAAGTAGAAGCATCTTCCAGTAGCCCTCAAACATCCTTGATAGCTTGTTAAGAGAGAGGTTATAGCTTTTCAACTTACAGTAGCCTCAGGAAAAAAAACTACAGGTAGAATGGAAAGACTTTTCTGCAGGTGTATTATGTTCTCTCAGGATTGTTCTCTGTTATGACCTGACTATTGAGAAATGACTCTGCCCAAATTAAGGTGCAAATGAGACCATATGGTAAAGTCAATCATACAGATTTTATTTAACAATAAAATGTGATTGAGAGAGAGAGAAAGAAATAAGAGGAGGGGGGACAGGGAAAGAGAGCTATCAAACAAAAGAGAGTCAGCACCTGTGGATCCAACAGTGTCTCATCGGTCCTTCTTCACCCTGGGCTTTTTGGTGGTGGGGATCCTGAGGTCATTCAACACTTTTTGCTATTTATAGATTTTAGCAAACAAAGGAATTAATGCTCACTGGCTACACAGTTCTCTTATTCTATTGGCTAAATGATTCCCTCACTTCTAATGCTAAACAGTCCCATGCTCAGTGTTTCTCTTCTTTTGAGCTGACAGATTTCTTGAGTCAGTGGGTTGTGAGTTGGTGGTGACAATCTCCCCCCACCAGAATTACCTTTTACCTGGTCCAGGCTAGTTTCAGCACAGTTGCTGAGTGGGGTTTTCTTGTGTTCCATAAATTCTGCCATTATCAGTGATACATTCCTCTTCCCCAGCTATGTTAACCTCCCCGCTGGTCTGAAATAACACCAGGGCAACGGTACCACCTTTATCATATCTCAAGCTCCTTTCATGGTGGCTTAACTTGTCCACGTTTCAGGTATGCATGGAGGTGTACTCAGGGTGGCTTCAGTGGTCCTTGGTACTCCCAGGTGCCATCTGTCCCATAACTTGGGGTGATCTCAGTTTCACCAGTGATAGGTGTACCAGCAGTCACTGTTTTACACGGTTTGCCACTGTGAGAATTTTTATCTGGATGAGTTACCCAGGATGTGCGGGACAAACCTCACCAGAGCCAGAGCCATCCTGCCACTCCATTCTGTGCTTATCCCATGGCAAAGTCCTTCTGCGGCCTAAACAGTGTTTGAGACTGGTAACTGTGGTCTTTAAGTCCTTAACTCTCCTGCCTTGGTCATTACCTTTAAGCAAACTAGAACAGGTTCCCTTAACATCTCAAGGTAAAGCAAAAATCCTGTTTTCTGAGGCTGTTCCCACAGAGGCTAGGAGGTCTTTTCTGGAGAATTCTATAAAAATGCCTCACAAGTATCTGCTGGAGACGGTTGTTACTTAACTCAGAAAATTGTTGGAGAATGAGGTTTTTTTGAAGATCTTTCTCCAGTTCCCAGATGTAGAGAAGAGGATACTACAGTGGTATCCCACCATGGCAGTTTAAGACAAGAATGCTTTGTCTAGTCTTCCCTTACACTCTCTAGATATTTAGATGTCAGATATAGCAATATTCTGGTAGCAAGAGACAAAAAAAAAGAGCTGCTCCTACATTTGTTATGATTATACGTGGCAAGAGAAGCCAGCAAGAAAAACTAGGAACTTGGGTGTCTCAGTTATACAGAGCCATATACCAGCACCCATGAGTGACATAACATATCACAGCAGAAATATGATAGACATAATTCTAGAGAGGCAATGCAGCATTCATAATTTTGTTTGTGTTTATGTGTGGTAAGCAGCTTCCTTTAAAAACAAAGCACTAGGGAACATGCTAATGAAATTACATTACCATTCCTAAAAGTCCTGTCTCTCTGAACTGAGTTGTCTGACTTGACAGTGACTCTCTAGGATAACAAATTACTGCAGATCCTGCACAGTTGGTACCAGCATGTATCACCAAATATAATTTTAGAAATTTGCTATGAAGCACATAAGTAAAAAAGCACAAGTGTTCTGAAAAGCATGAATTCAGATATAATCAGTAATAGCATCAGCTGAAACACTTTGTTATACGAAGGTACAATAAATTTGCCCTCTGGCTCTTCTGTGAATACACAATTAACATAATAGCATTCCTGTATTAATAGGCATAGATAATTTCCTCAGTTGTTGTCTACTTGCTCTGATAATCTACCAAGCTATTAGTCTGTGTCAGTCTGATATAATAGGCATTCCAGAACAAGTGGATAGAAATACATCAAAAAGTGGTAATCAGAAACAATAACATGTTAAATGGAAAGTGTAGTGACTCTTTTAACAGGCTGGTCCATAAAATATTAGCAAGGCCCCAGGATTTTACCCAGGATGCTGTTTCAGGGAACTGCTGTAGGAGACGTTAGCATTCAGACTTTTAAACACCTCTTGCTGCAGCCAAGGTCCTGCTGCTTCTCCTTCATGCTGACAGCCATGACCACTCCCCTCTCTTTCACTTTGTGAATACCAATCATATAAACCCAAGAAAAAGATCTTTAACAGCATATACGGCTGAGATCAAGAGGCATTTTGCTCAGAAGGGGCAAGATCTTATATTTGACGTCTCACAAGCCGTTTCAGCATGTATTCGCTGTACGAAGCAGGTAGAGGGTTAGAGGAGTTACTGCTAATGGAGCCTTTGCAGTTCCAGCAGGGCACGCAGAACAGCCCACACACCCGTGCTGCAGTGCTCACTGGCATCATCTCCTCTGATTTCCCCCGTATTCCCTCCTCCCCTGTCTCTGGTGACTAACAACTGGTATCGTTACCAGCAGACACAGAGACATTTCCTGACAGGGTATGTCAGGGGCAGGATACCGTGTGTGTGTGTGTCTGTGTGAGAGGGGAGGACTCCAAATACAGCCCTGTCATGAGCCTACAGTGCCTCAAGGTCCTGCCCTTACACCACCAAGAGAGAAGGGCACAGCCTGTCACTTGCAGAGAGAAAAAACAGCTCCACTGGAATAAGGTTTCAGGGAAATAATAAAAGGGAATCTCCTCTTTCTTTGCCCTTTTGCAATACATCTCAAGCTTCTGCTTGAGAGCTTCCAAAGAAAACAGGTGTCAGCATTTCATAGTGATCAAAACAATAGATAATTTCCTCAATGCTCTACCCAGAAACTTTTCAAGAAAATGATCTAAAAATTCAGCAAATAATTCTACTCAATTTCTGCAATTTCTAGAAAATGGAAAAACTCTGGAATTAAATTTGAGGGAAGCGTTCATTACAGTTGTCATTACCTCTTCGGTCCCTCAAGAAGTTCGGTATTGTTTAGTTTTTCCTGGGATTCTTAAATAAATAATATATCTAATCCATAATATATCCTTTTAGCAGACAGAGGAAATGGCTGGTGTTTCTAAAGCTGTTCTCCAGCAGTCTTATTCACTGTTCATCTGAATGAACTGCATGCAGTGCAAGAACTCTATGCTTGGACGTGCACACAGGTCCAAATAACATTGGAACATTCTGTGTTTGATACTTTGTAGCTGTTTGGTTTCAACCCATGGGCCTAGAAATATTAAGAAAATTAGAAGACCAGAAATAGTGATCCTCTTGTAAATAAGGACAAAACACTGGCCAGTTGAAGCACTTACTCAAGGGCACACTAAACAAGCTCTCTCTGAGCCAGCTACTGAACTTGTATTTCCCACGATCTTACATGTAAGAGCATACTTCGTCTTCCAGCTGTCTGAAAAATGGGAGGTAACTGGCTTTGCTGGGTAATTATGTGCCAGAGTAAAGGAATTTGAAATGTGGTACCCTTCAAGGCTCTTTTCCTTTCCCATTTCCCACACTGTAAATACAAAATCTCTGGGTGAGATCATTACTGAGCACAGGACAGAGTATTACCATTATGCTGATGATGCAAGATCTTTTCCTGGCCTTGTAGCTGCAGGGCCAGGTCCATTGGAAATTTTGAAAGACAGTTTAACTGAATGGATCAGAAGTTCTTAGTGCCCAGACCTGAGAAGATAGATCCGTGTTCTTGGCAAAGGTCACATGCCTCAAGAGGGTACTCAGAAGTCTCCAGCCTATTGCCACAGTGCACACACTGACAGAGCCTCTGTTATTAATTTCTTCAGTTGCATCATTCCAAGACCCCATCACAGGGCTCTCGACAGGGCAGCTGATGTCATTGCAGCTGCACATTATCTCAGTGTGATGGGTTATTGTGACACATTATGTCCACCGACAATTTTTTTTTTTTGCATCAGCTGCTGCTTATTATTTCTAAATCTTTCACCAGGCTGTACTTCGGCTATATTTAAGAGATATTCACTGAGCTCTAAACTGGTGTGACTTTCTGATCATACACCACCCACTGCTGAAAGTTTCTACCACTGAAATGAAGTCAGCTGGATAGCTTAATTCTGTTATGACAGCCCTCCAGAATAAAATTCCTTCTACATAACATCTGTTCCCATTTACCCATTCCCAGTGTTATGAAATTAGACTGAAAATATGCCTCTACTTTCTTGGTTTTAACATTAGCGTACACCACAAAATAGAAAGTGTGACATATACTTTAATAAGTGTATGACAGAACACGTGTTTGTGTGAAACAGTGCATGTGCATATGTGCACTTACAACATACAGGTTACAAAAATGTAATTAATATTAAATTGGAATGCACAATATGTAAAGAAATCTATTTCAGGATATCAGTGTTTTGCATTTTTATATTCCCATAATAATTTTATAAGCACACTATGAAATACTGTGTAACTTTTCTATTTGCCTCTTCTGTGTGCACAATTGCATTCCAAATGCTGTTCGAGACTATAGACTCTTGCACTCTACAGATGCCACAGAACATGCAAATATTTTATTGTACAATGCACATCCCGTAACTTGTGCCCTGCAGGGTATTCCCTCATTTATAAGGGCTTGATGAAGACGTTTAGATTTCATTTGATTTTGTTTATTTCTGATAGCATAGCAGGAAGGCTAGTGTGCAGGGGATAGTCTTGATGGATTTGCTATGACAGATCTGGTGCTTATAAAATCTTCTACCCCACAGAAATCAGTTTTCCTGCAGTGATGGCTCATGGGAAACTCTGATCACTTCCATTAGCAACGATGCATTGGTAACACTACTGTATTCAGATGTGGAGATCTCAGCTTAAGATTTTTACAGTGAATACAGAGAAAGGAGGGTGTTTTCTTGGATGGACAAAGAGCAGCTGCTGTGCATCACTTTCCAGCACAAAGATACCTGCAATATTTATGTTTTTCCTTCCATTTTGCCAGCCTTCCTTCAGAGTTGCTCAGTCAATGCCCTGTATTTTTCAGGGAATAAAGCTACTCTCATCACCAAGAACACTCCAGGGCCCTCTGACAAGAAACCCCTTCCCCCACACATGGCCTCCGAGTCTCACATCTGTCTGTCTGAAGTCATTAATCCAAAGACTTCTATGGAGGCGGGATTCTCACGCTAACAAGCTGGCAGCTTGGGTTGTGCTCTGTTTTCTGGCTCTGGCTGAAGCCTTCCTTGCAAGAGGTTAGAAAGAGCAGCCCTTCATTTTAAGCGATGTTCCAGCAAGTGACTCGAGCTGAACAAGGAGTGCTTTTCAGACAGGCTCAGTCTGTAAACAGAAGGATCTTCACAAACATAATAGCACAGCCCTTTCATATCTAAAATATTAATTAAATACATTTTGAAAAGTCTTCACATAAATCTCTCCTGCTGTTCCTCACCTTTATAATGTGGGAGGGGATGTGGCAGAAGCCTTAGCTCACAGCAACATACAATTCAACCAGGCTCATACAAGATACATGTGTTTCACATGAAATGCATATGTGTTTTACTCTACAGGAAGCTAACATTTTGCCAGCATCCAAATGAAATACAGTTTCAAAGTGGCTACTAAGGAAAAAAAAGCATTACCAAAAGGGATAACATTCTTTTCACAGTTAGACTATAATAACCCTTAACTTTCATTCTGGAAGTAGAGAGAAAAATAATTGCCATTAGCTTTTGTTCAAACCATAGTTATTTGAAAGGGGATTCAAGATTATTTTATTTGGAAATTTAAATTACTCTTTTAAAAAACAATTTTAATAATCTCTTCCAGCCAATAATATATTTTTCTTCCAGAAAACATATGGCTTTCTCTGCTGTTCAGGCTTCCATGGAATTAAGTTCTCTAGGAGGTCAATAACACATTTCTAAAGCTCTTTACAGTGATCAAACTGGATCCTTGACCTTTTTTTTTCGGTCTCCTTGTGCTATGAACTATACATATTAAAAAGCAGCTAAAACAAGGGAAGTGAGTTTTCCCTGATTTAAGAAAGTTGCTGATTGCCAAACATCATCTAGCATGGCTCTGTGACATCCCTCAGGAGCAAAGAGGGCTGCAGATAACAGTCCAGAGCACTATTTCTGTGAGCATCCCTGAACCTCAAAGCAGTTTTTAGAACCTTTAAGTCAAAGTAGCTAAAAGGTAATTTACTTCAACTCTCTGCATCTTTGCTGGCCTGGTTAGAAAAGAACAGCCACAGCCAAAAATATGTGCCACCGTACAAGTAATTTACTTACGACTCAAGTGAAGACATTTCTGCTACAGGAAATGACCATGCTCTCAGTGTCAAGATATTTTCAGTCTTGTAAAAAGTATCCTGGAATTTACTACTGGGAACAGATAACAAGTGCCTCCTGATAATATTTTATCCGACTGACATGTTCTGGTACCAATGGTCATTTCCTAAATCAGGGTATTCAGCGATGATTTTAAGAGAAGAATATACTAACTCATGCAGAAAACGGAGGTTTCCACCTATACAGAGACAAGTGCTGATGCTATTTAGGTAGGAAAAGCACAGCCTAATTTAACATCACCACAAGCAGCTTTTGCCAACACCCTCAGACGCCTTCTGTGGTCCAGGACATCTGTGATTCATAAGACCAGTGACAGAAGAGCTGGCATTCCTGACTGCTTCTTCTCCTCAATGACTTGTGACTTTATGCTATATCCTCATTAACAGATGCTGGCAAACAATGCAACAATGCAATAGAGGGCAAGGATTTCAGCGTCTGAAACAAATATAGAAATTTTTCTAATACAGAATATCTACAAGAAGTTGCAGAAATGTTTCTCACAAGGTAATAACATAAAAATGCACAAAAAGTAACCTACCAGCTGCTGAGATGCAGTTGGCCGATCTCCTTACGCCCTGTCATCCTTCAGAAGCTATCAATCCATCACGGGATACAGAAGTAAGAGAGAGAAAAAAAAATCAGAAAAAAACCAAACAAACAAAACAAAACAACAACAACAACAAAAAACCCCCAAACCAAACCAAAACAGAAAAGAGAACCCTAAATTGAAGCAAAATATGACATTTGACAAGTAAGGGTGTGATAGAAATTCATTGTCTACAACTTTAACGCACTCTGGATCTGTCTTTAACAGAGAACTAAGAAGTCATGAAAGGGAGAATGTGTACTACATTTATCATAGCTTTAAATAACTCTTCTCCCTAGGGTGTTGTGTTTACTTATGAAGACAATACATACAGTGGGCTACTTTTCAGGTAAAAGACGAGCTGTAGAAGACAATTTGTTTGAGCAGCAGCAAAGCATAAAATCTCGTGCTTAACCTGAATGGATAAATACTCCCAAAAACACTGCATGATGACTTCAGCAATGAAAAGGAAATACGTTCTTACAATTTCAACAGACCTCCATCAAAGTGTTCAATGGCTTTCAGGATAAAGCCAAGAACAAGATAATGATACCAAAGGGATCTGTTGAAAGATACAAAATAAGTGCAAATATGATTCAAATGTAGGGCTACTTTGGTAGGAGAGAGGTCATTATTTGTTCCTATTGAAAGTAGGTTTGACTGAAAACAAGTATCACGGTTTAACCACAGTTGGCAACTTAGTACCACACAGCCCCTCAATCACTCCCCACCCCTCCTTCACTGGTGGGATGGGAAAGAGGATCACAAAAAGCTACAGCCTGTGATCAAATGCTTGAGATAAGAGAATTTTATTATTCAAAATAAAATATAATAATAGTAATGATAGTAATAATAATGATATAAAATCAAGAGAGGAATAAAACCCAAGAGAAACAAGTGATTCACAAGACAGCTGCTCACCATCCACTGACTGATGCTCAGCCCATCCTCGAGCAGCTCCCAGGCAATTTCTCCCAGTTTATATACTGGGCAGGGTGTTTTATGGTATGGAACATCCTTTTGGCCAGTTTAGGTCACCTGTCCTGGCCATGCTCCCTCCCAGCTTCCTGTGCAGCTCCTCACTAGCAGAGCATGGGACACTGAAAAGACCTTGACTTAGGGTAAGCAGTAATATGCAACAATTAAAACATCAATGTGTTGAAAACATTCTTCTTATACTTAATCCAAAACACAGCACTGCACCAGCTACTAGAAAGAAAATTAACTCCATCCTAGCCAAAATCAGGACAAGAAACAAAAAATTGCTATGGATAGTACAAAAGTGAGAAAAACAGTTGTATCCAGTCAATTAGCCCAGGTTAAAGGCATCCCTGACTGCACACTGAAAAGAGTAAGCCCTCAAAAACTCTTTCTGAAAAGTCATATAGCATAGCAAATATAGCCTCAAACATCAATAAAGGGAAGAAGCGTGGTTTATTAAACAAGGAGTTTAATTTCAAGCATATTCTGTAATGAGAAAGAACAGAACATTTGCTGAGGGGAAAAAGAAAATAAACAGAAAAAAGAAACAAAACTCATGACTCCAAAACACTAACACTTCTCTAAACATTCAAAGGATAATGGTACAATGAGCAATAAGCATGGGTTCATAAGGAACATGTTGTGCCAAGGAAACGTGATTGGTTTTTTGATAGAACTGCAGAAATCCTGGATGAGAGACACACAGCATGATTTTAATAAAGGATTTAATACAGTGTCTTACTAAATCTCCCAAAATGAATCCAAATTGCTTTGGATGTAATCACTGTCATGTAAATTGAAAACAGGTTGAAGGATCACAAACACTGGTTGATGAGAAATGGCAGTAGATTGCACTAAGTTGTGGGGAAGTAGGCAGTGGGTCTACTGCAAGGTATGAAGTTGTCTCTTATTTTAATAACTTCATTAATAAGCTCAAAGAAAAGGTAAACAATATGTAAATTACCTTGGCAGATGAAACTACTGAGAGTAATGTTAAAGTGGCAGAAAATAAAAAACTAAGGTCTAAATTAAAAAAAAAAAAAAAAGTGAAGAACCAAGCTACTGCATTGGAGAAGGGAGAGCCCACAGCAGAAAAAACCAAGCATCTTCTACAGTCAAAGCAATGGCCTACACTTAGCTTGGGAAGGGGTAATTAATATATGTTACTGATGATACATATGACTGTGTGGAGTGCACTTCATTGGACACAAAAGTTAATGTATGTCCAAGCCGCATATTTAGTAGCTTAATGTGGCATGGGAAAGGAAAAAAACTATCTGCATGTAAAAAACATAAGGTTTTACTTGTTGACTATTAAATACATTTTAGCACACCAAGTATAGAAAAATCTTAAAATGCACACAGAAGGGAGAGACAGGGATCACAACGACAGGAGTAACAACAGGGGCTAGGGACAAATAACCTAAAGATGTCTGCTCTGTGATTTCAAGGGATGAAGCAGTGTCTATATCACAGTCCCTCCCTTCTCCATTCTATTCTTTAAGCTCTTCTTTTCCTCATATTCTCTCAAGAGAATCCCTTCTTCCTCACTCATGACTTTTTTTTTTCTGCCAGCCTTCTTGACTTCTCTCCCTCTCTGTTTTTCAGAGTCTTTCTCAGCTCCTCTTCCTCTCATTTTCTTAATTTGTCTTTACAGCTGCACAAGGCTGCTTAAAACCAGCTACTGAGATGCCACTCAGCTGCCTTTGCCACTCTAAGATACACGTGATCACCCACTCTGGGCTGGACGGCAGGCTAGAGTAGAGGCGGTGCTGCTGTGCTGGGCAATCTTGGCCATCCCAAGGACAGCAGTGCTGCCAAAACCTTTCGAAATTCTTTGGAATTTCTCAGCACAGTTGCAACTGGAAATGATGGAGCTTTCACTCTTCCACCAGTTTCTCCACACCAGCTGTGAAACCTTTGTTATGGCCTCAAAGACCTTCCACAGTTCATGGAGCATAACTAAGAAGGCACCACAGTTCAGATCTTAATTTCCCTTGAACTTCAGTTTTGCATTAAATAACAAACTAGGACAAGTAGTGACTCACAGGAGCAATGTTCATGCTGATTATCTGGATGACAGTGGCAGTCTGACTTGAAGCGTTGAATACCAGCTTGTGCTTTTTAGGGTTTATGGCTCTAATCCAAATGAGCTGAAATATTCAAACTCTGGTAAATAAAGAAAAAAATATTTTGTATAAAGCAGCTAGCAAAATCAGACAAAACCCCACACAAACAAACAAACAAATGAACAAATATCTAAGAATTCTCTGAAATACAATGATCAAAAGAATTTCACCATGGTGGATGCTTAAAGAAAAATTCCTTAAGCTGAACATGACCTAATACTTTCAAAGTCTGTAAAGGTTTAACTTGTGTCCATATGACTCTTCCTGCCTTTTTACATTTCTTACCAATTACAGAGTGAAAAATTACATAAACTTTAATGAAGGAAATGTTTCACTATTTTTTTTCACTGATCTTAATTTCCTAGCCAGGCAAAAAAAAAAAAAAAAGAAACCTTTGCATATCACCTTTAGTACTGAGAGTTTACTGTTTGACTACTTTCTGTACAAAAACTTGTGAAGATGATCATAAGGGTAAAAGCGATGATGCTAACAGAAGAGACTGAAATAGAAAGAATTTTTGTGGATGGACATCACACATTGGCTTCACCCTCATTGTCTTAAACTATGTTCCATCAAGGACGCCCACTAATAACAGATATTCTTTCCCACGGCTCTACATCACATGAATATAACTTATTCTTCAAGCAATTCACCTTAAAAAAAGAATTAATGACTTCTCACTCCAATGATCATTGTTGGTAAATAGGCAATACCTCATTCTGACTTTTGGACAAAATAGGACAGAAAAGCAGCAATGCGAGTATCAACCACATCACAGTTTTCCAAGTAACTTAGATACTTGTTTTTTTAATTACTAATAGTAATTGAAGAGTTGCTGAACCTTCTCTTTAAAAACAAGGATAACTTATCAAACAAATCTATTTGGACTGTGTGACATGACAACTGACGTTTATCCTTTAAAACAGAACTCAAACTTCAGCAAATGAGAAAGGTTAAAGGGAAAAGCATTATAATTTAAAATGTGAAACTAGACAGGAAGAGCAATCTATACTCAGGAGCCATCAGAAGTTTTCCTAAGGAATGTCAATAAATGCACAATCAAAATACTAATTACAAGAAACTTACCATATTATCATTAAACTTCAAATTCCTTCTTGAATCTAAATTTCAAATTTTTCAGCATTTGTTTATTGTTATAGAGCCTGGCCCAAACATATAAGAAACTGAATTCAACAACAAAATTCCTTCTTTTGACTAGAATATGTTTATCTGTCTGAAATAAAAAGCCCAATGATACCACATCACACTAATTATGCTCCAAACTCAGATTTTTATGACAAAACAATACACATCAAAATCCAGTAAGATGTAAGAAGACAGCATAAACAAATCCACATTTTTTATAGACAAAAAAGTTGTCACATTAAATGTGCCCAAATGAGAAAGAAGAAATGTGCGTAAAGTAGCTGAGCACACCGTAGTTCAAAACCAAAAAGGACGGAAGTTGTTTTGGAAAACATACTCTTTCTTCTTCAGTGATGAACTGTTGAACATTGTTAACAGTATTCTGGGCTGCACCCAAAGCAGTGTGGCCAGCAGGTTGAGGGAGGGGATTTTGCCCCTCTGCCCTGCTCTGGTGAGACCCCACCTGGAGTGCTGCATTCAGCTCTGGGGATATCAACATAACAAGAACACGGACCTGGTTGGGGCTAGTCCAGAAGAGGGCCACAAAGATAACTAGAGGGCTGGAGGACCTCTCCTACCAAGACAGGCTGGAGAAGAAAAGGCTCCAGGGAGACCCTAAAGCAGCCTTCCAGTACCTAAAGAGAGATGGAGAGAGACATTTCACAAGGCTGTGTAGTGATAGGACAAGGGAGGATGGCTTCAAAATGAAAGAGAGTAGGTTTAGATTAGATATTAGGAAGAAATTCTTTATTGTGAGGGTGGTGAGGAACAAGTTGCCCAGAGAAGTTGTGGATGCCCTGTCCCCTGGAAGTGTTCAATGCCAGGTTGCATGGGGCTCTGAGCATCCTGGTCTATGGAAGGTACATGGCAGGAGGGTTGGAACTAGATGATCTTGAAGGCCACTTCCCACACAAGCCATTCTGTGAGTCTGTGAACCCTGAGGAGAGGTAAAAAGAACAGCAGTAATCCCTTCTTGCTGAAACACAGTAACATATTCAGTATTACTTATTCAGGTAATGAATATTGGAAATGTCAAAAAACCCAGCAGTGCAGGAATTGAAAGCCTATTGATTTTTTTATCATAGAAGAAATATCGTAGAACACCAACAGAACAGAATAAATGTATTTGGAAACCTTTCAAATTTTTTTTTTTTCATGTAGGAACATGTTTATTGGTGTTTCTTTTATAGATTTTGGCTGCCCCCATCTCACAGAGAAAAATGTTTTGGGCATTTCTGGTTTTTTTCTTTTTAAAATATGTTATAAATATAAAAGTCTGCTTGTGGTTTTTGAGATCGTTTCTAGGCTGATGCATGAATTGGTAGAAAGACTGTCAAAACATGTACAACTTCTTTAGCAGAGTTGTGAAAGCCTGAATGAACTGTAGGCTGTATCGGAAAATAACAGAGTAGGAGCTTTATCATAAAGGAAGATCTTATGATAAGAAGTAACAAAATTATTTGAAAGACAGGGGACGAATGCACCATCAGCCCCAAAAAAACCCACAATGAATTCCTTCCCTAAAAAAACCCAAACAAACAAACAAAACCTCATAAATTATATGCACTGCAGCAAAATTTCAGTTAAATATTTGGGACCAAAGATATTTGAAAAATGCAACTTTCCGACACCAACTTTCAGTATTTAACAGGGCAGCAATAGTAAACAGGGGACTATCACAATGGCAAATCAACTGTTTTTAAAGCCAGCAAAAGAAGACCTTTTTAGACTGGCTGAATACAATTAACAAAATCCAAATTTTCTGTATGTGCTGTTCTTTGCAACAAACAAAATGCTTAATGAAGCAAAAGAAAAGTGACAAAGATAATAGTTTATAAGACTTTATAAGGTGTTCAGAAATACCTTTTCTCCATTATAAAGCAGGTGAAATGCTGACACTGGAAAACCTATGCACAAATCAGTTCTTATCTCACCATTAAAGGATCAGTGATGTCAACCAAACACTGCTTAACCTTCTTCTTCATGATCCATATTTCTTGCAGAAGTATGTAGAAGGGCAGTACATCTGCTAGCTCCTGTCTGCTCCTTTCATATAAAAGCCAGGAGCAACAATCCCCAGTACCCTTTAAGAACAAGCAGTGAATTTATCATATCTGTTTGTAATGCCCTTTGGGACTCTTCAGGAAGAAAGGCACTGTAAATGTAAGCTCATTATCATCATTAACTCCTTTTATACACCAGCTGAGCTCAGAAGGAACAAATGGGAGAAAAATGTAAGGGAAAAAAAGGTTAAATGTATTTGCCACTCTCTTCTTTTCCTGGTAAGTTTTAACATTTCCTAGTTAGTTTATAACATTCATAGATAACTTTATTAGATTAAACTTATTATTTATTAGGAAGCTTTAAACTTAGCTTAGTCATTTTTCTCCATTGAATTATATTTACATTGCTAACGAAGAAGAAGAAAATGGCTTGACTTGTATTTAGGGACATGCAACACAGCAGTGCCTAACTTACGACACACTCCCATAAGCTTAGAAACGCCTCAAGGTTTCCAGTTACACCTCACCTACATGAGAGAATGGTTTGAGAAAATGAAAAACTTTGTCTTGTTTGTGTTTTCCGGGTAACTTTCATTTTTCAAGGAAAAATAGCACAACACCTTCTCAAACTGCTTTATGGGAAAAGTATTAAACTTTTAAACTAGTTGGGCATAATTTGCACAGAAGCTCTAAAAAATAGCAACTGCCAGTGTGATGGAGAATCCCTAAGGGTACTTATAATTGCATATAGTTACTGCATCCACATTCGGCAAGCTGTCACCTGAATGAAATAAAAATCAGAGAAACAAGAACTATGAAGTTTACCCGACTGTACAAATGCAAGAAAGAAAACCATACACAAATGTGCATAGCAGGAGAGAAATTCGTAGAGACGCTTCTAATGCTATCCCTCTGCGGGATGATGTGCGAACACCATCTCCTTCTCTCAGCCTGCTGCTTCGTTTTGCGCTCTCCTACGGGAACACGCGCCCGTCTGTGGCCTC
This sequence comes from Falcunculus frontatus, assembly GCA_013398115.1. Taxonomy (NCBI): domain Eukaryota; kingdom Metazoa; phylum Chordata; class Aves; order Passeriformes; genus Falcunculus; species Falcunculus frontatus. The sequence continues at coordinate 2,952,738 of VZRV01002858.1, forward strand.
TGTCCCTGCAACAAGGTGCCCTGACGGCTCCTCTGCCGCCCCGGTGCCCACAGCTTTCACCACCGCCTCCCACGGCCCGCGGTTCGTGCCGGGGCGAGACTCCTGGTACCAGAGCAGGGCGCTTTGCTCGCCCGTCGCTTCCCTCGGCCTCGCTGGTACCCGCGGCCCGAGAAAGGCAGCGAGACGCTGAGACCGGGCCGCGCCATTGGGCTGCGGAGAGCCGGCGGCGGGGATGCGCCAGCAAGAGTCGCATCCCCGCCCGGGGCCGCATCACCGCAAGGAGAGCTCTGGGGGCTGGCGGGGAGCGCAAGGCCCGGCCCCACACCCGCCCCTCGCCCTGGCTCCCCCGGCGGGCGGTGCCTCGGCCCCGCGGCGCCGCCGGGCGGCGCTTGCGCACTGCGGNTTCGAGCCCAGCGAGCCGCACCGGGCTGAGCGGGGCCGCGGCCGCGGGGAGCCGGTAGCAGGAGCAGAGCCCGCCGTAGACCAGCCCCTGCCTGCCCGGGGGGCCGCGGCTGCCGCCTCGCTTCTCCTGGCGCCCGCACGATTCGGGAGGCAGGAGCAGCCCCGAGGGCTCCGTCCCGAGCTCTGCCCGCCCGGCTCCGGCAGTGTCTTTGCCGGCCCGGCCGTGCTCGCCGTCCCCTGTCCCCGTGCGAGCGCTTGGGGGTGCAGTGATCGATCCCGGCAAGAGTTTTGCAAAGCTCTGAAACACCCTGAGCTGCGCGCAACAACCTGTGTTCTCCGAGGTGCTGGAGATGAGGAGTTAGTGTTCGCGACCGCCCGGCGAGGGGAGGTGTCTTCCTCAAGGGACCTTTCCTGACCCGTAGAGCCACTGGCTGCCCGCGGCGGCGGGAGGACGCAAATGGGCAGCACGAGACCGGTGCGGCTGCTGGCGAGGAGGCAGCGGTCCCGGGAAAGGGCGGAGCGCTGGGGGGGGGTTCTCCCGGCGCTGCACTTGCTACATTAACTCGGCGCTTCGGAGACGGCGGCACAACTTTCCGGGTCTGCCCCGGGCGTCGGTGACAAGAGCCTCCTCGCCGCTCCGCTCGTCGTGCCCCCAGCACCGGCCGCTGCCCGCGGCGGACCCCGGCGGCAGCGGCATCGCGGTTGCTTCTGACGCGGTCCCGGCCGGGCAGGCTGTCCCCGGGAGCCGGGCGGGCATGTCTCCCGTTCCCAGCCCCGCCGAGCGAGGCGGCCGCCGGGTCTGAAGGAGAGCGGGTGAGCCCCGCCGCCTCCCGGTCATGCGGCCCCTCCGCGCTCCCCTGGCCCTGCTCTGCCAGGTGCTGGGCGCGTGGGCTGCCTGCACCCTGGCCCCGGATCCCATCGCAGCCTCTGGGCCGCCGGCGCCCCTGCAGCGCGCCCGCTCGCCGCCAGCCCCGCCACCCCTCGCCCCGGGCCGGCGGGCGGC
>VZRV01002858.1:2954185-3011273 GCA_013398115.1 Falcunculus frontatus
GGGCGCCGCACCCGGCTCCGCAACCCCTTCTACCCGCTGACCGAGGAGTCGTACGGCGCCTACGCCGTCATGTGCCTCTCCGTGGTGATCTTCGGCATCGGCATCATGGGCAACATGGCAGTGATGTGCATCGTCTGCCACAACTACTACATGCGGAGCATCTCCAACTCCCTGCTGGCCAACCTGGCCTTCTGGGACTTCCTCATCGTCTTCTTCTGCCTGCCGCTGGTCATCTTCCAGGAGCTAACCAAGAAGTGGCTTCTAGAAGACTTCTCCTGCAAAATCGTCCCGTACATCGAGGTAATGGCCGTGGGTGGGATACGTGGACCCCGAGCTCCTGTCCCCGCCGCTTCCCTGCCGCAAGCCTGAGCCGTGTGCGGGGCTGGCGCTGCCCGCCGTCATTGCTGCCGGCCCGGGGACGTCCCGATGCGCCGCGGTCCGGGTTTCCCAGGTGCTCTTGCGACGGAGCGGGGCCCCGTCCCGGCCCCGCAGGGACCGGAGTCAGCAGTGGCCGGACCGAGTCCAGCGGCATCGGGATTTTTGTAGCTCCGTCAGGAGCTTCCTGTCACTCGCGCGACTTCTGCCAAACTTTCCTTGTTCCCTGTGATCCTGAAAAGCAAGTGATCCTCTCAGAATTAGATTTCAAGTTTTTTGCTTTGTTTTTTTAGTAAAGTGAAGTTGAGTCAGGAAAGCGGATGAAGGTCTTGAGGGGATTGCTTGTAAGGCGGTGATTGTAAAAAGGACCATCAATGCGATGTCTGGGCTCCTATATTTCAGCGTTTAGATCTCACGTTTATTTAGCTTTTTTTTTTTTTTTAAGACACCAGTTCCATTTAAACTGCGGCTTCTTGGCAGTTGTTCAGAGGCTCTGTCAAAGAAGCTCGCAGACAGCTGGCCACAGTCCTGCCGGCAGTGCTCAGGTTGTCCGCTTTATTTATTTACTGGAACTGAACACTGAGGCTTGCTGCTAGGGTGGTAGCCTGGAGTTCTGGCTGGCTCTCCTGAATTCCCAAAACCTTATGTTCAACATTATTCTGTAACTGAGAACTGAGGAAACAACTGGCGATTCTCTTGTCCAAAGAACGAGCTATTAGAAAAAAACTCAAACAAACAAAAAAGCAACCCCGTATCCCCCTCACAAAAAACCCTCAAATACCCAGCCTCTTACTAATCCACAGAGTATCAGTTTCAGCAGCGCGTTAGTAGACAGTAACACAGAATTAACTGTCAAATGATACTACGATTTTTTTAAAAAGCATTAAGAAAGATGTGTGATGTGATGTGTGTAGCAATAGGATTGTCACTGCTTCTTTCATCTGTGATACAGTTTATTACTGGTGATATTGGACAAAGGGTGGAGCTGTGCTACGCTTAGTTGAATTCTAGGCCAGTACTATACCACTGCATTTGAAAAACTCAGAGTACACTTAATTGATTTGCATTTAAGAAGACATGATGTAGTAAATATGTATTTATTGAGAAACTGATAGTGCTTGAATCCTTTAAAATTTCTGAAATGGATTCTGGGGCTGCTTTGTTAACCAATAAAATAAGTAGTAGTGTTTTAAAAGTAACCATTTCAATTAAAATAGATAGTGTAGTTTGTGTTTCAAGTGCTTTGATGTGACATATCATGCTTCCTAACCCTTTCTTGGTGCATCCACATGCAAAATTGAAATAATTCTTTGTAATATCGATTCCAATTAAAGATCAGTAGTTTAAATGATTTGCATGGCCACACCATTCCTGAAAATTAGTTGCTTATGCTTTGGGCACTGAAGAGTTTGTCAGACTGAAAGTAGTTTAGCTGAAATGTAGTTGCTGAAGTTCTAAACTGAAATCCTGAAAAATAGTCAGCTGCTGCTATACTCCATTATAATTTAATGTTACGTTATATTTTCACTTCAAAGTTCGGTGGATGTCTAGAGTTGGTCTTATTCAAGAACTGGCACCAGTCCAGTCAGGTTGAACCAGTAGCTTGGTCCCTGTCTTAGGCTTAATTATTACTGGTGTCTAAAAGTAAAGCATTTTCCTTGTCCCCAAGGAAATATAATTAACTTAGATCTAAGGTACAATTATAAAGAGGTATAGCCTTAGGGTTCTGTGTTGTTCCCAGAATGTTCAGTGGTCATTAAATATAATACTCCTGTATGTATGTCAAGTATATTCATCACCCTGAGAGGAGTAAGTAAAAGCCTGGATTTCCCTCTCTGTAAACTGTAGCAATGAGTGGCAGATACTGAACACTAGTGGATCATGACTCTCCACAGTTCACCTGGAGCCTGGAGAGAAGGACGATCCTGTAAATCAGGATTTGACCCTGCTGAAGCAGAGAAGGCAGTTAGAGCAAAGGTTCACCACTTTCCAAGTGTTGTTCTAACCTCACAGGCATTACACGGTGACACTGACACCACCAGGAGCCATGCAGATGTGGAGCATGTCATGAAATCCATCCCATGAGCAGCTGCTGCTCCTTGCTCTGTCAGGGATTGTTTACAGCAGTGCATTCATCTGACAGCTGAACAACACTGTCTTTTCCTTTGTAACTCACCTGGGCAGGCCCATCTCCTTCTCACACAATGGGAAAGGTTGTCTTCTAGCTCCTTGAGAGGAAAGCTGTAGACAGCTATCTTATAGGAGAGGTTTCCAGACCTTCTTGGAATACAAATAGAATCATTGTCCTGAAGATGGACACATTTTATCCTGTTTTCCGTAAGTTTGCGCAGTGTTAAGTGTCTCTTTGTTCCACGCTTTTCATCTCTTTTTCTTTTACATATGCTGTTTAGAGAGCTACATGTCTCACCTGGGTTTGTAGATCCAGAAATTTCTCGAGCATCAAAAACCGTTATTGGCCCAAGTCTTGTGTCATACCAGCTTTTACTTTCAGAACTAGAGAACTGGGGTTATCTGATAATCCACAGCAAGTGATGTGGTGATCACAGCATTTTAACATAATTCAAGCATGCTTTGTGTTGTTTGAAGGTTTCAGGTGATCCCAGGGAAATACCCTGAGCTTTCTTAGTTCAGCCTCTTGTGGCCTATTGGTTTTTATTTGCGCTGTTAGTGGATATTGTGCAGAATTCCAACAAAGCATCTGTTGCCAGTGATAACACATGCACACGCAGTATGGGGAAAATGCTTTATTATATCATCCTGCACATTTGTACAGGTAAAGACTGAGCTTCCAGCAGTGGAATGTCTCCACAAATTTAATTTAAAGGGCAGTTTTCCCACACCTAATAAAGATCTTCTGTAACAAGTACATTAAGTAGTCATTTCAGCCATATATTGTATCACAGTACAGCCACTTGTAACTACTAGTTTTGAATGTACTGAAAAGGAATTAAGAAGGGAATTAGAACAACTGATGCAGCTGCTCTGCCTGTAAGGATGTGTAGAGATGTGCTTCTCCTCTGCAGTTTTAATACTCTGTTCAATTTTTTTTTGCCACTTTTCTGCATGATTCAGGAGACTAGCTTTTGGCATGCATGTCTGAAGTTTTTACCTGCACATTATGTTTATTTTGTCTTTCATATACTTTTGTCACTATAACTCAGAATCAGGAAACATGGGGTAAATGACAAGACAAAGACAATGACTTTGGCTAATTCCTGCTGATGTGGAATCCTTTTGGTTTTGTTTAAAGTGCACTCAGTCTTTTGAACAATATAGTTCCAGTTTCCCTACTTACAGATTTATGCTAGGCCTTAGTAGAAAGAAATATGAACGTAGACAAAATCTGTACTGTTACTGTGCTTCTAAATATTTTGCAACTGTTTGTCATGTGAAGTTGCATTGTTATTTTTTAATTTTAATGCTGAAAGCCAATAATGAAGAGATTAAATAAGTTGTTTAAGACCCAGAGCAACTTGCACAAGATGATGAATGGATTCTACCAGGTAGGACTAGAAACCTTCTTTTGGGCTTTAGAAGGAAATTTGCTTGAGTTGTATGCATTTTGCTCTTGGAGGTTACCCTAGGAGCTTTATGTGTTTGAGGGGGTCATTGGAGTAGGCATCACATTATATGCTAACAGATTGAATCAAGCTACTTGTAGCTGAGTAAGGATTTAAAACTGAGGAATGGTCTTTCATGAGGGTTTGCAGAGGCTGATTTACCATCCTGTGCAGTCCAGCACAGAGCAAGAAGTTGCTCTGAGGCCGGTGATGGTACATAGCCCTGCATTCAGTGCTTGAAAACATGAGCCCCTCTGCCTTTCCCATACACCTCACAAAGAACAGAAAGACAGTTTGTGGTGTCCTCATCTGGACCATGTCATGCATATGAGACTGGTGTGATTCTGGAGCAGGCTGACAGTAAAAGCCTGAAATCTGATGCCCAATTTCTGTATGTGCTTTTGGCAATGAATTTGTGGCATCACTCCTCTGTTTCTGGTGGGCAAGTTCCAGCTCAGGGAAGCTATCACAATTAGTACTCTTAGTGGAAAGCATAAGGATTGATTTGGACTGAAATATGAATTACTCTCTTTCCCTGGAGCTGATCCTCCAGGGCAATTTGAGGTGAGGCTTTTCCCCATTTCTCTCTTTTACTTGACAGAGGTAAGTTAGAAGCACAGAGGAAGTGGCCGTTCTCTGCCTATTCCAAAGCTGTCAGAAGAGATCCCTATTTTAAGTTTCACTTTAGGGAAGCAAGTACTTTTTTTATGGGAGTTTATAAAAGCTGTGTATTATCTGTCTTTTCTGTGTCTTTTGATGTGCAGCATTTTCTTAATGTCGCTTCTTTGACTCTAGTCAGAGCTGTGCTCCTGAACCTCCAGTGAGTCCTCTGGGTCGGAGGCAAAGACACTCAGAGATGTTTGCAGTTTCAAAGCTCCATCATGAGAGTTTTCTAGGGCAATGGCTACATGTGTCTTTAACTGAGCAGAATATCTTCAGTGCTTATCACACAATAAATAATTATTTAAAACAGAAGTGTTAATACATCTCTGCCCTTTGGGTATTAATGGCACAATGATAGTAGCTGCCATGTTGGTTGTCCTGTCAATCTTTCTTTCCTCTGCAAACCCTGTCCTTAGGGTCTTCTAAGTTGTTGCTTTTGGCTAAACTTTGCATGTGGCATTTCAGCATGGAAAGGAATTTGTGTCAGAGTAGGTTTAAAATTGGATCGGTAATATTTAAGTTACATATGTGTGAAGAGGAAAAGGCAGCATCTGTAATCTGAACACTGGCATGTAATTTCTCCATATGATGGGATTTTTCCTGCAAAAGGAGGAAGAGGCAGATTTCTAGCCGTCATTTCATACTGTTAATGCTAAGAATTGGTGCAGGAGTCCCTTGTGTAGTGTGATGAGAATTTGATCCTCAGTGGAGAATGACACTTGTTTCTTTATGAAAAAAGAAAAAAAAGTTAAATTTACCAATATGGTAGCATGGTAGATTGCAAACAGGAAAATGAACAAAAATTAATCCTTTTGTGTTTTGTGATATTTCCAACCCCTTGGATAAGCATGTGGTGTACTAGTGAGTATTTCCCTGATAGTCTGTAGGCTTTTGCTTCCAGCGGAACTCAAGAGCGGTGCATAGAAGTAGACTCTGATTGTGAACAGTATCTCTTAGGATATACAGAAGAATAAATATCCCATAAAGCATATGTGCTCTGTGTCTCCTTGATGTGACTGTTGATAGTACTACAAAGGAAACAGCTGTATTTTACCTGTTATTCCATGTGTGTAGGACCATCTCCATGATAGTAGATTTTGGAATTACCATCTTGTGTTTTAGATACGTGATGTAGATTTTTATTTGGGATGCCTAAGGTAATTGCTAATGTCAGAGTGGTACCCTGGTCCCCGATCTTCTTAGCCAGTAAATTATTCTTGCCACACCACAGTAGTGTTTTCATTGAGTGACTCTTCCCTATTTTAATGCATAAATCCGGTAATGTTTAATAGCACTTCTTGTAAGAAATACAGAGATATTTATTTATTTTTGTTCTTTCATAATAATAACTGGTTTGGGTTGGTTTTTTAGGTTGTTTTTTTTGGGGTGGGAGCGGAGTGGGACTTCTAAATTAAAATAACAGAATCTAGATAAATATTACATAATTGTTTGCAATGGGATGATCTTTTATTTTGCAGTAGTCTGATCTTATTACTGGACTCCGTACTCTAAGTGTAGAGTAGCACAAGAAAAAGTATTGCAGTCTGTGCTAACTTTATTTAGTTATCTTAGGCAAAACTGACAAATCTACAGGAGCCCCCCTGGTATGTTGCATTAATGCACTCGAAAGCTATGAAATTTGATGTGGATGTAGAACAGCCATAAGAAAATTATAAACTATAATGGCTTGATGAAAAACAGTCATTTATGTGCTATAACAGGAATGGATATCAAGAGTCTACAGGGTGTCACTGATAGCTCAATGGCTTGGATAATAGTCATCAACCTCTTCTGTAGTTCAGCTTTCCCATTACAATGGGAAAAGTTTTGACTACCCATCCTGCATTGTAACAAAGGAAGAGTGCCATGTAGTTTTAAGAAACTCTTTGCAATCAACGTAAAATATATTCTGAAAATTCAGCTTCAGCTGGTAGAAGCATCCACTTCTTATAACACCTTTATTTTATCTTGTTCAATATAAACTTCATCTACATTGCTTCCACTCACTTCTCCATCAGAATGGAGAAATGAGTCATTCTCATTTCCAGCCTGTAGTTGCTCGTAGCTGGTTGATTTCCATTCTGTTACATTCACTGTCCTTTGGCTTAAGTAACTTTTGTATCTCAAAATAGATTTTTTTGTAGATAGCAGCAGTATCACTTCTTGCTCTTTGTCTTACTGAATGGAGTGTCCCAACCTTTCTTTTATATTCACTTAAAGAATTTGGTCTTTGTTGATCTTTTCACCCAAGTCACCTTTTCTGATTTTGTTTCTGGTTTTCATTACTCATGACTAGAAATTAGTGGGAGAAAATTCAGTCTTATTTCCACAGCCATAATTCACTGTAATACATCTACACTGCTCTTCTGGTCAGCCAGAGGCTCTGCTCCTGGAGGCCAAGGCCAAGAGCTGTGGGACCACAGCCAGGAGAAGAAGTAGGGCAGGCCAGGAAAGGCCTGGGAACATTTTGGTAATTGTTAAAGTTTGTGAAAGGGGAACCAATATGTTGGAAGGATGGACAGGAGAACTGATGCCATTATGCTGACCATTTCATGAGTTTGGTATTGTTCTATGTGGCTTCAGTTCCCCAGATCAATTTTGACACAGTTGACTAACAGCTGGTGAGCTAATGACCAAAGGTTTATGCAGTGTCTTGAAGGGGCATCCCAGTGCCCATTAACCCTGTCAGGGCTTTTTAAAGAGCAACAGTGTGTAAAGACTCTTTTGTAACAATGTCTTCTTCTGTGGGTGTATTCTGTAGCTGGTAATCCCTTCAACAGCAGTTCTCTGCCCAAATTGTGTGGGTGTCTCCTTAAAGCAGGGGTTCCTTCACCACCTCCTCAAAGCAGATTGATGGTCATTCAGTTGGAAATTCGGGGACTTTTCTGATTTCATGTAGTAAGAGAAAGTTGTAAACTGATGTCATCCTGAATGTCCAGAGACTGCAGGAGAGTATTCAGAGGGACCATGTGGAAATAAACCAGACAACTAAGTGATGATCAAAAACTACTGAGCCTGAGTTGCCCTTACCTTGCCTCATTTCTTGCCAGGTTGGTGGAATTAAGACTATGACAGCATATCAGGCACTCAGCTGTTACAAGAAGAGCACCATTAAACTCCATGCACCCTTGCACCACATTACGATTTGTTAATTTGTGCTTTACTTTCTTCCTGTCGCATTAATGATCTTAATTCTGTTATTATTTCAAGGCAATACAACAGTAAAAAAGAAAACTTCTCTGAATTCTTTCACGCTTTCAGCTTAACTCTAATTATTAGTATGACTGGTATGAAGAAACACACCTAAACTGAAATTGTGTGAACATGCAGAATGCATGTCCCAGTTCTCACCCACATAGGTTTTGTGATTTTGCTGGCTGTTATGCATAGCCTGCTGTGTGGAGTAAGTAATCCGACCCTTCAATTGCTCTACTGCATTTAAGCAAGTCAGCTGGAGTGAATCCATGATCATCTGCTTGAGTGTTTTTGTTTGTTTTTCGCAAGCTTTTCCATGGCATCACTAACTCTGCTAATCTACAGAAAATAGGAAACTGTTGCCTGTTCCAGGGAAACACCGACTTTGTGTAGCTTGTTGCATCAGTAAATCCATGGGAGGGTTTCAAAGCCGCCTTCCCGTATTCTTAGTTCTTTCCTCTTGCTCTATTTCCCTGTTTTAAGCCTCCAAGTTGTTGGTCAATTAATGTGACAGGAACCCCGTAGGTTATGTTTGTTCATGGCAGACATGTCTTCTTTCATTAGTCCAGCCCTAACAGCTGCAGAGTTTTAGTGTCACGGCCTCTATGTAACAGTCTGTTTGCAATGAAATGCTGAAGCAAAACAAGTGTGTGCATTGGGGTGGGGGGAGACTCACGTGAGAGCTGAAAGGGAAAATCTTAATGTACAGAGACTCAGGTTTTCGTCTGTTCTGCTGATTTTTATTTCAATCCCTATTCATTTCCAAATCTCAGTTATTTCCCTGTCTCTTATAATTGTATCAAGATGAGTCCTGACCCTTTTGTTATTCATGTTGCATGTTAAGGCTAAAGGTTTTGCTGTCACTAAGAAATTTGAAGACTGCACACACATTTAAATGTTTTGGAAACAGAGTTGCTATCTTGAATTAAAAAATCTGACTCTTAGCTATGATACAGGAAAATCTTATTTCATTAGCAAAGTTTATCACTGTTCATTAAGATTTCCCTGTAACTACTTTTTTAAATTTAATTTTTCTTTAATTGTTTTTATTTTTTGCTGTATTTACCAAGCTTTCTTTGAATCTTGTCAGACAATTTAACTTTCAAATCAACATGTTTGCCTATTAAAACTGTTTACAGTGCTGCCTTGTCATTATCAACTATTTCTGCAAATTAATTAGTAAGAGATTGCATCTTACTTTTTCCATCTTTTAGGAAGCTGCTTCAAAGAATTCTCCAACCAAGGCAGGCTCTTACAGTTCTAATCCCAAGTGCCTAATATTTTTCAGGGATAGTCAATTTTAGCAATCTGATATGGCCATTAAATATTGAAGGCCAAAATTAATGATACATTTGTATAATTGTGCATAATTGTGCTGTCTATCTTTGCAGAACTTTTTTCAGAGATGCATAAGCAGTATTATTTCAATATTATGATGGAAATCAGGAAGCGTTTCTTAAAATCTGCCTAAATGAAATTTAAATATAGCATTGCACATCAAATTTTGATAAGCAAAATTATAGTGAACTGCCTAACATTACTTTAGATTTCCCAGTTAATTGCACCTATATGGTTCATTCATGATAAAAGTAAGCATTCTTTACTTTTATTAGGAATATTATTTGACTATGTTTTTTTCTTCTGCATCAACACATTTTCAGCATAACACAAGTATGCAAACCCAAGAAAATAAGTGAATTAAAATTCAACAGGGCACTTAATCTTTCTCCAATTGAAGTTAATGGGCATTCTGCTTTAAATTTGAACCGAAGTTGAATTTATTGTTAATAGAATTAGGCCAAAATGTATATAGTCTTCTTGCAAATTTCTTTTAGGAAATTGAATTATAAACAGGATAAAATGATAGAAAATGATGTTTCATGACAGCACAAGATTTCTGTTCATGAATAGAATAATGATTATTAAAGCTAGAGAACATAAGCATTGCACTGTGCTTGTTCCTCACAATGTATAATTGACAGCTCTGTCCAATCCATGTTTAAATCATTTAAAGAATGAAACTTCTTCCATTTCTTCTGGCCTACAGTACACTCTCCTACAGAATGTTTCCTATGAAATTAAGCCTGGGTTTTCCTTGAATTGTTTCTAAATTAAATATTGACTATAGGTTATATAAAGCCTAACTGCTATAGCGAAGGTTACTTTTGCACAGGCTCTGGAAGTCTGAGGATTTCAAATACAACTTCTTTGAACTCATGGTACGGGATGACTTTATGTGCATATATCCCATCAAAATTTCACTTAAAAGTCTAAGTCCACAAAAATAGTTGTTGGATCCCACTCAATTCAGTAGATGCCTAATCCCCAGGGTTTCTGAGTTTTGTAGATACGGAAGGTTTAATGTTTTGATCCCCTGCATGCATGATGAACTTGTAATGTGGTCATAAGTTTGTACTTCTGCTGAAGGAAGCCTCTCCTATCTTTCCCCTTTTGATTTAAAATTCCAACCCCTGTGGTGGAACTAATCTTTCTGAAAAACACCCCTTAGAAAAAAGTGGGGGAGGAAGCAGTTTAGTTTTAAATTTCAGTCAGTTGCTCTATATTTTTTTTCCACTCAGTGTTGCACAGATGCTTGCTTGGATCTCCAGGAGAGGTTGACACCAAGCTGGAATAAGAATTTGTAGGTGAAAAAACAGAATCATGTACTCTTTTTGGAATGCATGCTGGATGATAGCTCAGCAAACTGTGGAAGCTAAGTTCTGTCTGCTTCTTTTGATGGTGCTCAGCACCATGGTGCTCAACTGCTTCTTTTTCCCTCCCTGCCCCTTTTTTCTCATTTTGTTTTCCCTTTTCTCCACTATGGTTTTTTTTTCCTCCCCCAGACAGTACCTGTATTAACCTGTGTTTCCTTTCCTTCGTCTCAGGTGGCCTCTCTGGGAGTCACCACATTCACACTGTGCGCTCTCTGCATTGACCGGTTTCGTGCGGCCACCAACGTGCAGATGTATTACGAGATGATCGAGAACTGCACCTCGACGACGGCCAAGCTGGCGGTCATCTGGGTGGGCGCCCTGCTGCTGGCCCTGCCCGAGGTGGTGCTGCGCCAGCTGGCCAGGGAGGACCCCGAGTACAGCGGCAGCCCCCCCGGCGAGCGCTGCGTGGTGAAGATCTCCACGGCACTGCCTGACACCATCTACGTGCTGGCTCTCACCTACGATGGGGCACGGCTATGGTGGTACTTCGGCTGCTACTTCTGTTTGCCTACCCTGTTCACTATTACCTGCTCCCTGGTGACAGCGAGGAAAATCAGGAGGGCAGAAAAAGCCTGCACAAGGGGGAACAAGCGACAAATTCAGCTGGAAAGTCAGATGAACTGCACAGTGGTGGCTTTGACCATTTTATATGGATTTTGCATCATTCCTGAAAACATTTGCAACATTGTGACTGCCTACATGTCCACAGGGGTCTCTCGACAGACTATGGACCTCCTCCATCTCATTAGTCAGTTCCTTTTGTTCTTTAAGTCCTGTGTTACCCCAGTTCTCCTGTTCTGTCTCTGTAAACCTTTCAGTCGGGCCTTTATGGAGTGTTGCTGTTGCTGCTGTGATGAGTGCATCCAGAAGTCTTCCACAGTGACAAGTGATGACAATGACAACGAGTACACCACAGAACTGGAGCTCTCCCCATTCAGTACCATCCGTCGCGAAATGTCCACTTTTGCCTCTGTGGGGACTCACTGTTAATTGACCTTAGGACTTTATTTCCTGTATCCTTTTCCTTTTTCTTTTTTTTACTTTATATTTTTCTTCTTGAAGCAAAATGCAGGAAAAAAAAATTACTGTTAAAAACTACTCTTGAAACCAATCTGTATTAACAGTCATGCTTTGGAAAATAATTTGTTTGGTTATTAAAAGGAGAGAAAAAGAGAGAAGGACAGCCAGCACTCAGTTTTAAATCATGAGATTTTGTATGGTGCTAGGATTTCATTGGTTGGGGAGGAGGATCCATATCAATCCACTTTTTTTAATTCTTTAGTATTTTTTTTTGATAATCACTGTAAAATGATTATATAGACATTGTGGGCTTTACAAGGTGTTTCATGTAAAAGACGTGGTGGAAAGTATTTGAAAGTAGTTTTAATCCAATTATTGTACACTATTTTGAGAGGACTTGGGCTTCAGAAAATTTATAAAGTAGCATAAAAATAAATGAGGTTTTATTCTTTAACTTGATTGTCAATCTGCATTTAACAAAGACACCTATGAGTAGTATTAAATTCCTTTAATAAATAAAAAAGAATCTTTGCATATAATAATTTAGGTGGCCACATTTAATTAACATTTGGGTACTTAAACTTGGAGGATATAATTACAGTGTTTAAGGAAGATGGTTATAATGGTATTAGGTTTATAGGAGTGGGCTTTTTTAATGTTATATTATGAAGGTTCGATGTGCCTCATTGAAAATTTTCTTCTTAACCTGCAGGTATACAAAATCTTGACTTATTTTATACTTCTTACAAAGAAACACTCACTTTATCACTGAATTTTGTCTTGTGTGGTTTCAAAATCAAGATTCTTTCCAGAAAACGCTATTGGTTACATATATTGGTTTACATTGAGTTTATGTCCTCAGTCTCTGTATATATAGCTCCTACTGGCTTCAGTGAGAGTCTCATTGCAGAGAAAGGCATTTTTTTGCCAGAGGTTTGCTGACAATAAATGTGAGGGACTGAAACAGGTGGAGAGTGAATTCCTTCTTTTATAAACGGTATAAACACACTTGAACGCTTGTGGCTTGACCCAGAGCCCTTGGTAGTCAATGGAAAGGTTTCCATCAATTTCAGAAAGCTTTGAATCAGACTGGCATCTCCTGTTTATTCTGGGATATGTATCATGAATATTAATCACAGGGGCTCTGTATACTGATTCAGAATCATGCTGCTCTCACAGAGACTGCTATTCACTAGCAGCTCACAGCTCTGAAGCTGGTTTTGAGAGCCACAGTGTGTTGTTTTGCTGATGGCTTCTTGCTGTCCGCAGAGTTGTTAAAATGAGGGTATGTCAACGCTGCCAGCAACAGTGTGATATAGTAAAATCTAAAGTTGTAAGAAAGCCAGGTTGGAGACTGGAAAGTGCCTATTCTTTATCAGCAGAGCTTATTTCCCCACTCTTGGCTGAAGTTGACATTCTGCTCTTGGCAGGCAAGCTGGCTCATATTTACACTGGGCAGCAGGCTGAAGGGTAGACACACTGAGGAACTGAATTTTTTATAGATAGCTTGTATTTTAATACTAATTAAACAAATATTGAGTATTAAATAAGTATTGAGCAGAAGGAAAATCTCATGCATTCATGCTTTGAAATTAACAGTGATGTCGTCTTACCTTTGTCATGATACCTGCCTCTATATGTGTTAAAGAACTTGCTGTAACTTCTGGAAAGGACTGGTTTTTTGTTTGTAGATTCCAGACTTAATATGTCTAATCTTGTTATTTGCTTGGGCAAGCAGTATTTCTTCTTTTTCTTTACCATTTTAACCTCTAATAGTTTCAACTGAAAAAAAACCAGTTGAAATTAATTAATATGAATATGAATCCAAGCATATATGCACTTGAGGTTTTTTTCTGACTGTTGAATCCAATATTGGGCCCTAGCAAGGCAGTCTGCTTTAGCCACAGGCATTTGTTTCTGCTTAGAACTTGAGAAATTAGCTAAGTTTTTAAAATCCTATTTAACATGCTCAATCACTTCTGAAGATGGGAACTGTCCCTTCCTTATAAAACCTTTCATTGACTTGATATTGCTTGATTACATTCAATACAGTATGAAAGGGATTAAAGAGAAAAGATGAAAACACAATCTTCCTCACTTTGGTGCCTGTGCTTCCTCAAATACATATTCCCATCTCTGCATTTTGATTTTTACAATTCTTTTTTACATGCCAATATTTATAAAGAATGGGAATAAAACTCACTTTTTGTTCCTTGCTGAGAGAATTGTTTCCCTCAGTTGCCTTTTCTGTTACAGCAGGGGCTCAAGGATCTTGGAAAAGAATAGCAGAATGAGAGGAAGCACTTTAAAAGAAACAAATGAAAGAAATAGAGAATTTACTTGGGAATATTAAATGATCACATTTTGCTGTTTTAGTGTGCAAGATTGCCCCAGGACACGAAATGTCCCCATTGCTTCGGATATAAGGTGCTTCCAGCTTTCCACTCGGCAGTGGGCATGTGTCAGCTCTGCTAAGTACTGTTGCTGGCTCCCAGGTTACGTGTCCTGGGTCCCAGAGAGGTGCAGTTTGCTTCTCCATTTAAACATTTCCATGCTATGTGTGTGGTAGTCCTGGAAAAAAAAACAAACCAACCAAGCAAGCAAGCCAGCCAAACAAAAATACTCAACAAAACCAAACCAAACCAGCAACAAACCCAATAGCAACAACAAACCCACACCCAGCAAAAAAACTCACCCCCACACAAAAGATGTAATAAGTCATTGAAGAAGATACGATTTGAAGATCAGCAATGCTGTGTTTGTAAAAACATCTTGCTACTTTTGTGGCAGAGCATTCTCCAGCCTTGTATTCAATGGGACTTCTTTGTACCCTGTCTAACCTTGCCTTTTCTGTTGCTGAAAGAGCATTTTTCACAGCTATTTCTCTGCCTTGCCATGGATAAGTGTAGCAATTTGACATGCAAGACACCCTTTTATTCTAATTTGTTCTCTAAAATGGTTAAACTAATACCACATTAGCAGATTTGTATTGTCGCAGCCATTCAAGTGTAATGATAAATGATTCCTTATGTTAAAGATGCTGTACTGCATTGCATTTCTTCCAACTTTTGGGATTGATGCTCTGAACTCTTGAAATTTTCTTGTGTTTGCTTTTCTTACTTTCTCTAATATTCTTGGAAGCTGCTTCGGTCTGTTTGGAATCCAGCTCTGTCAGACATTTGTCTATTAACAAGAGGGCATTTTATGACTGAAGAGTTGCTTATTGCAAGGATTTAATTTTTTTACTTAAACTAGAGAAACTTGCAGAGCATGGTGATCAACACAGAAGAGTGATGCAATGAAAAAATCAGATTGTAGTGTAGGAAAACCTTATACCTCTCAGGTACATAAGCCTTTAATACATTAGCACTCATTGTCCCAGCCCTGGTCCCATTGAGAAATTAAAAACCATGAAACTCTATTATGTATTTCACTATCTCCAATGAAAACGTTTCATGACCTGTATCAAAATATAATTGTGTAGGCCAAAGTACAAATGGTAAGTTATTGAGTAACAGCTCTCAGAAAAAATTTCTTATTTTACCACTTCCAAGATAAATTCCTACATTCAACCTTAAATAAATCCTGCCCTTAAATGACATCGGTGACTTGCTCAGCTCCTGTTCTGTCATTGAGACCATGATGTAAGCTTCCACAGCTGCTGCTCCAGCAGCTCTGGGAATGGCTCCTAAAGACACTGCAGAGGTTTCCAAGCATGTTGTCCTACATCTCTTCATAAGAAACTGTGCAATGTTAGGTTTGTCTCAGTTTGAGACAAGTTTAGGGGGAAGTTCTCTGGAAGGAACATCTCCTCCCTAGAAGACAGGTTTTGGCACTCCCTCCCCCCACCGATACAAAAGGAATTTCTTGGAGGAAAGTGAAAAAAACTATTTATTTAACAAACAAAGTGCTGGCAGGGCACAGGAAAAATGAATAATTGTTAGGATATTAAAGCTCCTCAATGCAGAGAAAGCTGGTGGATTTAGAGTTCCCTCTGTAGTTGGCTCGGCCCCTCCCGAGGTCCGAGGCCAAGATGCGGCGTCCCTGCAGCCTCCCTGCCGGTCCACGGGGTCCGATGATCTGGTTCTCGGATCACAGCTAGGCTGAACAGTTCTGGAAGAGGAAGAAGTTGTTACTGGAGGATTTAGTGTGCTGGTATAGGAAAACTTCTAGCCTCAGCTAACAGGCTAGCTGAAAGCAGGAAGGTGCTCCCTAGGCTCTGCAGCAGTGAGAACACAGGGGAGTGTGAGTGAGTCCTTGAACACAAACTGAGCTGAGGAATTTTCCCAACTCCCCTCTGCTCTTCCCCTCCCCAGCTTTAAGCTGCGGGACCCATTTCTGGGCAATAAGCAGGTGATAGGGGAATGCAGTATTATCATAAAATCACCCCAAGACAAGGCTCCATGGTGAGACTGTCCTATTGTGCTCATGGCACTCAGAAGCAAACTAGATTCTATGAAATGTGAATTCCTGTTGAAATTCTGAGTAGCTCATCCAAATTCATTAAACAACAAGAGTATTCAAAACCTCTTCTAGTATCTGTAAGCCATTGTCTTAGACACAGTGTAAATACACGCAACTTGCCCTGTGGGTGCCTAACTGCTGTTGATGTGCTCAGATACATCGCTGAGCTGCTTCTGGGCTTTTTTTGCCAGGTGGCATTAACAAAACTCCAAAACCACTTAAATCATCCCCTTGTTATTGTGCTGGAACTAAGACTGAAGGCAAAACCTGCTCAAAATTAGTCTGTCTTCTTAGCTGGGCTCTGTCTTGTCTGTGCATGGAGAGCACATCTAAGGTTACAGGCTGTAAGTGGATACAGGCTTAGCACAGTATCATCAGCATGCATGTTTGTGCATGTCCTCATGAATCAAAAATTTTGGTTCTGTTACTTCTAGGATGAAGGAGCAAGATTCAAAACCCTGCTCTGCTTAATTTACAGGTGAGACTTGAAATTTGGTGGTTCAACATGCCACCAGAAAGGCATAACTGCTGTAGTAATAGACCTGCTGGTGATATTACAGAGGGGAGAACCTCTAAGAAGTAAACTGCCTGCAGAAAGCTGTGTCACCTTAGTTCCATAAGAACCTAGACCTAATGATTTGCTCAAAGGCAAACAGGGACCTTGAAGTGGATCTGCTATGTTCTGACTTCTTATTTCTTCATGCTGAAATGATCCTTCTTTCCTCATATCACTAAGAAATGTCATTAGGAGTTATAACTTTTTTCCTTCCTTCTTTTTCTATGAAAAGCTCAGCCAAAGTCAATGTGACCAGATGATACGAATCATTAACACTTAATGGTATCCTACATGCACTGTCTCAGTCTTCAGGAACTGTATTTTTTCACTACTGTTTTGTATTTGATTGAGTAATTTAACACCTATCCTTGGCAGATGTCAAATTTTCAAAAGCTGGGTATGTTTTGTGATGAATAAGAAATGATGAAAAAGACAGACTGAGATACTCCAGGACACCTAGGCATCTCTGCTACAGAGACACTGACTCATGTTGAGAGCTAAAGGTTCACCAGTCAGGAGAGCTGTGTCTAATCATGCACTGCATTTAACCCCTAAAATCCAGGCTACTTGCTTTCCGTATGATACAATTTGGCCGGTTCAGTTTTTGGATTTCAGGCAGTAAAAGCTGTGACAAAGATTCCCTGTCATTTTTAACAGGACAGCACAGAAAGCCAGTGCTCTGTTTCTACTGGTAACACATTCCCTGTGTAGTGTTACCTGGAGTGCCAGGGTCTGTATGCCTGGATGTCTCAGCCTTTCAAGGAAGAGGTCAGAGATTTCTGTCCTTGTGTACTGTGTTGTGCATCGCAGCTTCTTACTACTGAAAAGTGGAAGATATCCTGGCTAAAATGATTGTGGGGTTCTTCTTCAAGTAGAAATCAGACCTGTCAGAATTACAGGATTCTCAGTTTAGAGTATTTAATATAAGTGCTAGTGGCAGCATTGTTACTCAAGGTAGTAGATAATTTTAGCTAAAGGGAATACTTTTCTTTATATATATGTATATATAAATATATATATATAATCCTTAATATTTTGTCCTTTATTTTTCTGTGATTATAAAGTTGCTTTTTTCCTAAACAAAATGCAAAAATTCCACAAGTACTCATTCTTTTGTCTAGTTAGAGAAATTCCATCATTAGCTTACATCAGACATCTTCATTTGTATCCACAGTGAATTAAGCTCATTGTTCTTTGAAAAAAGAAACCTAAATAGTCAATTAGAAACATGGTCATGACTAACTTGATCTTGAAGAGAGAAGATTTGAATAAACTTTGCAGGCTGGGATGATAACATAATTTTTAAAAAAATAATTATGGTTTTATCAGCCTAAACTTTTTAAGAGATGGGAGATACATACAGTTGAACAATAGCTTGTGGTTGAATTTCATAATTGTCACTAGGCACTCCAGAATATATGCAATCTGGAATAAAATGATCTAATAGTAGCTGCATGTGCATGTGATAGTCCCTACTGAAGACGATAAAAATATTTAAGTAAACAAATAGATTTTAGCCTCTTAGCTTTTATACCAGTGAACTAATTCTTCCCTAAAATGTGCTTCCAATTTGACTTAATATATGTGCGTGTGCTAGATGAATCTATTTAGTGGTTTTAGTGTTGTATGGGGAGCACAAAAGCTTGAGAAAGAAGGTATCCTATCTGTAATTGCAGCCAGCAGTTATACTTTACATTTTTTCTTAAATTCTTTCTTTTGTCTATTTTGAAGCAATTTCTACTGACTGTTCTTATCAGTCCTTTCAGTGTCTTATTCCATTTGCTAACTTCTCCCCTGAGCAAAGGAAAATCCTTTTGTTTTTCTGATGATCAATTCTTTTAAACTGATGATCAATTCTTTTAAATTGAACATGTGAGTAAGTCTTATTCATTTTGCACAATCTATCCACTGGAAGACTTAATGGTGAACGGTCCTTCTCCCTATGGAAAGTATTTACAAATAGGAAGCTGCAGTCTATCTTTCTCTAACCTAGCAGAAATAAAAGTATCTCATCAATTTGTACAAGACCTGTGGCCAGAGTACCTGCACTACAGCATGTATTTCCGACTTAAAACTGGCTTACCTACCTGCAAATCATGATACAACAGACAACAATGGTATCTCCTTGCTGAAATATGGGATTTTTCTACAAGAAACTGGCTCAGGTATCTTTATTTCATATGGTGATTCTCTGTGGAGTCTCTTTTCATCTATAAAAAATCCTCTTGTAGATTATTAGATGCCTGTGTGACCTCTGAGTAAACCATTTCTCATTTAGGGTTTCCTTTAACAGGTATCAGTCATGAGCCTCAAGTTAAGACTTGTATGATTAAGCTGGGGGATGACATCAGTTGTTGACCTGTCTACGATACAAGACATGCCTGTGTGTGGACAGCACTGTTGGAAGTGGCATCTGGAAGGAGAAAGGACAGGGATCCCCCACGGGCCATGCAGTGCATCTGTATCCAGCCTCCTGGGGGTCCATGACAATTTGGTGACAAGTCTGTTGAAAGCTGGGCCTGGTTTTGAGAGGTTGGCATAGCACTGCTTTTGAAAAGCTTAAAGGGGTAGCCAGTCTCTTCAGCTTGTAACTCCTCCTTAAGACATCCTTGTTTCATATGGATGAAGACTTGCCTTTGGCTTTTGACAATAGAAGAGGAAGAAAGAAGGTGTAAGAGAAGGGTAGAACTCTGCTCAGATGTACATAAGCTTGACTTCTGTCTTTGGGGATAGAATTCTGTAATAATAATGGTTTCTTAGCTTCCCAAGGTTAAAATAGATTGGACACTGGATCCTCCACTCCAAAATGGACTCCCCCCACTGCTGCTGAGGGTGGAGCCAGTGACCTGCGTAAAACAAAGACCCTTGAGAGAACACCTGACTTTTTTTCCCACAAACATGCAGGCCTGTTTGAGTGATAAGTCCATTCAGATAAAGGGAGTATAGAGAGCATGTAGGTCAGCCTGCTTTCTCTGATGTCTCCCCTTGGTGATGAAAGGGTTAAGAGTGCTAGCATTTAGTCTAGCAGAGCCTGGTTTCAGATGAATAGGGGCAGTTTGTGCCTTCTCAGTGCCTGTTTCTGGCTGTCCTCATCCTGCACAAGGCAGCACTGTATGTTGAGATCCTGAAGGTCCTACTGCCTGCAGGGCTTGACTTTTTTTAACCTTTCTTTGGTAAATAAAAGGAAAGAAATAAAGTAGTTTTTAACTGTTTGAGGACTTTGCTTTCTTTCCTCCTGGAGTACCACTGACTGCAGTGGTAATCAGAAATAAATCAGAATTTGCAAATATATCCATGCCTAACTATTATATTTAGAAGCAACTGTAGAGACTTGAACTCTACAAATCATATAAAAAACCTTCAGAATTGTGGGTTTACATTGAATTTGCCAGAATGCACTCCACCAAGGGTAAACACACCAAAAATCTACCTTTTTCTACTTACAATGCACCAGTCCCCAGTTATAGAATAATATTTTTTTTACTGTCAATCACGGTATTGTTACCTAAGAGTTCTTAAAATGTCTTATTCTTCCTTTCTGTTTATTTTATTTTCCTTTGTCATCTTTCATTCTATTCTCCATCTCTGTTTTTCTTTTCAGCTGGAGAATTTTAATCGTTTGAGCTGTCCTCTATACATCTCAAAGTGACCTCTGTTTAATCAGAGCTTGAGCTCAGTAAGTAAAAAGTGAGTTAAAGAAGACAGTAAGTACTTCTAGCTCACTATGTTACCATGTACCTGTGTGGTTTGGGCCTTAATATAAAAGCCAGAAAATAAATGAGTCTACCAGTTAACCAAAAGCTATCAGAATCTGCAGGTAAAATGATCATTACTGTGAGCTTTTCTGCTACCACTCAGCAGCCAGCTGCAGAAGTCTGCCTTGGGATGGACCTGCCAAATCAGAGATGGGCGTCCCTTGGAACTAATCTTGAATAGAGTGAAAATTAAAATACGAGGTATTTTAAATGAAATATGCTGTGTTCAGCAGAGTAACATTTCAAACATCAAGGTCTATTCCATCAGAGCATACCTGACCTGCTTTACCCCCAAGCCACTGCCAGGCTGTCAAGCTTTTGGCCCTGCTGGAGGAGAAAATCTATTTTGTTAGTTCTGGCATCTAACTCAAATATTAGAGTCAACCTAAAAGTATTGAAATATGAGATTCCTTATGGGCAAAAGTGATTCCTTATGGGCAAAAGTAATTCCTTCTTGACACATTCCTAACAATCACTAGCTCAGGAAGGACATTGTGAGGTAAGATTCATGCTTGCCTCTAGAGAAAGCTTCTTTAATCAAATTAAGAAACATGAATTTGAATCAAGATTTGAGCTTATATCCATGATATGCTAACTATTTTATTGTATGTTATGTAGGAAATATATGCTCTCTTGCTTTACATTACAGCTAAATATTCATATAGTGATATAAAAATGTAAGGACAATAAAGAAATAAACTAGGCTAAATTGCTTAACAAGCCCTCACAATTTCATCAGTTACTTCGGTGCAAAAATCCCAGTTTAGTTTTGGATATCAGAAGCAGACCTAATTGTTCAGTCATGATGGAGACTCCTGCAATTCCAATTGCTCCTAGTGCTAATTATGCTCCTTAACAAAACAGCAATCCTATGACTTCAACGAAACTGTCATAATTTTGATAGCACATGTTCAAATAGATCTAGTTATTTAAATGGAATTGGCTCTGGAATAGCTGAACACAAGATTAGATCTCTTTCACACTCAATTTCTGAAGCTGAACAGTTTTCTAACCTCAGGATCTGTAAGCTCGTTACTGGATATTTACATATAGGTTTTGGTGAAAATACAGGATAATTACCAGTAGTTCTTTTCTCAGCTGAAGCTCTTTTAGTGTTTCCTCCTCCTCCCACACAGTCAACACTCTTAAAAATGCATAAAAAATACGTACATTGCTCCATTTAGCGTGTGCTTTTTATGTGCTCTCAGGACAGCATATTACTGTTATTTAGGCAAAGTATTCAATATGACTTCCAAACTATCAACTAAAGATAGTCCTGATTTTTTTCCTCACCCATTTTCTGCACATAGGTTTTCTTTCACTTTCAGTGTTTATTTTTTAGATGAAATTCAAGAGTAAGTTTTCTTTAGTCTATTACGGGAAATTTTTTGCTGAAAAGACACACTGTTAATTAGCAAAAAACCTCTAGCTGTCAATAAGCAAGTTAATATAAATTCATCAGGGGCATTTAGGTTTTTTTTAGAACATTATACAGTCTATTGTCTGCTGTCTTAAAGATAAAATTTACTACATTTCAGCTATTATTTATGCTAATACCAGAGCTTAGCACCGGAGGCTGATCTCAGTTGTATGGGTGTCCACTGTAGGGGTATTTCTCCAAGAACGTTACGATGTAAAAATACACTGTGGGGGTATTATTCCAAGATTCTTCTGATGTAAAAGAAGATTCATTTACTGAGGAATCAGCACCAAAAAGCCCTTTGCAGACTGACAAAATCTCTGTTGCATGCCCTGGCAGTACTGGGTGTTGCATTGCATAGCCTTTCCAGGGAGCACAAGGTTATGGCTCCTGCTGATGGCAGTGCTTCTTGCAGATACAGCAAAGCACTTCTGTCAAAACCAGAAAATACCAGAAAAACCAGAAAATTTCTATGGTGTGGATATGATAAACCACAGCAAGGGCAAAAACCTCAATTGCACCCTTCAATCTGCATGACTGTTAGGGTTTTCTGCTTAGGGCTGATTCCAGCCCCCAGACACACGGAGATTTATTTTGGGGAAAGAAAAGAGAACACTCCTGACTGAACAAGCTGAGTAATTCTGCAGTTGCTATACTTCAGCAATGCTGGGACCTTGGTGGAAACAGGCACTCAATCCTCTTTTTCTTTAACTCCTGTAATCTCCTTGGGCTATACTGATTCAGACAGGAGGTGTCTACAGAAAAGCAGGTGCCTTGTCACAATCACAAAGAGCAGCCATAGAAAACATGAGTACATTTTCCATCAAGGAGACCCCAGGTCTCAGAGAAGAAAAAGTGATGCAGGTGATCAGGAGGAGACCGGTGCAGTGGTTTTCTGTCGACCTTCATTTGCATCATAAACCCATCATCTTCCCAAGCACAAAGGAACAGCAGGGCTGGCAGCCTGCGCAGCCCCCCAGTGATGGGGGCCGGGAGCACTGGCTGCACTGCCGAGGGAGGGATGGTTCACACATTGCCACCGTCTCTGCCACTCTTGGCTCCAGACAGTGCTGTTTGTCTCTCACTTTTAAAAGTGCTAAAAGGTTTTCTCTCCTCTCTGTGGGGGGTAAGCAAATGCAGCGTAAGTATGTGTGTTTCTGCTGAAGCATCAATATTTTTTGGTTGCCATTTGTTGTTCTCGTTACAAAGAACGGTATTTCTGTTAACCTAATCTAAGTGATCGCTTGAACACTGCAAGACTGAATGTCATTTTGAAGCTACTATATAGCGATGGCCCTAGGGAAATTCTACAGATGCCTTGCCACAATCCATTTCTTCCCCATGAGGAGCTACCAGACTAGTTGCTTGGGTTCATTTGCCACAGCTGTTTTCTTCTTTGACCTCAAAGCTACAAAGGTTTGATGCCAGTGGAATAAAGAAGAGGCTGCCTTTTAAATTACTGATTATAAGAATTATTTTCTAAACCAAAAAGAGATAGGAAATAGTGTTCTTATGGCCAAGTGGAGCTACTCCTGTGAGTATTTTGCCTTCACCTTTTAATTTTTTTTTTCCTTTCTGTTTTCTGTTCACCTGTAGACATAGATAAATGAGCAACACAATATTAATGTGCTTATCAGTCTGGAATAATTTAAGACAGACTAATATCTCCCTGACAGAAAATTGTCAGCTCAGTTCTGTCATGGTATCAGTCATTGCAAGCTATTAAATTTCTTAAGCAGAGCTACTAGGTAGGTTTCTCATTTTATTTATTTCTGTGGTCCAAACATATCCCATTTCCATTTTGACCAGTTGTTCCTATCTAGTTATGCTTATTTATTTGAAGTTATTTATAGGTGATACTGTCCCAAGGTAAAAGCTCAGCATGCAAGAGATTATGAACATTAAAATATAATTTGTCTAAAAACCAAAGGCAACAAATCTAGGTCAAAGATATTGCCTTGGGCAAAGTCCACACACATTCTTTTGCATCACTGAGTATTACAGGTTCTGTCTTTCTGTTTAAAAATGCTCATACCTCATCAGGCAGGTGCCTTTCTATGCAATGGATGTACCGTTTAAATGCATCTCAAGAGCTAAGTGTGCAAATTCTGGGCTATGTGTTGCAGAGAAAAACAAAGTGCTACCGCATAATGTACATCAATATAATGACTGGTCTTTGAGATTTGGGTTTGTATTTCCTGCTTGTCCCCTTTTGAGGAAAAGACTTGCCCCTAAACATAAGGTGAGTGGTACAAACAAAGAACTGGGGAAATTTGAGGAGCTCCTCCCGTTCTTACTTTTTGAACGGGATGTTCATTCATGTAAAAATCCACTAAATGGCTCTACTCTGTCATTTCACCTTTATACTTGTTTTGCTGCATAAGTCCTAGTTTCCTGGTCAATTTGCTGTTTATATCACGCCTCTTGTGGTCTGTCCTCTGGAGTGAATTAGTTCCCTCCTAACAGAGGCTAGTTTTCTTCTGGGTCCTCAGAGACTGTGGCTGAAGTCAGCCTTCTGGGGGAGGTATTAGCTTTGAGCAGTAAGAATGTGGGCACATGCACACCAGGTGCCTTAAGAACCAAGGTTCATTCTGTCACAGTCTGCAAAGACCCTGCAGGCACACCCAATGGGCATAAAGTGGATAATTTCAGAGCACGATGACAAGGCTATTAATGTGGAAAAAGAAGAACTGAGGGTCAGACTTTTATCGGATGGCATTGATCAAGTAGGAGTGTGTTGCATTAAGGGTATAGGAATTTAGCAGAAAATAAACCCCCTTGCATTCTGTCTGGTCCCCAGAGGTCAGAGGGACTGGGTGCAGCTGGGTTTAACTTCTGATTAAAGCCAATTTAGCACTAAAACTCTGGTCAAGGTCAAAAGAAGAACTTGCATGAGCAGAGATGCACAAATATGCCGTTTTTTATCCAGTACTGTAGGTCTGATCACATTCAGTAAGGACTTTACACGATCTAGATTCACAAAGAGTGTGGTTTGTTGAAGCAACTGGAAAGCAGATTCAAGATCTCCAGTGCTAAATGCACTAAGTACAGAGGGTTGGCATGTGTCATGACAGAAGGCACAGTAAGAGAGGTCTAATAGCCCTGGATACTCCTGGGTATGTTCCAATGCAGCTGGAGGTGTAAGGCTCATCTAAAGGTGTCCCTTCACGAGAGGAGGAGGGACGCAGTGTGTCAGGCAGAGGTGTTTTCCCCCTCCAGCCCTTTCTGCCCTGAAAACCCTGATTTTACACTAAAAATTTTGGCCCATCTCAAGGGAATGGAACACTCACATGTTATAGGTGGGGTTTGGTGACTTTGGTCATACATGCATTACATGTTCCATGTTCCCCTTTGTTCGCATCCTGAGGGATGTGTAAGTTAATATATTTATGGAGCTTAATGAGGGTCTCTGTTATTTTTGGTCAGAATTTATAGATGACAAAAGAGGTAGAATAAACCACTTGATCCTTCTTCATGTACTGAAGGAGCAGTAGAGGCTCTCTGACTTTCATCAGAGGATCTCTGTGCACATTCTCATCTCCTCAATGAACTAGATTTATAACAAGGCTTGTTTTTCACAGTGAAGGGAGTGTGGCTATTGGCTGGTACGGAGGTGGGGTGCTCTTCTGTGCCTCACCGAAACACCATCGGGCCATGAGATGTCTGCTTCAGACATCATTCAGCGGTGAGGCCTTGATTAAGCCAGGGGCAAAATAAGCAAGAGGCCCAGCTCATGTTTTTCTCAACCAGTCTCACCAATTCTTCACTATCTTAAAGCAACACCACAAAATTATGACACTGTAAAATATTTACCACAGAGAGCTGTAGCAGGGGAGACTGTCCACTGTCTGCCCTCCTCTCCCTTTCCATTACCAAAAGGACTCAGTAGATGTGGTTCTGGCATTCATTTAAGTGGAGAAGAAACCTGCATCCATTCAACAAATTACTCTGTTGCAAGAGATGATGTTTGCCTCACGTAGACATGCTGAAAAATTAATGCTATAAAGAGAAAATCTTTCTGTTCCCCAGCATCCGCCTAAGTTGTAAGAATATGTGCATGCCCTCATGTCTTATTATGAAGTTAAAACTTTTCTTGGCTGCATGCTTTCTGTAGTAATTCACAATACAATTAACTCCTTATTTTGAATTGATAGCATGACTAAATCAGGAAAAAGCAGACAAAAGAGATCCAGAAAGTAATTTTTACCAGTGTAGTGATATTTTTATGTTACAGAGCATTACAGTGCCTGAATTATGTGTTGCTGGCTAGTTAAATATGTAGTAGTGAAGTTCTGCAGGTCACTATCATGACTTCATCTTGGCAATGAAAATAAAAGAACTGCAGGGCTTGGAAATATCAATAAACATTTTTAAGTATCAGTTTCAACATGTGTCTTACAAGGTGTCATGCTGTGTGTCACAGGATGGCACACATTCCCATGTGTTTCATTTTCATCCCTTGAAGAGTCTTTGATTGCCAGTGGCTGAAAGTGCTTTTGAGTGCTTATAAAGAAATGTTTATAAAATAATAGAATAATTTCGTTTGGAAAAGACCTTTGAGATCACTGAGTCCTACAGTAAACCTAACATGGCCAAGTGCATCACTAAATATATACATTTATAATAAATTTACATAAAAATAAAATATGTTTATATTTACTTGGTATTTATTATGCATGTACTGCAAAAGTGGCCCAAGCAAATGCAACTTTCAGTTCTGTGTTTAATTTCTTCTGCTTCACTTCTCATACAAGAATTCCAGCTCTAGGCTTAACAAGAGCTAAGAATTCATTCTGCTGCTTCACATAGCTTTCAACTTACACCTTCTAACTTTTTTTTTTTTTAATGGTACCTTTGCATGATATTTTCATGCTTGGACACTAATTTAGTCTCTTTAAATTTAGCCTCACATGTGCCAAGGTAATGTACATTAACACCACACACAGTGCTACAATCAAATATATCTCAGCACAGATACGGAAGATTCTTACACTACCTGATTTTTAAACATCGACATACATATATGGCTTATACATAGTTAGGCTAGAGCAAAATACACCAAATCTGGTCAAGACTTATCCGTGACTTAGATTATGTGAGGATGAAGAAAGGAATTGTAAGTTTCTGTGTGGTGAAGCTGAAGTCATGGGATGTAAAGAAGATGACTGCTATAGGTAGCTGAACAATCCCCATGTTTAGATGGAATCACTGTTGTTTGCCCATATGGCTCCTGGTTTAAGGTAGGCAGAGAAGAGAAGATGCAGAAAACAAATTAAGACATCTCCAAAAATATGAGCTATGTGACCTAACGCATGAATCAAAGGCACAATGCTGGTAGTGACTAACACTCGAGTGAATGAATTTGCAAAAGCAATAGGTTAGTTCACCAATAACTGATACAATAGGAAAACACCTATTATGGTGTCTAAAGAATTGAAAGTGTATGAGGGTCATGAGTATGTCACTGGGCTATTGAATGGCTTCATCCCATTCTATGACCCTGTCTCTATGCTGGCCCTTTGGTTTACCACAAATTGGGTGTTTCACATATTATGTGGCAAAGAAGAACTGCTCTCACTTGCTTTACAACAGTGTTTGGCTGGCTATTGTGCTACAGAGGATGTTTTACTTCTAAATGGCATGTTTAAATAGTTATTCAGAGTGACATAAGACCATCCATAAAATGTTTTGTACTGCAGATATTGATCTCCTACAGAGGAAGGGCATGTTTTAAGGTATTTGAATACTGCTTCTGAATGTTTGAACTTAACTATGAATTTCTTAAGTTATTTTTGGTATTCTAAATCCTTGCTGAAAGCAAAATTACATCTGTTTCTTTATAAGCCCGTTTGCTAATACACTTCTTTCTTCTCATGTATTATTATGGTCTTTTCCTCATTAAAACTGAAGTAAATAGTAATAATTATGTTGATGCACTTATTTTGATACATTAAAAGCTGGTAGTTTGGATAGCAGATACGACTTTGCAGCCTATGTATGCTTTCTGAGCTGCAACCACTCTACAGCTACGCCTATTCCCATTATTTACTAAAGCATATATTAAATTTAACATCCCAAAGAACTCATATTTTAATAAATGAAAAGCTTCATCATGCAAAAAAATAATGTT
The DNA here is from genome assembly GCA_013398115.1 of Falcunculus frontatus. Classification (NCBI taxonomy): domain Eukaryota; kingdom Metazoa; phylum Chordata; class Aves; order Passeriformes; genus Falcunculus; species Falcunculus frontatus. The sequence continues at coordinate 2,982,059 of VZRV01002858.1, forward strand.
GCATATAATAATGTTTTGTTATATTAGACCATTTGTGCAGAGGAGAAACATGTAGTATCTAAGCATTTCAGATCTTGATTCAACCATGCAGGAGAGCTACATCTAATGAAAAACACTCCTCCTTAAATCCTTGCCTCAATAAAATTAATTTTATTTTTTAATGAGATAAAAAAACCCCCACACTTAGATAAGCAATGTGTTGATGATACTAGAAGGATATAAATCCAAGTAAGAGAACTATTTCCTTTTACCTCATAGAGGTGTAGTGATTTATTTATTTTTATATGCTCACCTCATTTTGCATGTATAATTCCTGTTATAGACTGCCATTCCAAAATTGTTTAAGCACATGTTTGATTACCATTAGAAATGAGTTAAATATGTTTAAGTGTTTTTCTTAAGTAAAGCCAGATAAAAATATTCCTTTGATAGAAAATCAAAACATTAGCATCCCAGTGCTATGAGTGTTTGTTCCTCTCCTGATTGTTGATTGCACAAATCCTTTCCTCCCACAACTGCAGCAGAACTTCTGCTCACCTTAACGAGGCAAGGTCAAGGCCATAATTTTTACCAGGATGAGCATATCCCTTATGAGTTTACCTGCCTTTCCCACCACACACAAAATTACAGCAGTTTAATTTACTAAACCCATTGATATTTGGCAATTGCTACGTCAAGCAGAAAGATGCAGATGGAAGATTTCTTCCATTCCATAGGATCTGCCAGAAATCCATGTGCTCTGCTGGATTTCCAGAGCAGGGAGCTGCCCACCCAGGACAATACGTTACAAATGACAGAAATCAGCTGTGACACAAATGGATCATGTGTAAGCATATGTTTGCTTATCAGAGTTTGTTTGTACCTATCCTCTACTCCCAAAATTCTGAATACAGAAAACTTTACTACTTCAATTCACTTAACCAAATCGCCTGTTATTTTCAGACAAAAATGACTCTAGATGCATAGACATTTACAGCAACAACAACAACAAAAGATCAGTACACACGTTTTTTAAATTAATTATTTTTAAAAAATTATTCATAGACCACGAAACAATGCAATTTTGCTGAGAAAACCTTTGAATGGGAAATTAATTGAAAATATATAATTTCCTTTCATGGATGATTTCATTATAAATGGAAACAAAATTTTACACAATCTTGAAGAACATATCTTGCTTTAAAAAATTCTGACTTTGAAAAGAGATCTAAAGAAAAAACATCCTAGAACTGATCACACAGACTCATTTCTTTCCTAATAGTAATTTGTAGGTGACATCTGTGTATTATCTGCTATAATATACCAGATTTAATTATTTCAATTTGAGTTTTGTATACTTAAAAATATATTTCTTAAAAAGTGGCTTGAAGTTCATCAGCATTAGAAATCTTGTCACTCTGATTCACCCCTCTGGTACATAATTTATTTTCTTATTGATGATAATATGATTTTTATTTCATCCTTGGAGCATATTATTAGTGTTAATGTTGGTGTTTGTTTTATCCATATTGTTATTATTTAATATTGTTAAATGATATGCTATAATGATACCATTATATTCAATAATGTGTGGTGATATGCAGTAATATAAGAAACAATCAGCAGTAGTGATAATTATAATTGATAAATAACTAATAGCATTTTTATAATAATTAAAGCCTACAATCAGAAGTGAAGTCTTATCAGGTTCTAGAAGCTCTTAGAAAGCTACAGTCTTTCTCCCACAAAATGAATATATGAATCCTTCTAAGACATGGAAAAACATGCCAATCTATAGAATTCCTAATCAATGCAAAATGTAAATGTTTTCAGCTATGAACTTGTTAGGTATCACTGCTGATGTGATTCATTTTGTTGCTTTTCTCATCTTTACATAATTTGGTTTTCCTAAATGACATTAATCCTGCTCTGAGGATGAGGCAGCACACCACAGGGGAATTGCTCCTCAGAGCCTTACTGGAGCATTTGCTTCTCCTGTGCAGCCACTGCTGGTGGTTTCATACAGTCTCTCTCTCCCAGGTAGCCTGTTGGGCTTTCCAAGCAATTCTGGTTGCTTTCCTACTATCTCTTCCCGCCAAAGATAACTGCAAACAACTACTTTACATAGGTGTCACCTTAGGAGTAAATATAAAAGCCTTTAACTGGAATTATAGGGAACATTTAAAAGCCTCGCAAAGCATTCCATGCCTTCAGGCAGTTAAGGAACAAAAAGCTCACAGCTTTACTAATTGGAATCCTAGAATTATTTTAAGTGAATACAGCTCCTGCTTTCTCCTGCCTCAGAATATATTCCTTTGAAAACCTCAGTCAAGAGTGTTAATAATTTAAATACTATGTTCCTTTCTCTATCTCTTTTAATTCTGTGGAGTAGAAGATATCAAATATCAAAACCAGTGAAAAAGGTCTGATGCATTGTGGACACAGGGGTCTGCTTGACCTTTAACCTTAAATCTGGGTAAACTTTATCCCTGGATCACAAGACGTAGGGCTGCAGGTTTCCCCAGCCCACAGCACTGATGTGAATAAGAAACATCAGCTGTCATTTGCATGGCAGCCTGGGGAGTCAGCTCTAACTCAGGCAAGAATTTCTAAATTATGTCTGTTACAAGCCAGCTTCTGTCCAGGGAAAGAAAATGTGCTCCTATTATCCTCATGATCTCTCTCTCTCTCTCACACCACTTTTTTTTTTCTGTGCCTGTACCAGCTGATTAGGACAGCCATAAGGTGCAGCTTAGAAATGTGAGCTCAGATGAAGCAAAGTAAACATTTTCATATCTATGGGAATACTGTATGCCTTCTTCAGGAGCTCTCCAGGCACTAGTAACCATATGTTATGCTGTTATGTTTTCAGAACAATCCTGGTCACAATTATCTTCCAAATGTCTCCTTGAGGATGACTAAGGAATACCATTCACTGATCATTCCCAGGTGCCTTGCACAGGTTTCTCCTCTGAAAATTAAGATAGTTAATAGCACAGAATAGAGGCTGTTCTGTGTCAGCTGGCATCATTGTCAGGATGTGGTCATCTCCAGCGTCTTATTTTATTCATATTTTAGTGAAGGAGGCTTGCTAGTTGAGCTGTTCAGGGGGCAGCTATGTCAATAGAACCAAGGCTCTTGGCCGGCATTATTTAGCTTTGTAGTCATAGCTCATGGTCTATGGAACTGTAGCTGAATGAGGAACATCTTTTACTCCAGCTGTTAAAGTCTTTACAAAAGTACAGATAAAAATGAATAAATATCTGCAGGATCCTCTGTGGCTTTGCCTTTCCTTATGACTCATTCGATCTTGCACATACAAAGCAATGTCCGGCAGCCTAACATGGGATTATGGGATGTAATTGTACTTTCTCCTCCCAGATATTTGTGATGAATCTAGAGGGAAGATCATTAGATAAAGGAGGAGTGGCATTATGCTGTTTTATGGTAGGAACAAGAGAGACTGTATTTGTAAAAGTGGGGGAGAAGGAGAATGCTTTCACCTCTGGGAACGTGAATGTCTCTCAGCCTTGCACATACATAATGTACAGAGGAGAGAAGGAGCAGAGGAGAGAAGGTTCCTCAGAGCCCTTACACAGCTGGTTGCTCTTCCACACTGAAACCCTCTGGAAATTTCAGTTCAGAGCCAATTCCACAACATGTGAATTAGTGTGAAATTCACTTGAGTTCATTTTATCAGCCTTAACAGATGCCCTGGGGAGGATTAGGAGTCTTCATCATTGGAGGTCTTCACCACGGCTTATATAAAACACGTGTTCAGGACTGATCAAGGTGTAACAGAGTCTGTCTTGGTCCAACCACTGGACAGCTGATCATTCGTAGTCTGTTTCAGCCCCATTTTTCTAAGTTTCTGTGATATAAGAACACGAAAAGAAGAAGTCCCTGACTAAAGCCTGAAGAGAAACTTCTTTCTTATTCATTCTAGAATCCAAACAGAGTCTAATGGATTTTTATAAAATCACACAGTATATTAATAGCAGATCATTTTTGGAACATGTTGACATTTTGTGGTCTCAAGTCAGAGTGATCTGAATTGCTGGAAGACAAATACTTTAGTATCTTTTCCTCTTCATCCCACTTGTTTAGTAAAGAGCATATGTGTGGAAAAGTAAGACAACCACATACATTTTAAAAGCACAGCAAAAATAGCTATTCAAAAAGGGTCAAAATACTAGTAATTAATTAGGACACTCCCATTCTTGCTTGTTTTATATATGGACATACTTTACCTCTCTTAGACTACCCTCTCCTAGCAAGTGACTTCAAACATTAATTACCTAAGCACCAGGTCATGTGCTTAGCACTTACCTTACAAGACACTTTCAATTGAAAACATCAGTGTTGTCAGCTAAAGGATGTGGGGTAGAGATTGTGTTGAGGTTCACAGAAATTTATTGTAATAGTAAGGAGTTAGAAAAGTTTCTGAATGAAAATATTCTGAACACAGTTGCTGATTCTCCCTGCTGTGAAATTTACAACCACTTTTGGCAAAGCTCTGCATCTTGGAATAGACTTAAATCTTGGAAAGACAAGTAAATATGCCGCAAGGTCAACAGTCACATTATGGTTAAATAATTGGAAAACATGCATATGTCTGTGTCTTCTTATCTGTCTTGTGTGCAAATATCCGGTGTTAAGAATTATCAGCATTAGAATTTGGAAGTGTGATAAAAAATGTTTGAGGATAAAACAATAAATAAAAAATCATATGTGTCTCATTTGGTGTGAAGCAGTAGTTTCTGTAACAAGTTTTGCCCTTGCAGGAAGAAAATTGCATTTTAAAGGAGGAGTTTTAAAATAACATTCACTCATTGTACTACAATAATAAAAAAGAAAACAATGGAAACTTTTATTTGGTGCAACAAGAAGGATGGAGCAATCACACTGAGTTCAGCAATTTCAGCATGTGTTCATTAAAGTCTCTGGAAAGACACCTTGCGAGACTGCCTCCTCAAAAGACTTATATTACTGAGAGTTTTGGGAAAAACAGTTATGGAGAGCTTATAGGCTCTGACTTACCTCTTCACTGTATGCACATGGTTTTTGCTGCCCTTTCTATCTACCATAATGACAAACCTATCCCACTGTGGAATCAAAACCATGGTAGGCATAGGATGAATGTCACTGATGTGGTATATACTTACTTTGCTGAATCAAGTCTATTTTAAAATATTAATAAACTAACTCCATGTTGCCAGGCTACCTGCCAGATCAAGTATTATCTGTCTGCATCTCAAACTTTGTGCCAGATCAGGCTTTTTCTCTACTTTTAAACTGGCATAGAACCAATGTAAAAGAGGATAGCTAGCACAAATGTTATACACAGAGAACATCTGCCCATCCATGATCCAGAACAAAGGTGTCTTGCTGTGTGTGGTAGACCCAGTTCTAACTCACACAGGACCACGGCCTCCCAAATGCCCTCTGGTAGTCTCCACAAGTTACAATCATTATCACTCAAGGACTTCAGGAATGACAAGGGAGCCAGGAAAGCTGAGCCTGTGGAAAGGGCCCAAACTACAGGTAGCATCCTTTTTGTTGCGGTGTGTAAACCGCAGCATCTGTACAACCCTTTTAATATGTACGTCCTCCTCTTATATATACCTTCTAGAATGTTCTTTGTACCTGAAAGCCCCATTGGTCCCTGGTTCTCCTGTCCCTCCCCTCTCCTTCCCCACTGGTTGTTGTGTTGTCCCTCAGTGCCCTCTCTGCCCCCTGGCCCTCACCCCATTGGTTTATGTTGCTCTACCTGCCCATTGTACCACCCCCTATATAACCCTGGAACCCTCCTTTGTCTGCCCTTTGTCTTCTGCCCCTGGACTCCTTCAAGGAATAAATCGCTTAGAACCCCACGCAGAAGGCCCCTCTCCCTCCTTTATCTCCGTTTGTCACGTCCAAAGGCTGTGTGAGCGTGAGAGAGCGCTTCCACCGCACAGGTGGTTCTGGGTGGCTGCAAGGTGGCCCCTGAGCCCCCCCTGAGAATCCTCTGCAGAGGGCCGGTGGCTCTGGGAGTGCCGGGTCCTGCGCGGACGCTCAGGGACGACGCAGTGCACGGCCCGTTCTGCCCTCACCGTGCGGCTGCATCAGTTTTTACTCCAGTTTTGAGACTCTTTGTGTCATGATAACTTATAATACAAGTTCTGTCCACTCTGGTGTATGTTTCAGGCCCATAATACATTTTTTGTGGTCTGAAGTTGTATAATTATCTGTGACTGAGTGAGCTGGTATAGAGAGAGCTTGGCATGCTTGCGTGAGTAGCAAGTCATCCACTTGGATTTCAGTGAAGTACTCAATCAAGCATAGCAGAGTTGCATGACTCGCTAAAGTGAGTGTAAGAGAACAAGGTGAAAGCCCCAGCTGCCCATGAGTCCTGTTTTTATATGGTTTGAAGCCCATTTGTACAAAGGTAGAATCTATCAAAAATAAAGTGTTTGGGGGAAAATTCTTAATGCTGACCTCTACAATTTGACATGCTAAAAGTCACAAACCACAAAAGCATTTGACTCACAGATATGGTACTTGTTGTTAAGATGGATGTTAATATATGTGGAGGTATGTAATACACATTCATATATATATGTGTGTATTACAAAGAAATTAGCTAATAGTGCTAAGATTCAAAGCAAACATGCTGAATAGCCCTATATTTAAATTTATTTTATATTGATTACCACACTGATGATGAAAAATCATATATAGCATTTAAATATTTTAATAATTTTTATATATTTGTTGACACTAACAATAAAAGAATGTTTGTCTCCAGAAACTAGCCAGATTTCTGTCTTGCTTCTCTATTTCTTGCTTCATTACAATGATGTTGCCAGTTAGATTAAGTGAAAGCATAGCTTATGCATTTCAGGACAGAATTGTTTTAAATTATGACTACAAAAGCTGTCATTGGTTAATGTACTAGGAGACAGATAACTTGAATTATGGGTAGCAAAAGTCTAAATAGTCTTAGAAAGCTTTAAAAAAATTTGTTTCCTTATGAGGTAACGAGGTAAATTCCCTGCTATTTTACATATCTGTTAAAACAAGAGTGATGGTGTATCTTCAAAGACAAACATCCAGTTGAAAATGAAAACTCCTAAGTTTAGAAGAAAGTTTAACCAATGTGCATCAGCACTGGAATAAATGTTGTCCTATGGGGCTGTTACAGAAACAGCATTGCTGGAGGGAGAATTATTCAAGTTAAAAAGTTCTCCTTTATGCACCAGTCCTGTGAAAGAGAAGTGTGAAAATGGAATCCTTTTAAAATGAAAAGTCCTGACGAAATACTTAAGTCAGTGGAAGGTGGCATAGGAAAAACTGTTTAGGAGTAGACAAAGCAACTCCATTTTAACAAGGCATCAAATATCATATTAGAACAGCATAGCACCACGGAATTCAAATTCCCAATGCTGCTAAAATCTTAATATATTCAGCACTGTGTAACTGGCTTTTCTTTGTTGTGTGTCGTGGCTGAGAATACAACATCAGCATTAAGCAAATAATGGGAGTGTTGCTGTGAGCTTCTGTGAGAGCAGGCCTTCGTTCAATGTGTTAAGACATCATCCAAGTAATTTTCTTCTTGCCATCTTCAATTTGGTGTAATACATTATCATAATAAAGGGAGCTGGGAGCAGCAAGACTTGATTAAGTGTCAAAATGCTCTCAGAAACTCAAAAAAAATTAGAGTCTCAATGACAGTTCTTTGGTTTTCAAAGCAGACAATATTCTTACAGGACAAAAGAAAAGTGGACAAGAAAAAAGCTGGAATACTTCAATTTAAAAATAAAAACACACAATAAGGTCCTTGAATTACTGGTGGGCAGGACTGGGAGGGATTGATGTACCCATTTGTACCCATTTGTACTGATGGGTCTTTGGTCAAGACTCTCAAAAGTGCACAGGGGCTGGGTGTTAAGCTCCTGTTTATTTCAGTATTGCTTTAGCTGAATGCAAGAGTTGGGGTGTTCACAAGTTAATACATATTAAAAAATAATATTTTGCTCTACAATTATTCAGTCTTCTCTTGGAAGTGAAAATAATTATTCTTAATAACATTTTTGAAAAATAATTTAATATTTTATCTCCATTTTGCTTATGAAAAAATAAAGCTATATAGCAACAGTGACTTGCTGAAAGTGACTTTTTTTTTTTTCTTTTTTTACCATTGCCTCTCCTGAGGAATAGTAATATCCCCTATCTTCAAGCACCACTGGAAGGATAAATTAATTAATATTTGCAAAGAGCTTTGGAATCTTAAGCTGAAAGGTGCTAGATAAGTGTAAAGAATTATACTGTAAATTATACATAAGCATTGTGAATGCTGCTTTTTCAGATGTGTCTGCTACAAAGATCACTCAGTAGTTCAGACATCTAAAACACGGATGAAGTAGGACTGTTTAAGAATTGATTAGTATACCTTTGGGGGTAAAAGAATGGCAGTCTGCAGCAATGCAGGAGACAACAGCTCCTATATCATGAGGAAAATGACATTTTGATACCATAAGTTCCTTACACCTTTGAAGTTGTGTCTTAATTCAAAGTCAGTCAGTATTCTTTATTTTTCATATAATTATGAAAGCAGTTTCATGTCAATGACTGCTTTTTTTTAAAGTGAAAACAACCAAGATGGAGCAGATAGAAATCCAAGGAAAATACTCTCACCTCTCTGTTGCTATCAGCCACAATTTGGGCTGATCTTCCCAGCCGTCCCAAAAGAGGCTTAGGAAGCTTCTCAAGTAACTGTTCACAGTTGTATTGCTTTAAAACTAGGACTGAATGTGAATCATAAAATTTTCTCTTCTTCAAAGGCACAGAGAAACAAGACTGCTAATGAGACAGAAATGACAAAAGAAGGAGCAAAATGTGCATCTGGGCAATTCATAATGGAGATTTGTACTATGGAAGTGGTTAAAGAGCTCTGGGTAGGAGGGACAGGTTTTGTCTAAGTCCAGGTCTATGCAATTAGCAAACTGTCCCTAGAGAACCACTGACTACTGATTAGACCAGACAGCCCAATCCAGCTGACCAGGATGACTTCAATGCCTCTGTTGGCATTGGCTGGTACTAAAATAGGATTGAATGCTCCTGGTATGGGATTTTCATGCCATAGCAGGAAGCAAGGAACTGCAGGTCTATTGATTATTCCAGTAGCAATACACATTTCAGTAAATAATCATCAAAAACTGAAAATGTAACACAAATTAAGAACAAGGAAGATGAGGAGGTTTTCCAGTATTTTCTTTTCCAGGGCACTGGGTGGGTGAAAATGCCCAGGTGATCCTTGAAATACATTTTCTTAATGAAATATCTGGATAATATATGGCACGAATTAAATTGTAAAGTATATGCCACCAAAACAAGAAAAAAAAAATCTCCAATTTAAAAGAATGCACAGCGGAGCTGTCTTGTTCCCTTGACAACCTCAGTCCTTCCTCTACTGGCCATGAACTTTCTTCACCTCCCCAATTACCACATCAGCTCCTGTGCCTTCAGGGCTTCCATCTCCTGCCAGCTGAGTGGCACAAATTTGGTGTTTCTAGCACTGTCCTAATGGCTGTATTCAAGCTAATAACAAAAGGTGACCTACCGTGCAAGTAGCAGAGTGTATGCAGTCTTGGAGGATTGCAGTGGTCTGAGCTGTAGCTAAAGCCCAGGTTTGAGTAGGAAAATTAAATTTGTGAAGTTAAAGTGGGGAAGAAATACAAAAGGCAGAAATCCAAAGCAAAAGACAGCACATTATAGCAAGAGTGTCAGGTTGAAACAAAATCTTTGTAGTGGAGTAATAGGTGGGAAAGGAGGAAACAACAGAAGATAATTCCACTGAGTATGTTGAAAAGTAAAAGCCCTAAAACGAATGGTGAGGAAGCTGGAAGAACGGCAGGAGTAAAAAGTCTTATTCTTCATGTAATGATGGGTCACTACAATTTGAAAAAAGAGCATGTGTCTTGTCGGCTCTTTTATTTCAAAAGCAAAGAGAGAAAGTCTCAGAAACGTGACCTTGCCTGTGAGGTTGCAGCAGCTCTGTGGCCTGCATGGAAGAGATCACTGAGCTGCAAGTGAATTTCTCGTTATGCCCTGCTGTGCCCACTAGCTTTCCACCAGCCTTACATCAACATTGCCAGTATGTAACAACTCTGCAAATTTCTCATCTCCTACCTGTGGTGAGGTAACTTCTTCAGAGGATTTTAAAGCCAGCCTAGAAAATGAGAAGCAGCCTGAGTGGTGGGTCAGCCTTTCACGCAAACCTTGTGTGATCTCCCTGGCAGAGGTGAGTATAGGTTATAAAATCATCTTGTAAGGGGATTTTGAACACAGCAGCACTTCCAACTCAGGAGACTCAAATTAGTGCCTAAATAAGAAGTTAGGTTCTTTCTTTCAGAGATGCCAACCAAAGACAAGGTGGTGAAGCATTATATTCCTGACAACAAGGCCAGTGATATTTTGTTTGTTAAAGGGATGATGTCCATTTCTTTTGAGTCAAATTCAAAGTATCAAACTTTAGCAAATAATTAAATGTGACTGTTTTAAAAGTAAAAAAGAAAAAATGTGCAATATTGTTTTGCCATGGCCTTTCCAAAAGAGAAAATAATTTGTCCTCGGATCAAATGGGCATATTATGTTAAAAATTTGCATAATGAGGACGACCTGAAGGACTTTAAAAGGGAAACAATGACTATGCAGGAAGTTCTTTCAAAAGTCCTTGAAAAGCAATTGGGACAGAACGAACTAATCCCGCTCATTTTTATTTCCCTTCATGGATGGTATCTTTTGGATTAAATCTAACTGGGTTAGACTAGATCAAATATTAGGTAGAAATACTATTTCACTGTATCATCTACAAATAAAAATTGGTTGAAAAAATTACAGTTATTACTAGCATGCTTTACTATGATGCCAGACTTTTTTTTTTTTTTAATTTTACATAGAAAATTTCCTACATTAGTGAACTTGTTAAGAAATTACCAGCAGATGCAGACAGAGTGAGAAAGATAGTTTTTTCTGTTGCGGTTCTGTTTCTGTTCAGATACCTCACTGGCCTTAAACTGCAATTTGTTATTGGAGATATGTATGTGAACTGGAAAATCACATCCCCTTGCCACTAATTTACACAGGAATTTGATATTAATTTTTCATGCAATGCCGAATTCCTTTTTGTGCTCATAAGCTATTAGGACATATGAGACACATTATTTTGCCAGGTGTTAACATGGTACAGACAAATTATATGCCCCCTAAAATATCTGAGGGATTTTGAGAAGGAAAAGTGAAGGAAGAATGCAGGATGAAAATAACATTATTTGCAAATAACTTATAAAGACCTGACTAGACTTTAAAAATAGTTCTTTTGACTTTTCAGTAAGAACCACCATGTTTTCTTAATCCACAGACTGAAAAAGATACAGCAGATATATAGTGTTGATGAAAGATCTAATTTGACCTAACTTGTCCAACAAAGTTCTCGACTTACCAGCTTCGTTTAAAATAATCCATCTTTAAATATTTGAAGTGAAAGTGTAGCAGAAAAGATAGTCCAAATAGATTGCATTGGCACAGTAAATTGGTATAGTTTCTTCTCCTATCTTGTGGGTTTACGTATTTAGTATTACTGATGATTCACTTGTGAGAAGGAGGGAAGTTAATTAAATAGATCTGCTACATATTAGAATGTCCAGTTCAGAAGTCTGTGTCTAGTCCTAAAGAGCGACTATCAGATCCCCAGTTCTTATATAATTTCTAAATAGAAATGTCAAGAAAATTATTGTTTTAATTCCTCTCTGCCTGTAGGTCAAATAAAAGTGTGCACATAAATCCATTGGCAGTGTGTAGTGGTTTAGTTCGCATTTCTTACTTTCTGTGAGATAGGAGATTTGAAGAAATGCAAAACAGGCTCAAACTTCAAGAATATGAAAGAAAGTTTATTACTAATAGAGTTAAGAGTAAAATAAAATAAGAGATTAAGACAAAAAAAAAAACAACCCTTTTCTCCAGCATCCCCCCCCCCCACTTCCTCCAGCACAAATAATAACAAAACATGGGATTTTGGTCAGCATTCACAATTCTTAAAAGTTTCTCTCTAGTATTTGAGGAAATAGAGGTTTCTTCTACTTCTCGTGGTTTTCCCAAACTGCACCAGCAACAGCCCCCGCCCGGAAAATCTGCTGCTGTAAAAAATACTTCTCTCACGGGAAAGAAATCACAGTCTCTTCCACCCGGTCCCATGAGCCACACATGGGGTATTCTCGTTTAAGGACAGACAAAATTCCAGCCTGAAAAACACAGCTCTCTTCGTTACAAAACATTTTAAAAAGTCTCTCACAACCTCTCACAGCTTCTAGGTAACTTGGCGTCATCACCTTTGTTTCCTCCACAGGCTGCACACAGAATTCTCATCCCCCCATGTCTTTAAATGGATTTAAAACAGTTTGTGATATTACAGTCTCTACCACGGTCTGCAAGAAGCAGTTTTAAGCTGCGCGCTAAAAGCACGACTCCGCCCTCTGTTCCCCGCAGCCATCTTTAGCATTCACTCACTTTCTCTTTCTCTCTGACCTCGGAGACGCCATGATGACAATCAATCTCCGTTTCTCGAGCTTACGATGGAGAAAAGCTTCGCTCCCATTATGCTGTTCATCACTTGATGTTATTTTACAGTTCAATATAGGCTGAGTTGGTTGCAGGAAAGTTCTATCATCCCCCGCCGGATCTCTGCAGCCACAAGGAGGGGGTGGTACGGGGGGGAAGGCTCCCCAGCGGTCGCTTCAGGTGGATTCAGTTCTGCAGCCATCACGGCCGCTCCTCAGCTGCCCGGGGGGAGCTCTCCCTCAGGCACCCGGGGAGGCCCGGGGCCCGCCGGGGCCGGGGGAGGGGAGGCCCGGGGCCGCTCCGAAGAGCGGAGCCCCGGCCAAATTCCCCTCCCTTCCCCGCCGGGAGCTTCAGACCGAAAAAAAAAGGGACACTACCTGTTTCTCCACTGGCTTAAATATGGAAATTTCGAGAAGCGTGACTGGTCAAGAGATCTGTCCATCAGACTCAGGGTCAACCCACGACACAGTGATATAAAAGTGCCACACCTCTATTATTTCCTCTTAACCATCTGACCATTTGAAATTCATGCATATTTGCATGAGGCCTTTGAAGATACTAAGATGAGCACAATAGCATATCCTTAAAACAGGAAAACAGATAAACATATCCTTCATGCATACAAGTGGTAATAGAAACACAACCCATCAGCAGAGGTGTTAAATAGTTCGCTCATTTGAACAGATTTTCATCCAGCTTTCATTCTCCAGCTCTTGCCTAATCTGAAATTATTGTAGTCATGAGCATATAATAATTTAGTTGTAGCATGCTGTGTTTGCCTGCCACTAAAAAGCCCGAGAACTACTCCAGGAGCAAATAATTATTAGGACACTGATTCCCTGTTCACTTAGTAACGTCTGCTCTCAGTTGAATCACTTTGTCTCCAGGCAAATATTAGCAGTTAAAGGTAATATTCACAGTGCCGTCTGAGATGCAAGCAATAACTACTTAACAGTGGGGACTCTCTTCAGCTCAGACCTCTGCTAATTATTCTGTGCATGTGCCTGCCCAGTCTCACCAGGTTCCCACTTCTTTTCCCACTATTCGTTCAGCAGGGTTACTTTCAGTGCCATTAGGAAGGCTAAAGGACACTAAATATCTCCTTTATATCATTGGCCATATTGGTATATTATCAGCTGCTTCAATGCTCTTCAGGCTGTGATGCTGGGCAAAATGCTGAGCAAATTGCTTTAGCTCAAGCAGAGGTTATGGCTATAAAGCCGTTTTTTCTGTATGAAATTCTGTACTCCACATCATTCTAGGGCCTTCTGGGTTTCCTTTTGGGAGTACCCATACAAAAGGAGTTTCACAGTCTGTGAACCTGACTGTTTGCCATCCTTGTGAGCACTACTTCACAAAAGCTCCTCTGTGGGGTCCAAATGAGTACTGCTATAAATAAGCAACAAGTTGCACTGCCAGACCCTACAAATTACAACAGTAGTACAGAAAAGTGCTTTACAAAAATACTTATTACCTGATGCTTTTTGGTCTTGCACAGAAATTGCAGGTGAAGGTAGATGCAGCAGATGGTATTAAGCAATAATTACCAGATAACAAAGAAATCAGCAATGGCATTTATTTGCTAGGAGTCACAGAGGAGAGGATGCATTAAAATCTGGGCATGAGTTCAAGCCAATTTTTACATGGAATTTGGCAGTGTTTTACATGATAAGAGGCTACCACTACAAGTGAGCCCAAGAAGAGAGTTCTTTCCACAGGCACGGCTTAGGCAGTGGCATGGCTCAGCCCCTTTTACCACGCCTGCCTTCTTGCTCTGCCCTCACATGTGAAGTCCAGTTCAGACCTGGGAGCAGATGGTATCACAGGCACTTTCACTATATCTCCAAGGAGAACAGTCACCATAGAAACTTTGTGAAATTAGATAAGGGCACCACCAGGTAGACAGGGGCAGAATGGATATACAACCTGGCCAAGATTAGATCTGTTAAATTAGCTCAGTATTATCAATCAGTGGAAGTGATTTTCCTGAGAATTCAAGAAAGCATGAGAGAACATCCCACTTCAAATTCTCTTTTCTTTTTCTAGCACTGAGAGTAGCAGCAGAAGTGCTATTTTTGTGGTGTGAGGTTCAAATCTTTCTACAGCTGGCAAGAACTTAGGGAAGAATATGTCAATATTCTCAGTCACTTCTTACTCAAGCTGGAATAGCTATTGCCCATCATTCTTTCTACCTTTACTCTCTCAATCTAATTAAAAATTCTATAAAATGATAGATGGTTTTAGATGAAGAATGATTTACCAGAGAGAGAGTCCCATTGCTTTCAAAGAAGACTTGGTACTTTTCTTTGCAGTGCAGTTTTGATCTCAAATATGCACTTCATGAATCATGAGTATATTATTTATTGGGCAAAATCCCAACTGATTTTGAATACGATTTCAAGAGAATCACTGGAAAAAAAGAGGACTAGATCATGTCGAAGTCCTCTGCCGAGAATGAAAAGTGTTTTTCCCATATTTCATGTTTCAAATTATGATAAAAATAACCATATGTCACATTATATAGCCTTTAATCACAAGGCCAAACTTTTCCAGAAAATCTCGGTGCTTTGACGTTGGTAAGGTCACCCTAGGTATATGTCAAGGTACAATTTGTGCTGTAATATTTACCACTGATTTTTTCCAGTGCATTTAATATAATTAGGTTTAGTGTTGCAATATCTTTATATCAGCAAAATGTCACAGGGGCCTGGATCCCCATGCCCTCATGTACTACAAACAGAATAGATACATTGACACTTGTTTTAAAAGTAAGGTACAATCAGCTGTGACAGCAGATACAAACATTTGAGTTGAGCCTTAGAACCATGCATCAGCGTGATTAGTCTGAACATGAAATTCATGAATCTCAATAAATTTCTTTAGTAAAAGACTTTTTGGTATGTCATTACTTTTAGGCATTATTGTTGAGAAAAAAAGTCCATTGTTTAATATATACTGCTATTGTACTATTGGCATCTGAAATTCAACTCCAAATATTTAGTGATCAGTCGATGCCAATGTCTAAATTAAATTTAAAGTTGCATTTTCTGCTGTTCAACACCTTCTATTCTCAGAGAACATTCAACAAATAGGGTACCCATTGTTGATATTATCCTATTTCTGTCACTACATAAAATTATGCATATAATAGAAACCATATTGTCTAAGCAACAGCTGGTTCCACAACTAAGAAAACATATTTCCTGAAGCTGATCGGGCAGAAATTCTGAAATATAAAATTTTGTGCTTCAGGAGATAAGACAGCCATCAGGTGGCATTCTGTTAGGTGATTTTTCTGTGTGTGGTTTCTTGTTATTCTCTGGTATTGCCTGTACTGCTCACAGCCAGATTGACTATATGGACGGGAACAAACCATTCTTCTGTTCTTCTCTGAGAATTCCTTTATTCTTTGGAGAATCTTATGCTTGTCTTAGATGTCCCGTATCTCACACTATACCTATCACTAAACCGCCTTTTTACCTCTCAGACTCTGTACTGGTGATAGTCATGTTGGGAATCTTTCTGAAGGGACATGCTCTAAATAGTACAAAATAGAACAATTTGTTTCATGTAAAGCATTACTACAGGGGCTGGTCAGTGACCAAACTGAAATTCAGTTTCCACCTTGCTTTTTGAAAGCAGTACTTCAGTTCTTCATTGGGTAAATTGTTCAGCCATGTGTGCCTACTCATTGTCTCTCATTCCTCATGGAGGAAAGCTACATTTGCCACTTTCTATATTATTCAAACAGCTTTTGTTCTTTGTCTTCTATTCTCTCTTTTTTTTTTGGGGGGGGGGGGGGGAAAAGGGGGGGGTTTGGTTTTGGTTTTTTTGATTTTGGGGTTTTTTGTTTTATTTTGCTTTGTTGTAACTGGTATCCGGAGCAAGGAAACACATTACCTCTCTGTGCCTTAATAGATTCAGCACCACTCCAAAAAACTTTGCTCAGATGACCTGCAGAGGCCAAGAGCAAACCAACGTTCATTGCCAAAAGAGCCTGCCCCTGAAACCTGAATATTTCTGAGTTCAGAAATATTTAGCATTTAAGCAACGCTCCCTGAGAAGACTCTTGCTAAAACCAGGGGTGAAAAGAATAGAGTAAGGCATGATTTTTGAAGGATTGGTACTTGATCTCAGTCTGTGTGTTAGCAGAGATAAGAGGGAAGAGATATTCATAAAATGAGCATGCAGCTGAGAAATTCTTTGTGTGAACCCAGTTGCTAAATGGGTTTCAGAAGTAATTCTTTGTGAATCAGAAAAATAAGAATCAAGCAAAGGGCAGGTTTTTTTGAATGGGTTGACTATTCAATAAGGCAGAAGTGGTGTGAGGAACAAGAACTGTTTTTAGGCAGTGAAAATTTTCAGAGGCAGAGATAATTTTGTCTTTGAGTAGGGAGAAAATAGAGAACAGCAGGGAACAAGAAACTGGATGTGATCTTTGGTACACTATGAGGAAAGGAGAAGTAATAATGCAGATGTTAGTATGGTAGGGGCATTTTTATAAGTTAATTCAAGATGTTGGGAGGGATAAATATTTTCCAGTTTTGCACTGATGTTTGAAACAGACTGGCAGAGGGTTTGCCTGAACAGGAGGATGCTACTGGTTGCTCTGTGCATGTTATTCAGAACATCTCTTTGTTCCTTAAATATTTGACTGGGTAATTTTGAGGGGAAGGAAATAATGCCTTTTGACTTCAGTCTATTTTACTATTTCAATCCTGAAGACACTTCCTGGGGAAAATCTGAAAATTTTATATGGTTGTGGGCCATACAGGAATTCATTGGAAATCCTAGAATGTAAGTATGGGCTTTTGTAAGTAATCAAATGAAGTAATTCTGATATTCCAATGATAAATTTGATGTGGGATCCTGTAAAATACTACATTTTACCAACATGTAGTAAACTTTCACTGAAGGCTTGGAGGGTTCTGTAAAACATGCATATCTTTTATATGCAAGCACTGACATTGAAAAGCACTTAAATTATTTTGGAAGTTTGGATTAAAACGTGGAATATTTGGAGCAAGTTTCTAAAATCAGTGAGGAGAATCAGTAAGGACATATGGAAATAAATTCACACAACTGAGTGATCAAATTCAAGAACACACTTAAATTGGGTTCATCAGGGAATATGTAAAGATTAACGTACATATGAACTAGGGATGAATCAGCAATCGTAAAAAAACAGCTCCAGTATTGGGTTGTATCAATAGGATTATCACAGTTAGTCAAGATTGCTGGGAATATCTGTGTAACAGTGCTGCTTTGGCTTTATGTGAAATAACACCCATATTTTGGGATGCTGCATTTCAAAGAGAATAGAAATCTGCAGAAAATCAAAAGAAGAGCAGAAATCTTCTTAAGATACTTAAAATCATGATCCGTGAGGGTGGGATAAGAGAACAAAGCAATACGAAAAAGTGAATACCCTAAAAAATTAATTACAATCCCCCCCCAAAATACAAATATTACCATTTTAGAAGAAGGAAAAACTTATGTCACAAAACAGTATCTCTTGTTAGGAGAGACCAAAGGGACTTGTGCCCTGGCACGGGAGAATTTGATTAAGTAAGAGTAAGAGAGTGCCTAATAATTATTTCTAGCAGAAGAATCAATCACAAGGAAGTTGACTAAAGTTAACTCACTTGAA
The DNA here is from genome assembly GCA_013398115.1 of Falcunculus frontatus. Taxonomy (NCBI): domain Eukaryota; kingdom Metazoa; phylum Chordata; class Aves; order Passeriformes; genus Falcunculus; species Falcunculus frontatus. The sequence goes on from VZRV01002858.1 coordinate 3,000,285, forward strand.
ATATTCACTGCTAGTCCTGGGATTACAAAGTAATATTTGCCTCAGTTCTTCCAAAACTCAGGAGGACGAGCTACTACAGATGACTCACTTGAAACCTCATCCCACTCTCATAATTCACAGAAACATATTCCAGAATATTTACCTATTTAAACCAAAATCCTAGACTGAAAATATCAAACTATGCCCCAAGTTCCTCAGAGTGCAAACGCCATCAACTTAAAGTATTTAAAATCCTTAAGGACCAAACCAATATCATCAAGCTTTTAAAAAGCAGCTGGTAATGGTAAAAAATCCTGGTTTTTTTTACTCCACTCCCTACTAGTCAGATTTTCCCTTCTAATGTAATGCAACATCTGGTTCTAATTCCAAAGCAGACCAGATTATTGTGGAATCATAGCAGATGTAGTACTTTGGTACAGATTACTTTTTACATGATTTAATAAATTCCTGGAGTGGCATTTGTGACACTTTATTAGGTAGGAAATAGCTATAATCTGAAACATCAGAATTGCAGCGAAATTATTTTCAGCTTAATGTGAATAGGAAATCCAAATAAAGAGATGAGAGTCCAAAGCCATTCAGGAAGTTAACAGCAAATCAAGAGGTAGAGCAAATTTCTCAAAATCAATCCATTATTTTGTTAATTCATGGCACAGCACACTGAATGTGTTCAGTTCTTTCCCACTGAGAGGAATCATGAAAGAATGACAGGATTACTTGTATAAGGTTAGTCTCTTTTACTACTCATTAGGCAATAATTTTAAGAAGTATAGCAATAAAATTGTATGAGTAGGGTTAGACTCAGAAACTACCTTAAGCCCCAAAACATAGAATCATAGAAACTTGAGGGGTTGGAATGTACCTTAAAACCACCTAGTCCCTATGCCCTCTGCCATGGACACAGACAAATGTGGGAATCAGGCATAAGTTAGTTGTCTTTGTCCAGAATACCGGTATTCCAACTCCTTTTTTTACTGTCTTGAAGGTACAAATCAAGGTGCTACAGGTTTTGAGTTTGAATTTTCATATAAACTGAACTCTGGGAATCCTAGCTTTTACTGGGGTGAGTAGCACTGTGACTGTCTTGTGATTATACACAGCTAAGAGCTGCTAACACTCATATGGGACACTAAGCACATCCCCAGGACCACGCTCTTTTCAAAATACACAGGCTGTCTCTTTTCTTTCAAAACTTCCTTGGAACAGTATGCATCTTCTCCACTGCATTATAAAAATCAGTATTACTAACACTTTGGAGAATGATTCCTCTGAGAATTCTTTCGTGTTCCTTCCAGAAGGCAGCTGTCATGGAACTGAATGGAAAGAACTAGTGTTAAGGAGCATGGTTTAGTATACAAATAGGTAAAGCATGTGGCTAAGAGAGAGGATATGTGTTTCCTTCGCTCTTTAAAGTCTGTTCACATTATTGGGGTAAAACATCTTTTGGAAAAAAACTAAATCACTATTAGGAGAATGCAAAAAAAAATCAAACAGCCAAAACCAACCAAATCCTCTTCAGTGAAGGAAGTGGGTAGCCCTAAAGAGAAAGTCAGACTTATGCATTCCAAATACACAGAGATATCTTTCTGTACCTCTTTAGACTCCCCTTTGAGTTTTCCTATTCTTTAATGGAAGATGACGGTACAGCTACACTGTCACGCAGGTGTATATAAATCATGCAGGTCCTTGTTCAGTGTTTCTTGTTTTGACTTTCCCTGGAGTTGCTACTGGCCAAGCCTATATGTGGGAGAATGTTCAGAAATAATCCTCTCTTCATGAGGAGACTGGCCTGTGCCTGCACATACTGTCTTTGCTGTCCTTACAGAAGGATCACTGATGGATGAGAAGTACTTACCCAAAAGGAAGTTTGTTACACATATCCCTGAATCCAAACCATGCTATGATCTGCCATTCTCTCGGAGTACCGTCTCTGCTCCATGTGGAAAGGCTCAGCTTAAAGCCCCACCTTCAACAAAATCTTTAGATTTTTATTTCCTAACTCCTCTTTACCTTCTCTATTCGACAGTATGTGAAATTAGGAATTTAAATGTGAGTTAACGGACCGTGTATTTTCAATTTGTACCTGAATGTCAACGTAGTTCTTAAATTTCAAGTGCACAAGGCTTTTATTGCACTGATCCATTTGAGTTTTTCTTCATAATTATCAGGCATCTGTTCTGAATTAATTCTGGAATATTCTGAAAATGAAAATATTTCTTCAAAGACCCTGCAAGAGGCAACTCTTTTATTCTACACATTGATAGACTACAATTCATTTTCTCTTTGGATTTTCAAAATATTTTCATATCACTGAGTAGAGATCCTATAAGGATTTTAATTAAAAATATAATATTTTACATCTTTTTATACTGTTAAGGATTCTTCTCTAGAAGAGATCAGTTCTCTTGTAATTTACAGTATGTATGAGAAAATGAGTAAAATAGTTGTCTATTTTAATATTTGCCTAATAAATAAAAATTTTGGATAGAAATTTCATCCTAAATTTAAAAATAACAATGGAATTTCAGAATTCATAAAACGTGGTGTTAATATTAAAGTATAACAAAATGCCCTTCCAATAAAGGATGTCAATGAATTATTTAAGAAGAGCAACACAGTAAAATCTTTCAAGCCAGAAGTATTTATTACCTTTAGTGTCTGACTGACATACAGGAACGTTGATGTGTATTTGAATGTAAGAGTCAAGATGTGAGAAGAAAGGAATTCAAATATCAAAGCTATTCCATAGGCAAAAGAGTAAATACATTGTTTTTCTCAAAATATTTGTTTCATTAAGGTAACACAAAAGTAGTATCTTCTTTTAGCTTCCAAGTTTAGTTTTTATAGTCTTCAAAACACATTTTAGTAGTCAGACTTGTGAACATCAATTCTCTCACTGAAACTGAGTTGATAATAATGTAATTCTCCAGTTTAGTCAGCCACCCAAGTCCCAGTATTTCATTATTTTTACTGAATTGTAGGCTTGAGATAGAGACAAAGCCATCTTCCAAAACTAATTTCCTTCTGAACTCATGGATAACTAAGGACTTAGATACTTGTAGGATAACATCCAAATTTTAAAATCCCTAATCATTATTAATGGCATTTCCCCCCTCATCTGCCCTGTGGATAGGAAAATAATATCCTTAGCAAGTAAGGAATCAGGTAAAATAAGTGACATACCCAAATTTATGAAGAAAGCCAGATGCCTTGGAGTATAAAAACCTACCAACACCCTTTCTGCAGGTTGCTCTTTCTTCCTTGGAATATTTTGTGATGTTCCTATGAACACACTGTACAAAAAGGTGTTTGAATTCTTGGTTTTTAAATTGCACAGTAGCTATTGTGCCTGTTTTACCTTTCACCCAACGTCATCTCTGGCTAAAAATGCTTCTAATTTCTTCTTATTAAATATTTCTTAGCTATTAAGTTTTCCCTTTCAAACTTGTTGGTGTAAGAACCACAGGTAAGACTGTACCTCAAATACTGTGTTCAGTTCTGGGCCCTTCACTACAAGAAAGACATTGAGATGCTGGAGAGTGTCCAGAGAAGGGCAATGAAGTTGGTGAAGGGTGTACAGAGCAAGTCCAAAGAGGAGCAGCTGAGGAAGCCGGGGGTGTTTAGCCTGGAGAAAAGGAGGCTCAGGGGATACCTTATCCCTTTCTACAAGTACCTGAAAGGAGGTCAGTCTCTTCTCCCAAGTAACAAGTTGAGAGGAAGCAGCCACAAATTGCTCCAGAGAAGATTTAGATTCATTATTAGGAAATATTTCTTTGTGGAAAGGGTTGTTAAACATTGGAACAGGCTGCCCAGAGAAGTGATAGTCGCCATTCCTTGGAGGTATTTAAAGGATGTATAGATATGGTGATTAGGAATATGGTTTAGTGGTGGACTTGGCCATGCTAGGTTAACAGCTGGACTCAATGATCTTAAGAGTTTTCTCTAGCTTAAATGATTCTATAATTCTATAATTTCCTTTGTCCACTAATGTATTTTTAAAAATTATGTCCTAGTCATTTAGTTGGTATAGTTTAGATGCCAAAAATCACATAGTGCCATTTTTTGTATGGCATTTTGCAAAAAATTATGTTAGGTGATAGTATTAGCACTTTTTCTTGCTGTAACATCTATCAGCAAAAAGTACATATAAGTCACAGGAATAATCAGACAATCAAGGCACAGCTGAATGCCTCATGCTGAAAAGTGACTTTTATAAACACTGACACCTGGAAAAAAAGTCAATTGAAATTATCACAGCTGATCTCCCAATCCAACTAATCCGTCATTCTTTCTGGCCTACTGTAGTGTTACGTTCCGACAAGGTGTCAATATGTTATTGTGCAAATGCACCTCCTTGAAGTGATGTCTTGTTTGGAGATGAACTAAACCACATTAGCACAGGGTGAAATCTGACTAGTAGGTGACTCTACACAATTTTCCAGTATTCTCTATTCACTACATGACTCTTATCTCAGTCTGCTAGCAATTTAGAGTAGTTTTCTTTGGCTAAGGGCACGAGAGAACACTGTCAGACTCCAAAACCTTCACACCAAATTTTCACCTACCACCTAGCATAGCTGCTTCATTCTGCTTTTAAAGAGAAAGATATACAAGAAACCAGAGCTGTCTTTCAGTCATGAAATATTTTACCTCTGAGAGGTGAAGTCTCATTCTAGACTGGAATTAACAAAGCTGAAGATATGAAATCCCAAGAGCTATGAGGAAAATAACCAACTGTCTTTGCTATATACTATAATTTTCTACATTCACCTCTCTATTCCTAAAATGAGACAAAAGAAATAAAAGAGCAAGTGAGTTTTATGATTGAAATAGAAGCATGGTTTTTAAAAGCATTTTATAAAAAAAAGGCTACATTACAATTGCTTAGCAAAATCTCATTAACTCTTTGAAAACAATGGGTGATATCTAATTTTCAGTTGCTATTTCTACTCCCTATGCTGGCACATTTTTGATCTGAGATAGCTCTGCTGAAGAAAGGAGTCATAATTAGTGAACATGAAATGAACTGTCCTCCCTTTGAATAATTGTATACCACAAGTAGCTGTAGATTACGCAAACGTACAAGTTCAGTTTGATAAAAACATGAGCAGGAGAGAAATATTTAATGGGATTATTTGCTAGAGCAATAAGTATCAAGGTGTCAGACAACACCAGGAAATAAAAAAGTGTCTAGAAGAGGTGTAAAATTCTAGACACCACTTTAGGCTACTTACCCATGCCATTATTACCGGCCAGGAAATTCTAAGCTGGGATGTCCTGACTGTTATTTAAATCTTTTATTATTATTTTTGAGGGTTTGCCTTGTCCTTGAAAGAAGACTAATTCAGAATTAGGTGCGAATGAAAGGAGAAGTTTAATATAATTTAGAGTGTCAAGAAAAGTTTTTATAGGGATGTCGGCATAATAGAAATGTTTTACTAAGATTTCTCCTTTGTTACCTCAGGTTTCACTCTCACCCACTCAGTGGGGAAATCTTGATAGCCATGTAGATGGTTGCAATATTTTAAGCATCACAAGTAAGCCTTTAAAGCGAATAAAAGCATAGCACTAAGTACCATGTCCAGTCATTTCATGAAGACTTCCAGGGACAATGACTCCATCACCTCCCTGGACAGTCCTTTCCGATGCTTAACCACCCTTTCAGAGAGGAAATTCTTCCTGATGTCCAGCCTGAACCTTCTCTGGTGCAGCTTGAGGCCATGTCCCCTTGTCGTGCTACTTGTTACCAGGGAGAAGAGGCTGACCCACACCTGGCTGTATCTTCCAGTCACGCAGCTGTAGAGAGTGATAAGGTTTCCCCTGAGCCTCCTTTTCTCCAGGCTAAACAACTCCATTTCCTTCTGCAGCTTCTAATGAGATTTGTGCTCCAGACCCTTCGCCAGCTTCACTGCCCTTCTTTGGACATGCTCCAGCCCCTCAATGCCTTTCTTACAGTGAGAGGCCCAGAAGTGGGCACAGCACTTGAGGTGTGGCCTCCCCAGTGCTGAGTACAGAGGGACAATCCCTGCCCCAGCCCTGTTGGCCACATTTCTTTTTGATCCAAGCCAGGATGCCGTTGTCTTCTTCGTCACTTCAGTTGCCAGTGCTGGTGAGCCCCAAAGCAGAACAATCTCAAAGGCTATTCAAAATTAGGTGCTTGAATGCTTAGTTCAGTTTGACTTGTGCACAGCTATGACTAGCTGCTGCAAGTGGTTAGTTAAAAGCCAGAGTAGTTTCTAGCATCCCATACCTCAATCACAATATATTAATTTCCTATGATATGTTTTCCATTGTCTTGGTGTAATATCCTTTAAATGCCCATGCTTAAAACAAAAGCCAAAAAATACAGCAATGAATGTGACATAGGAGGGAAAAGATTATTTTACTACAAGCTGTGAAGAAAAATCTTCTCTCCTTGATGGTTCTCAAGAGACATGTTCATCTCAAAGAACATATTTGTTGCTTTTGCCTGGTTGTGGTAGTTTCTAAGATAAATTCATAATGATCACAGAAGAGTTTCAGCTCTTATATATAGTGCTTACAAATTAAATCCTATAGAATTAGTAATAATTATTGCAAAATCTGTGTGGGAATCTATAATGGAAATATTCTCCCAAGCACTATCTTTAAAGACACCCATTATCATCCTTGTTTTTTGGAGAGAGAATGGAAGCCTATCCAGATTGAAGGATATCCTCAGAACCAGTTTATCCAATCTGTAGGTGGCTTCAACACCAGAATAAATTGGAGTCAGACAGTGAAGGACAGTCTGAGCTCTTTGCCTTATTGAGAGTTTACTCAGACTTTCACTTAAGTATCAGAGTTTTTGCAAGTATAACATAAGAATCTCTTCATTGACTAAACTATTTCTAATTAATCCTTATTCACTATATTTGAGCTATGAATTGAATTTTTCTACACAGTTGTGTCTGAAAAAGAAATAGGGTACACTAGCACAAAACTGTTATGAGTGGAAAGACAGTTCCTGTGAGCATATGACTTTTTTTTCTAAGTGTTTATGTTTAAGCCTTCACAAATTGCCCCAAAATGTTGTTATCATTAAAGCAAGAAATCTGCTGCTATAAAAAGCCTTATTCTGAGTTTTATCATGCATTACTTCTCTCCATATGCTATACTGGAAGAAAGTCTGGCAGAACTATCGTATACTAACTTGCATAAAATAATTACCAAGCCTTTCTCAGCTTCCATTGAAAATATTAGCATTTTTAAACTACTTCATGAAGCATTAAATGCAGTCTCACTCAGAAATTTCAAAATGAAACCCAGGGGTTGTGGTTAATCTTTCTTATTATGTATGATTTGCAAAGCATGGTTTTGATTTTTAAAAACTCCACAGTTTGCAAATTCAATAATTTACCTCTAAAAACTAAGCAAATAAATAAGTTACCAAACCATAATATTCAACTAGTACTGTACTAGCATTATAACCTGCCTTGCAAAGGTCATCTGCCTCTGCTAGTTAGCTATCTATTGAAAGATAAAGTCATTCTCTTACAAAAAGAAAGAGAAAACTGCAGAGAATCTGCTAAAACTTTCTTCAGCTTATACTAAGATGTGCAGCTGCCAGAATAATATGAACAGTGTTTTCATAGGACCTTTTGTAAAAAAATTTCATTGAAAATTTTTCAGCTTTTTTTTATGACAATCTGAAATCAAAATGTTCATTTTTTTGGAAAAACAAGACGAAGCAAAACAGAACAAAATACCCACAACCAAACCCAAGAAACATACCAACACACTTTTCTTTTCTTGTTTATTTGCAAAACAGGCAGGTAAGGAATCAAATGAAATAAAAATTTCTTTTTTATAAATAATATAAAAAGGACATATTGAAATTAACACAATTTTGACAGAACATTCTCCAATCATCTCTATTTATGTGGAAGGTTAGCTCATTTCATTGCTGTTGTTTTGTGCGGTCCTCCATGAGTATTCAACCAGAGGCACGTAAAGGGAATATTATTTGGATAGTAATGCAGCTGCCATAATGATTTTCTCACTTATTAAAGCAAAATGTAGCCTATAATTGGCACTCAGGTTTCTGTGTACTACTATGCAGATGTATCACAGAGATGCTAGAATGATTTTTGCTTTTATATTTCCTTCATACATATTCGTAGCTCTGTAGACTGTTGTTGTATAGTTATATAGTTCCTAGCCAGCTCCAGTACTTTTCCCTTCCTTTTCCCTGCCCGGATAGGCAGAAAGACAAAACACACTCCAGAGGCTCCAAACTCTGGGGCTCCAAGGCCCCTCTCCTGTCTTGGTTCTTCCTGGGAGCCAAGGTTGAAACCAGCTCTTTGAGACATATTTTCATAAACAGTGTTTACTTCCTATCTAGAGGGGGGCTACAAAAGAGGTGGAACGAAAAGGAGAGAATTACCTCATCACCTGTGCTTCTGACAGGAGATTCTTGTAAATTATGCTGATTTGCTTAACTTATACAACTGTATTCACCCCATGCAGGGGTGGGCATTTTCCATATCTGCCCCTTGGAGCCCTCCAATAAACACCAGCCTTTCTATTACCTCCTATACTAATACTGTCTCGAAAGCGTGTTATTTCTAGGTTCTTTAAGGCACCAGCAGGACAGTAAAGGTGCTTGTAGATGTGGTGTTTGAGTCACCTGGAACACATCTTAAAAATTAAAACTTTCCAGCAGTGTAGGTATTCAGCCAAAGTCTACTTTCTTCAGGTTGCATGCTCCAGATATTTCATGGCTTTCTTTGCCTTTCAAAGTTTTTTATACAAAATGTTTTAACAGAAAGGTATTTCATGAGAAAGTATGAATGCAATATTTGACCAGGAGTTCCTGGATGTATAATGGAAAACAATACAAATAAGAATTGCTCATTTGAATTCATGAACTGTACAGAAGTATTTACCTCTCTCTGTGCTCTCTCTATACTACTACACACAATAAGTACAAACCCTTCCCTCCACCACTGTCAAACTGACTGTGACTCTACCAGTCTCTTCTGAGGTCTCCAAACATTTGTGGTTTATTCTGAATGAATCAAGTAAAGTATCTATGTCATTAACTGCTCAGTAGTATTCTGTGCATTCCATTTTCCTATTCATGTACTGTAATAGAATAGCTGGAGCTTTTATGAAAACTAAACAATTTTGAAGTGACAGCCATGCATGCAGGACACTGTTTAATACCAGGACATAAAAAGGCAATTTACTCACTTTTTAAATTCATCTTGACACTTATAGCACACATTTAGCCTACATATTATCCATAAGTAGGGAAATAATTGAATACCCCAGGTAAGTGGGTTAATGTGTTTTCATGAATATGGATGATCATATTTTGCTTATTCTTTCACAGTCTACATAGCTTTTGTTGAACGTCTTATGATTGCAGGATATTAAAAAGTTGCATTTTCCTACACTCCATTAGAAATCAATAAATCATATGCTGGAAGATTGTTTCTCTGCCTCTATATGCCAAAATGTTGTCAGTGGTGGATCTGAGACCAAATGTTTCGAATAAAGGTACAATAAATTTTCCAGCAGAGAGGAGTTATGGAAGAATAAGACACAAAGGGAATCATCATCAGTTATGGGTTATCTTCTGCCTTGAAGCCAGTTTTATTCATGTTGCTTTCAAAATACTTTTTGTATTTTATTTATTTAACTGTAACTATTGTAGAACAGGGTGGTTTTATTATCTAACTAGATGTCTAGCCCTTTAGAGACCATTATTAACCTCATAATACCTTACAGCTGGCTTTGTAATGTGTACCCATTAGTAACAGAATTTAATGGTCCATTAGGATGACAGGGATCACCAGGACCCCACAGCATTGTAGGCACATTCACTCTCTGGGCAAAAACCTCCTTGGCATCTCATGCAGAGGACGTGTTAGAAAAAGATGGTGCCATTTGGCTTGGTCTTTGGTTCATGCACTGATGTGAATTATTTTTCAGTTAAAGTAACTTTTAAAGTAATTTTTCAGTAAAGTATTTTTCAGTAAGTATTTTTCAGTTAAAGTTAAAGTTTAAGTAACAAGTTACTTTGTTTTCAATAGCCTTTTCAGATTAGCTTTACAAGGAGTCACTGAAGTTGGAAACAATAATCTCCTTTATTTTCAGTTTCTACTTAACATGATATAGTTCTGAGGAGGTGAAATAAGTATCTTTATGCCCATATTTCCAACCTTCCCAAGTAAACAGAGGAAGAAAATGGAGCAACCATGTTTCCTACATTCAAAATTCAACTAAACACTTCCAGTAATCTCTGCAGAGTCAGAATCATAGGCAGGAAGCAGAGACATATGGGAGAACAACCTTCATGAAAGTCCAGTACTGTGAATGCTGAGGATTATTCTTTGTTTCCCTGAGTATCTTCTGGTTTCCTCAAGGCTGTCTGAAAAGATTTTCTGTCTTTGGCTTTTCTGTTTTAAGACAAATGCTGAGAGAAATGGTATGAAAGGGTAATAATGTGCACAGAGGAAATAGAAGTCCTTGCTTTTGGTGCAAGTGTCCAGATGGAATACTTCACATGTATACTTGTGTTAGTGTAGCGGGTTAGGTTCGTTAACCGGGCGGAAACACCAATTAAATGTAGTGGTTTAGTTCGCATTTCTTACCTTCTGTGAGATAAGAGGTTTGAAGAAAGGCAAAGCAGGCTCAAACTTAAAGAATATGAAAGAAAGTTTATTACTAACAGAGTTAAGAGTAAAATGAAATAAGAGATTAAGACAAAAACCCCTTTTTCCTCCAACACCCCCCCCTCCTACTTCCTCCAGCACAAATAATGACAAAACATGGAATTTTGGTCAGCATTCAAAATTCTTAAAAGTCTCTCTGTTAATTTGAGGAAATAGAGGTCTCTTTTACGTCGCGTGGTTTTTCCCAAACTGCACCAGCTAACAGCCTTCATCTCTCTCGTAGGCTGCACACTGAATTCTCATCCCCCCCTTATGTTAAATGGATTAAAGAGGGAGAAAACAGTTTGAT
>VZRV01002858.1:3011456-3027801 GCA_013398115.1 Falcunculus frontatus
GAGGTTTAAACTCCCCGCCAGGAGGTTTAAGCAGAAGAAAAAAAGGGACACTTCCTGTGTCTCCACTGGCTTAAATATGGAAATTTCGAGAAGCGTGACTGGTCAAGAGATCTGTCCATCAGACTCAGGGTCAACCCACGACAGTTAGCCTGAAACTCCTGTTTACCACAGGATTGCCACTGTAGCTGTCTATACAAAATGCTCTAGAAGGCAGGCTAGGAATGTCTTAGGTTATGACCTGAACCCCTAGATCTTGGTCTGGTACAAACAATAATAAGAATCTACACTTGATCTTCATCTTACAACAGAAGATGAATGAATGATGAATGGAACTTGTCTTGAAGGTAGTAATCCATTGTGAGTATCTGTGTACAGATATTCTTCTATTTTGTGATCACAAATATTAAAACATGTACGTGGGTTCATAGAGATTACACCTCTGAAAAAGACATGCAGCAGAAACCTCTGAGTACTTTTTCCAGTGCTGAAGGTTATCCCCCAGAGCACAGACTTACATTAATGATGACGGGAGCCAAGTTTAAAAAACTTCCAGGTAAGACCCCTTCCCCAGAATTTGGGTCTTGTATTCTATAACTGACAAATTATAGACTTCCTTTTTTGTTCTTTCAGCTTAATTACTGCTTTCTGCTGACTTCTTGCTTTGTACCACGAGCTGTATGTGTGTAATGCCTCCTCACTATGGAAAAGTCTTCTTGCATTTAAGAATTTATCAACCAAAAAGGCGTCCACTGAAATGGTTTTTTTTCAGTGGGCTTTTAATGCCTAACACAGAAACACTACTGAAGAATCAGTGGGTCTCTTCTACATTTATGTTTCTTATGAATAGAATAGCAACAAAATAATTATTCCGAGTACTGTGACTTTTATGGTATGATGGCAATCATCAACCTCGATTAAGTTCAGAAATCTCCTTTTTAAGAGCTGTATGTACACCTAGTAACAAACAGTAGCCATTCTAAATATTTTGGGATCTGAGAGGTAACTGCTTGAGAAAAGGAAGCTATATGAGGAAACTAAGACGCAAAAAAACTGTGGTGCTAAAGTACAATCTATCAGTGGCGAAATGAAAATTTATAGACCAGCAATACTTACTGAGTGATTTTTCCTCAAGTTTAGACCTTAAAAATTAAGTATCTGCATCAAATATATGCTTCCTGTGCACCTGTTAGACAAGTAAGTTAGACAAGGAGAGAGAAGCAGCACTGGAGAGGGAGTCATCTGGCCCATTTTAGATGCCTGTCCACTACACACCATTTTCTTTAAAAGGAGCCCAAGGTTACAAAATTAGATTGAAATTTAGCTTAAACTTAGGAAAAATAAATCCCAGTCTTAATTACTACCCATGTCCTTGGAAATGTGACTTTCCCAGTGTTGGTGGGATTCAAGCAGCTCACAGTCCAATGCTGGAAGCATTACAGAAACCTTCCTCTAGGCACACCTTAGTCTGAAGCACGACAAAGGTGGGGCCATCTAACTACAAATTAGCTTCATGATATGGATTTTGAAGACTTTAATTCTGTGTAGTGCTTTTCAACTATCACAGCTTCCATTCTGCCTGCAGTTTCAGCTATACCATAGTTGTATTCATACAATGAGGAAATCATGTCTAAGACGAGCTCAAAGTCATATTTGTTTCCCATCTGCATTATCTATTTGCAAAGTAGATTGCAGGGCTGGCTTGAAGCTGACCCAGCTGGAGTGTCCCTGGAAGAAAACTGTAGATAAATCAGGAGCTTTAGAGCACACAGAAAAGCAATTTTCTTTCCCATGCAGAGATAGATTTGGAACAGCTGGGGAGACTGCTGCTGCAGCACTGTGCAGAGTGGATGGCCACAGAGGGCTGTGCAGAAGCACTCTTGACATTTTGCCTGAAAATGCACCAATTCTACATGCCATGAAGGCAGATGGCATTTACAGTCAACAGATTTCAGGCTGGTTGCAACCTGCCTGTAAATCCATACGGTCTAGAGTGCCCCCCTACTTGTCCAGTGTCTATACAGCTCAGACATATTCGACGATTTTCATTCTTTCTCCTTTTATTCATATATCATAAACTTATCTGGAAATGAAATTACTTTGATCCTCCTTTGCACTGGAAAAGATAAGGATGTTATTAAGATTTATGTATCTGACTTTGGGACATCTATATCTCTTTCAACCTCCTGCAAAAACCTAAGTGGTGTTTCATGCTTAGCCTTGTCAGTTCTTGCTTTCCACCCTTAGACTAACTTAGGGTGGGGGAAGTATCAAAAGTACATGGCAGGACAAGTCTTTGAAGCAAAAGTTTGAAGTCCACAATCTCAGCAGTAGCTGTGTTTGGGATTGAGATCTAATTCTCTGTTAACATAGTGAAACCAAGAAGCACAATGGAGGTGAGATACTTTTCGTTTTACTGCTGGATGAACTTCTCTGCATCAGGTGAGAAAATAGAGCAGAACTCTGCGTGTTTATCTTGTAATAATATGAGAGTGTTTGTCTTTGCCCAGCATCCTCAACCTGGGAGAGATAACATTACTGAAGAGCTCTGAGACAGGAATTCACGGCTCTTCTAACAATGAAGACAAACCTGGAAGCTGATATACAAACCTGCTCTCCTGTCAGGACCTTAAGAGCATTTCAGAACACAGTTTGTGACTAATGTGGTAATGGAAGAGCCTCCTCATTGTCATTTTGCATCAATGAGGGTGGCTGCAGACAAGTGTCGTGTGCCTTTTGTATACTACATCAGCCTGTTGATCAACATCTTTCCCAGCAAAACTCTTCAGGGAGAAGCTTTAATTGGTACTGTCACAAAATGTGTCTTGCTGCCTTTCTCATTCAATAAAGCTGCAAAAAGCACTAAAAAATTCAGAGTAGCAGAAAGTCACATTATCAAGAACATGGCATTATAGAAAGCTGTAAATGCAAAATAAATCAACCATGTTCAATGCAAAACGGAGTATTTAATGCAATGTTTCTCATCTAGTGCTTCTGAGGCACTAAATAGATCTGTCTGTATCTGCTATCAGTTTCACCACTTTCATATCCTGTTTTTCCTTACCTCACATATAAGCAATATTTTCTCCTGTGGCATTTCCCTTCAGTTTCAATTTAAAGGCCAAATAAATTTCAAATAATTTCCTATTCAATTAAATCTTTAATTTTAAAGAACTGTGGCTAAAGAATGTGATTGCTGTTATGTCTTGATGAAAGATCAGTGAAGCATCCCTGGATATTATAGATGTTCTTGCATCCAGGTCATTGCTTGAGAGCAAATTCATGTCTCTGCAAATATTGATTCTTTAGAATTTTCAAAGTCCTTGAAACTCAAGGTGACCTGGTGCACCAGAGATGTAGGTCAATAAATTTCAGAATGCTTGAGGAGAGTGCCTTGTGTAACTTCCCTGTTGGTAAAATTCCTCTCCTATATCTTAATGTCTTCATAGGCCAGATGGCAGTTTAATTTCTGGGAGTCTATTAAGAAGAATGATCAAAATGCTTATATTATTTGAAAGAATGGTGTGTGTTGAAAGGTAGAATATAGCTTTCATTAAATAAAAAATATATTTAGCCATCTATTGGCTGAATTCAGAGCTCAGGACAGAAAACACTGTAGGAATTTGGTTTGAATTATCCTACTGTTGTTCTGTCCCACATTCTGTAAATTTGAGCACCTTCATTTTTTCTGATTACCTATCACAGAGACACACTCATGAGTGAAGAAATTGAACCCATTTGACCGCCCATGCTGCTACCTACATTCACTTACGCTGTTTGACCTCCATGGTAGCTTTAGATGTAAACTTCTACTTGAAAACATTTTCCAAGATATTTCATTTTAAAAAACTTCATCATGGATGTGTCTGCTTACTGATAGTTTGGGTGTTTGGGGGGGAAGGGGGTGTTTGGTTTTGGTTTTTTGGGTTTTTTTCTTGGTTTGAGGGATTTTGTTCAGTTTTGGTTTTGGTTGGTTGGTTGTTTGGTTTGTCTGGGGTTCTTTTGTGGTTGTTTTATCTTTCCCAGAACAAAACCAGATACTAGTTTTAATTTCAACTGTAAAAGTCCCACACCATATTCCTTCCCCAACTCCCCATCAAATTTGGGAATTATTTTTTAGGGAGAAAAGTAATCTGTCTAACCATGTTATTTACTCTCACTCAGCAGATGTGCTTGGGAGTTAATCCTGATGAAACAATCCTATCAAACCACTAGACAGGAGTGTATTAACAGAGGAAAGTGCAACTCAGAGTATTCTGAATTTAATTCATGCCTTCTTCAGCACTTCATATATATACATCCAATGGCTTAGGGTTTCAAAAGTGATCCTGTCTGTCTTCAAAAGTGATCTTCTTGTGCTGTCCAATCAAAGGCAGACAAGTACCTGGAACATTCAGTGGTGTTGGTAATGGCAGTCTGCACATTGATTGTACAGCAGGAGCATTCCAGGAGCACCACATAAAGGTGATGTGTTGTTCTGCTGCTGGTGGTGAACGCAGAAAGACGAGTCATATCTAGAAAGACTGTTTTAGATGTTAAGCATTTTGTGTCCGGAATTCAAGTAAGTATAGCCAAGACTACACCTTTCTCTTTATTGAAGAGCTTCTGAAAGCTTTATATATCCTAGTATATTTATATATCCAATGTGCAATAAATTAAAAGTTGGTAACTTTTTGTCTCTGGAAATATGTAAAATATTTTTCTTCTGTTTAAATTACATTACAATGAGCCACTTATCAATTTACTGTTTCATAGACTTGTAGCAAGTAGAGCTGGATGAGTGGCAGTGACAAAGACTGCCTTTGAAACAACTTATTTTTACATGGAGTATTCAATTAATAAGAAATGAAAAGACTGAATATTCTGGCTTTAGTAACAAAAGTAGAACTGCACTTTTTGTTATCTGGATAACTGTGTAGTTTTCTTCTGTGTAGAAGAGAAGTTTACGACTGATTTTTGATCCAAACGTAAGTCTACCTAAAATCTTTCACTTGCAGGAAAAATTGCTCTAGTTAAATACCCAAAATCCTGACTGAACATCGTGGAAATGGATATCCCCATGACGTGAATAGGACCCTTGATTATTTCAAACCAAAATCACAATATTCAAAGTTCTGTTTCTATTCTCAGAGAACACAAAAGTAGACCAAAACATTTAGTTTATTCTTGGGTTTCCAGATTGAATATGATGTTTAGAAGTTAAAAGGTTCCTTACTGCCAAATGAGGAAAGTAGATCTCAGAGATTCATGAAACATCTTTTAACCTGCCCTGATTCAAATGAGCAATCTGCTGAAAATAGTTCAGACACAGCTTTTGTAGAATGATAATTTGGATGCTTTCACTTCTGAGTTGGGAATCCAGACTACTGATGCATCCCCCAAGGAATACACATTCACGTCAGGAGCTATAAGGCTGTCATTCTTACTCAGGTTAAATAGGACTGAATTGCAATAGGTAACATCTACCCTGGGGTTACATCTTTGCAGGCAAAGGCAACGAGTTTGGCCCTCAGTTCCTGACTGTGGAAAATGTGACTAGTAATTCAGCATATTTCATAATAATTACAGGCACATAAAGCAAACAATCGCTTTGACGTAAATGCCTAACAGAAGCAGAATGTACTTAAAAGGATAACTTGATGTGTCTCGACTAGGCAGAAAAGGAAAAAAATTCTGGGCATTCATAATCCTCTTGCTTTGCGATTCCATTAGGGGATTAATCTATTAGCTAAATAACTAGATGTATTGTGTGCCAAATCCTGCATAAGTTATGACAGCAAACAGACCAGTAAACCATTTATGCTCTTGGTTACACTGATATAATTGTAAGCAATAGGTTGGTGTCCTGAGTTTGCACACCAAGGTATGCGTGGGGTAGAGTTTGTGCTTTTACAGGATGTGCGCTGCCCGTTGGCAAAGATTTCCAGCACTGTAAGCAGGAACAGAAATAAATCATTAATTTGAGTACTAATGGTTACATACTATACCAAAAAAAAAAAAAAAAACCTAAGCCAAACCCAAAACAAACAACAACAACAAAAACACCAAAGAAACCAACTCAAACAGACAGAAATGTCCAATCTAGCCTAAGTGCAAGAATAGGTCAAAGTAACTGCTTGCCTTGCTCAGCAGCGTGTAAAAAAGTGCCTGTGTCCCACCTGGATTGTGCTGTGGGAATACAGCAGCTGCTGGCGGAGGTGAAAGGCATATGGGTGAAGGGGATTAACCTGTTAGTTACATGGCTGCCCTCTACCTCATGACTATGTATTGCACTGCACTGAGCTTGCAATACTGGCTCACCAGGGCTGGCCCCTTCTCCCTCTGATCCCATTCTGCTCCATTCCTCTACTGCACCACTTTCCCTGGCAGGAGTAACCTAGTGAAATGACCTCTCCACACCTAGCACAGAAAATTCAATTTTGAAACACTCCTGAGAATGCCTAAGGTATCCTTGAGGAGTTCTAAAAATACAGTGTAGTTGCTGAAATTATGTTTGTTCATAGGATGCCCTGGAAAGTCCTCAAAGAAGTAATGAAAGCTAAATAGCCAAATCACCTTTAAAAGGCAACAAAAACTTTTGAGCACTTCAGCCAATCCATCTAATTTTAAACAGAAGATTGAAATACTTTTACATTTTATTTATAATATAAAAATTCCCAAGGAATTTTAACAGCTAAGAATTTTTACATGTACTAAGTACTTGGAGACTTATCCCAGTTGTGATGCAACAATTAAAACAGTTTAAGAATATTCCAGAGTGTCTATTTAACAGTTTGCTGATGTAGCAAAACATTATAAGGCCTGAAAAGAAGAAAACAATCCAGACTGCTCAACTTTCCCCTTCATCATCTCTTGAAAAGAATGCGACAAAGTGTGGTGGAGTAATTCTAGATGCCAATAAAAAAATGTTCCACTGTTCTTCATGGAAATTAGTAGGCATAACAATGTATGTCATTACTGCTACAGAAAGCCAGCGGAGAAATCATTACTGAATTTTGATGAATGATCTAACTGCTTGGAATTGTCAGACACATAATTATTGGAGAAAAATTAATTCTGGCATTCTGTAATTACTACTTCAAATATGGTAAGATTCACCAAAAGGACAATATGAAATAATTCCTCTCAAAACCCCCAAAGGACGTACTAGGACACACTTCATATATGCAAGATATTTGATTATAGCAGCATGAATGTGATGGAAACAGTACAGACACACTCTGAGAATAAACATTCACCTTCTTACATCTGCATCTCTTCTAAGATAATATGAGCAAACACAGGTCAATTCTACATCGAGATTTCTTAACATCACATCTCAGTGCTCCAAATTTGCTGTTACCCATAAAGAACTCTGATTTTATAGTTGGTACAACCATTACAGGCTAAATTCCACCTCATAATTTCCTTATGTGCACACTTCTGTTAATTCAAAGACATATTAATAGTGTGCTTGGTTCCAAAGCAGAAATAAATGTGTTTGGAGGATGCTCTGACCTGCAGTGAAGGCAGTGGGGAGGAGAAGCAGGATGAGGGTCAGGCTGAGGAGGAACAGGGCATCACACAGGGCAGTACGATGCCCAGGTGCCAGCACTGGCAGTGCCAGTGCCCTGCGACGTGGCACTCTGACCAAGGGGCACAGTTTTGTCAAGATACTCTGCATAGATTAATGTCATACCACTGCTTTAGAAATACTAAAGCACAACTTTGTCTGAGAAGCCTCATACTGTAATCTCTGCAAAAGTGACTCCATACATGCTCCTCAGGAGTCAGGGAGGGTGAGGTCCTACAAGAGAGGGCCAAGGAGCTGTGGGCACTGCTGGCAGCACAGTCAGCTCAGAGGGGCTGTTTATCCACAGGGAGGAGAGTATCCTAGCGACAGAATTAGGGCCAAAGGCACATGCAAGCACAGGCTCCACCAGCATGCTGAACTGGCTGTCAGTCTGCTCAGGAACGTGTGGTGCCATGGTGTGCACAGTGCCCTGACCTGGGCAGGTGCAGAGAGCACTGACAGTCCCATCACACACAGAGTATTGTCTTTCGGAGATGTATGAACTTGTGGAAATACAGCGGGTTTTTTTTCACTAGACCACCATCTTTCCACTAAAAAGGATGACTTTCATGCCTATAGCTGTTTCCTTCTGGCCTGCCATTATAGTGCTGCGTTTGTGGTCTTAGCCCAGAGCTCTTCAGTATGGTGCTGTGGCCTTTAAGCACACCCTCACACCCATTTGGCTGCTTTCTTGGCATTTCTGTATGAACGCCACAAAAGAGCTGAAGGCCTGAGGTTTGAATATATTAAATGTAAAGCCATGAAGGGAGAAAATCTGCTTTAGGACACTTCTACCCTCTCTTTACTGTCAGGCGCCTTAACTGGTTATGTGTCTAAATATACTTAAGTGCTGTGGTGTCCTGCAAGCACAAAAAAGGGATTGGCTCAGGAAGACATCTTTCTTTGCAGTGACTGGGCCTTGGGATTTGAAAATCTGACCAGAACTGGGCAGCTTCCAGCTCGTTTTAGTTCGAAATTTGATTTGATTGCTCATGTCATGCTGCTTTTAAATGCTTCATTTGTCCTATCATAAATTTGACTAGAGCACCTGAAAATTAAGCAAATTTGGAGAGAAAATTCATCACAAGTGGTTGATGTGACTGGAAGAAATTTGCTTTCTAAAGCATCAAAAAGAGAAAACTCTCTCTATGTACTTGTTTGCATCAGATTATGGCCTCAGTTTTAGATCAGAATATGTTGACTACATCCTTTAAAGTAAAATATATTTCTGTGAAGGTGATATTAATACTGTAATAAGGTCCTGTGTAGCTGTAAGAGTAGTCATAGGTCCATATTGGTTTAATTGCACCTGTGTTACTGCACTCTGAGTTTTCATCTGGTGGTCTGTGTGACAGTAAGGAGTTAACAGGAAAATGTGTATTTATACATAGCCTGAAACTGGTGATCCAGATGTAAGAAGACAATGTTACCCTTTGTTACAGAAACTGCCATCTCATTACTTTATTCCCACGTATTTCTGGTGACATATCAGTAATTGGACGCATAAGCTGTCAGACACCAGTGTTCCCAAGCTCCTTTTCAACTTGGTGTTTCATAGAATGTCAAGGTTTTTTTCTCTGTTTTAATAAAATATGGTGTTATATACAATGCCATTTCACACCATTCAGTGTCATGCTAATATTACTCACTGAATCTCAATTGAAAGTGAGTAAAGCCGCCTTCCTAAATTGAAGGCATAATGAGCTCAGCTTATATTCTCTTTAGTACCAAATAACAACATTCAGATGTTTATAATTCGGGAAATATTAGAAAAATAGCCTTGAAAATAACAAAATTGCAAACCTTCCCTGAAAACACTAAAATCTTGTAGCATTTTTCTTCTAAATGAGGCAACAATTAAAATGAGTTCTAAAAAGCTTAGGCTCTCTTACTGTGCCACTGCATACGAGAAAAATAATGCTTTTGTTATGAATTAAGTAAGAATGAGGCCTTTTGAAAGAAAAGCTGATTGTGTTTTCAAACCATGGAGCTCCTTCACCATGGCTTTCTCTCAGGAGACAGGTATTTACAACTGACGTAAAGTGACCTCAACTTTTTGCTCATTCATTTCTCTTGAAGTTTGTTTTGCAGCATGAATAATCAAATGTGAAAAGTGATAGTCTCAGGAGGAGATTCTCATTTCAGTGTAATACACTATGTGTTTTTCTAGGACCTTAGAAATTGTCAGTTTCATAAACATTGGAACACTGATGAATTTGGAGCACTATTTGCAAGCTCTGATTCACTGACCACTCAAAACTTCTTTGGAAAAATCCTACCACACGCTGTCCCAGGTAGAGAATGGAAGCTGTAATTCACCACAGGTCACACAATGTCATTAAATCATTTTTGTGTTCAGACCAGTCCTTGTGCTCATCTGACTTGTAAACCTCCCAAAAAGTAGCTATATTCTACATCCACTTGTTCAGTTTACTCAGAAATTTACTACAACTTCATTTATAAGTCGGAATAGACTAGCAGTTTTGTGGAAAACTTGGAGAAACTTGATATAAAAGAAGCAAGACAGCTTTCTTTCTTGGTCTCAATTAAATCCACCTGGGATATTTCAGCTTTAGAGAGAACCTGTGATTCTGTTCACGGAAATTTTATACATTGGACAGAATATTTTTCCAGGAACTGAGACACCAGTCTCATTATTTTTAGTTTGGGAAAATGTTGTAAAAGTGGGAAGTGGGGGGAAAAGGAAGTTTGCAGCCCCCTCAAAAGTCCATGAATTCTCACCAGTGGGTGAATCAGGATTGCATCTGCCTCAAGGACACTTCAGAATATTTTATCTTCCAACATGAGTTTCAAATGAGTAGTTTCTTTTTCATTTGTTTAAGAAGCACAAATGAAATATCCAAGAACTTTAGATTATCTCATTAGTTTTGAGCTTTGGTGAAGGATATCACCCAAAGGAACTTCACACTGACAGGAGGGTGGATGAGAACAATCAGTTACATAGATCTTCCCTCCTGAAAAAACACTGTCTAACTTTTACTTTGAGGAAGAAGGAAGATTGAAGCTCTGCTCCAGCATTTGCAGTACTGTCTGACTCTGCAACAGTGCCCCAAAACAGGAGTGAACTAACTATGGATATCAATGGTTTGGAGCCCTTGAGTATGAATTGCTTTATTTAGTTACACAGTGTGTAATGCAGGAGTAGCAGGTACTTGTAGCTCTCTCAATCCTCACCAAAGGGGAGTATCTTCAGAGCAAGAATAGTGGCGTGTTCCCATAGCTGTGCACGAAACAGCCCTCTTGTTCCTCTGCCAGCAGCCCACTGGGTGCCTGTCTCACTACAAATACACTATTATACACCAAGGAAAGAATTGCTCTTGTTCTTTTTTCCAGCCAATATCAACTTTAGTAGGACTAAAAACAGACACAGAGGTGAATGATCTTGGAGTGTATTAGCAATGTTATTTACCATTATTCTGATGGAATAGTTATTTACTTATTGCTGAGGCTTTGACTACAGCTCAGCAAATTGTACACCAAGAACGCACTTTTGGGGCCAATAATTCATGTCAGTACCCAGCTCCAGCTACAAGAAAACACCAAGGTCTCAACTGTAGCATTATCCTCGTTTGTTAAAGCTGAATGTAATGACTGTACCAGAGCTTGTAACTGTAGTGAATCTAACCAATTAATTTCACACCATCGTTGCTCTTCCACGCAACTGTAAAGTTTTCACCTTTTTGTCACAAAACATCTTCCAGCTGTTCAAAAATCACCTACTTCTCTTCCGCTAATGCCCTCCCTCTGCCAGCCTCAGCAATCCAGCTTGACAGCTCTATTTTTATAACAGGGTGCAATTTTAACCATAACTCTGATTCTTCTTTATGTATTATTTACCAACCACACATCGCTGATACACACACAAAAAAAAAGGAAAGGATTTTGTTCTGTGCTAGAAAATTTGTCACTTTCAATGCTGATCCAGCAAATTACCACTCACCATTTCCCATGTGAGCAGATTAAGGAAGAATTTTTCCTTTATTAAATCTTAAGATGAGAGTGTTCATTAAATTGTGCAGGAAACTCCCATTCAAATGCTGAAATACTGGTATTGTTGAATGGAGCCTGTGGGTTTGGCCAATGCCCCTTTTATGAGTTTGTTTAAGCTTAACCACTAAAGTCACATATAAAACCACTTAAGTATCTTGGGTTAGAATCGTCCCAGTTTTACTGATTGTTATTCCTCTTATAACAAGATAGTAATACACAATCCAAAGAAGTTTGGGCTTCTCTTCTTGTCAAAGAAATCAGATAGGGAAGTAGAAAGCTAGATGATTAGGAGAGCTCCTCCTACACCCCTTCAGAGTAGAAGATTTGTATCCTTTCCCTTCTAGGCCCTCCGGCCCTAGTTTAATTTTAGATATAGGGATGTTTTTAAGGAGAACTGTGAAATCCTCCATATTTGATTCCAACAGTGACTCATGCAGAGGTAAGCTGTGGGGTAGAAGTGCAGCCCTGTAACTAGTTCTTGTCATCTGATAAATGCAGGGACGATGGGAAGAGAGATCATTTTCCTCCCTCCTCTTGCCTCACTGTAGCACCCCCTCACAACAAGGGGGTCCTGCCCTGTCCTCCCCTTTTGTTCTTCTTTGCTATGAGATATCCAAAATGAATATGCAGAGTACTGTTTGTCCTCTTTCAGTCTACATTATTAGGGGAAACTTGGCTTTGTATGATGCAGAGTAGCAGAAAGTAACATTGCACAAAAGTGACCTGAAATGCTAGTGCTGGAGCTACCATACTTTTAGTGTGATTGACTAGAAAACTGGTCAGTGACCTACAGAAAAGTTTTGTAAGGAATGCTATCAAAGCTCTGTGCACCTAGGTCACTGCTGATTGATGGAAGGACAGAATGGAGAAGGAAAGTAAGTGAAACACTGGACTACATGAATCTATACAGCACCTGAAGCATCTGCAAGCCTTCTCATTAACAGTGGCCAGTTACCTGGTGCCTGCCAGCCAACCCATGCCACAGCTGCAGGTTGTCATCCCAGCCCCTTCACGATGCTGTCTCAGTCCATATTCCTGACCTAGACTGAGCTTGCCCCAGCCATTGTCATCACAACAAAAAGAAATAGAAAGATTAAACCAAGGTGCTGCAAAGGAATGTCAGCGGTTTGCTTTTGCCCTGACTCCCTCAAGATGTTGAAGCAGACAAGGTCCTGTTCAGCGGACCATGTATGCAAATACTCTTGACACAGAGTTCACATTCTGGGGAAAGAAAATCTCTTTTAAAAAATTATCTCTTTTTAATAACACAGACACTTTGAAAAGGAACCAACTTCAGTCTTGTAATGTGTATTATGTAGCTCCCACCAGCATCACTACAGCATCTGAAAAGGAAGATCCGTTTTTTTTTAGACTTGCTCTGAAAGAAATAGGAAAAAAATTATCATTCTGAAGCTTTTTATTACAATAAAACAAACAAACAAACAAATCTCTGTTGAAAAGATGTTCATATACGCACCTGGGGACAGAATTTGCCCCGCTGAGTTTTAATGTTTTGGGGCTGACTTAGACCTAGCCAACTAATACTTCCAGTGCAAAGCACAATTATATAAAGGAATTTATGACAGCTGAACATGCATCCAGGCCAGGAAACAACAATCACAGGATCCTTGGTTGTTTAATTTGTCTCTTAAGTGTAATTTAAAATAAAATTAAATAGTTTGCTACACTGTTTATGACTCTGCTTATTCTGGACCATGCTTTTCTTCTCTCCGCTCCTTTCAAGATCCCCAGTGTTCTTCGCTGTCTTTTGGCATTTTACTTTAACACTGTTATTTCAAAATAAACATCTCCAGTATTCCACTTCATCAGTTTCAATTATCCAAAGTATTGCAGGTCTAGCTTGTTCGCCTGAGGCATTATGAATTATTTGGGAATACCACCACATTTTTATATAAGCTGAAAACAAATACAGTGACAGGTAATTAGTGATTTAGCATGGATTTCTTTTTTATTCTTCAGCACTCCCATGCTCCTGGCCTACTTCCTCCAAGCTGGAAGTGCTAAAAACAGATTATATGTCTACTATGGTGTTTAAACCCGAAAAAGTTATGCACCAGGACTCAAACATATGGCCCCCCTGAGTGAAGCAGTAGTTACAAAGCAACTGCTGGGGGTTGTAGCTAGAGTTTTTTCACCACCATTCAGCTCCAGAAAAGAACGAGAAAAGTAATGTGGAAAAAAGAGGTGTATGAGATGGAAAGCATCACCAAAGGGAACATAGTACACTTAACAAAAGTTCTTTAATGCCCCAGTGAAGCCAGTGTGGCCATAATTCTAAATTTTGTGGAAAAACATCCAAAGACTTATTCTGGTAGGGTGTGAAAATGGAGTCGCTTAGGTTAGTCTTCATTTCCGTTTTATTCCAAGTTCCCTAACCCTAACCCATGCACATTTTGTTCCTCCACTTAAGCAGCAGGGCAGGAACCTTGCAAATGTGTGCTATTGGACTTTTCTATCAGATTTTATTTTTAACATTCACACCATTTTGTGACAAAGACTTTTCTCAAGAGAGCTGAGAATATTCCAAGAAAGGAAGCTTATATATATATATATATGTATATGTATATATGTGTGTATGTGTATATATATATATATCTGTAAAATCATTTGGTCTTCATCTTTCTGTAAAATATCTTGCCTTTGACTCCTACTTTCTCTTTGATGTAAAAGGTTATTATATTCTCTCCATCAAGAAACGTCCCTCTGCCATTTGCATTCACATCCTCTGATCTCATCCTTCCACTCATCCCACATTCTTCTCACATCCATAATCTGCCACACATCCTCTGATGGTCTACCCTGTAGCAAGCCTTTTCCCCCAGACATCCTGATGTGATGTCATGCATCTCCACTGTCTAGCTTTTCTTTCCCTGCATCAAATGATGACACCAGATATAGGTCAGCATGAACTGCCCTCAGGAAGGACCACTTTGACCCTGTTGTTTACAGGGAGATCCTGATTTAAACTGGTGACTTACCAGTACATGCTGGAAACTAACTGAGATGCTTGCCATTTTCAATGACAGCTGGGTGTCCCAAGCAATTCGCAGAAATTCCTTCCCTGTATTTTCTCATTCTGGCATTCTCCTTTCTAAAAATATCTTTATATGCAATGGAAATTTCTGTAAGGAATGTTAGTTGTTTTTACATGGATAGGGAGAAATGTTTTATAAGTGTAAAGAAATATTTTTGCATATTCAAAGTGCTCGTGCGTGGTTTTGCAGCAATATAAACCATTGACACATCACTGTGCACTTGGTTGTATTCTTTTATCTGTGATTTTTCAGTCTAATTAAGTACACAAGCAAGTAGTCAGTGAGTCCCTGTCTACAGCTTAAATTTCACACTATACATTTAATGTAACTATGCTAATATTTACTGATCTTTTCTGATTTAGCATGACTTGTAATTTATTTTAAGTGTTTCCTCCATGCAGGATGCTCTTCATCCATTCATTACATCCATTATACATGGCCAGCCAATGATTTAAACATAAGTGGGTAAGCCGTTTACAGTTTCTAGGAAGATTTAAATGATGGCACACTGCGTTGTGACTTGTGAAATGCTGATTTCCTCTTGGAAAGAAAGAGAGCAGAGAGACCATCAGTACATTCACAGCTACACATTACAAACTATGCTCAGATTGTCAAAAAAGGCATAGACTAAGGCTCAGGCAATGGATTTCATAAGTTTTTTTTTCCTGAAAGGTCTGCTGAAAAGGAGCTCAAAGGAAGTCAAAGTTACGTTGTGTGTACTTCTTAAATGGATAACTTGAGGTCAACAGTTTTTTTGAAGTGTTAAATATTAAAACCTTTAAAAGTTGCAATTCCTTGAAAGAATTATGTAGGGCTCTACTTCCTGTTTCAGCACAGTGAAATGTCTGTTGCATGATGCCAGTACTTTCTGATGGGAGTAACTGCTTAGAAGGTCACTAACATTCAACTGGAAAGAAAATGTGTCTTAAAATTTCCCTCCAAAATCTCCTTAGCTTCCCATCTTTATGAAAGGGGAAGTTTACGTCTGTCACCTGCTCCTTCAGAAGCTAACTTGGTGACTTACTCTGGAAACCTGTGAGCACTGAGGAGAGAGGGTGATGATCTTGTATACACAGCCTCTGACATGCAAGGACTTAGGTACTTGGTTCCTTACTAGGTCAGTCCTCTGCATCCACATTTTCTGTACTGTTTTCTATGGTTCCTGGAGTTGTTTGTTTGTTTTCTTTAAACAATATAACAAAAAATATCTGGTGCTGTGTAACATTTTTGTGTACAACATGGCATCCAGCACAATGCCTTACTAGAAAGGAAGCAATGTAGCCAGGTGAAGCTGTTTTTCATCTTTTTCTCCATAATTCCTGTGCTTTACAATCAAATTCACAAGGAGAGATCCAAGAATATAGTCCTTTTTTCCTTTTGGAAATACATTATGGAGAACTTTCTTCTGTTAAGTCTTCATTTTCTCTACCAAGCTCAGACTTCTTATAGACTATCCAAATACACTGAGTGTAAGAAATGCTGGACTGAAATCCTACCTCTCTCCTGAATTTAGTAATGGCCCTGCAACACAATGTTACTGAGAGCTTTTATAAAATTCCTTCTTCAGCCTTTAGGTAGAGATAACTGCTTCGTCCTTTCCTTAGAAATTTTTCAACAGAAGTAGGAATCAGTTTTTGTTTGAACGCCCACACTTTCATCTGTGTCCCTCCTTTCCCAGAACAGTGCCCTACAACAACAGGCTTTTGTTGTACATAGAAGTGGGGGGGGG
>VZRV01002859.1:0-29068 GCA_013398115.1 Falcunculus frontatus
CCCAGTAATGTTAAAACTTACAATAGCTACGGGGTCATTGCTTCGAGTAGCTGCAAGGCTGAATGTCTTCACATGTGTGTTGGTTTCCAGAGCTTTTGCAAATTCTTTCAGTGTTGGAATAGGAATATTCTACAGTAAGAAGACAAATCCAGTAATTAGGAAAGCCAGTCACACTGCTGATTTGAATTATTATCAAACTGATGGAGTAGCAACCAGAGTCTGTGCACGTTGAACATCTCTGATGCTTTTCAGAGCCTGTCAGAAGGGACAGAGCATGCTGTGGCTCCAGAGGCTCGTGGTGTCAGAGCTGCCTGGAACTGGGTCAGGCCAAGGCCAGCACCTGACCACTGCTGAGCCACTTTCCCATTCTGCTGCCCATTGCTCAGTTTCCACGTGGGCTAATTGAATTTGGCCAGTGGTGATTACACAGTACCCAGGAGATATCTTCCTTTAAAATCTGCTGAAGAAAGGCAGCCAAAGGGAGTCACCCCTTGGGCTGTTAATTGGCATTTAATTCAGTATCAGGAATTGATGACCTTGGAGACTCTACAACAGTCCTCTCCCCATCCCTTCCCTGAGTGTCCTGCTTTTTGTGAGCAGTAAAGAGAGACGAAATTTGGAGATAAAAGGCACAGGCTTTGGAAACGTTTGAATAAATCCTCCTATGATGACATAAACGAAACCACAGCATCTACCTTTATGTTGTTGAGGTTAATTTCTGTGAGACTAGGATCATTTGCTTTTATCCTTTGTAAACTTGCTTCCACATTGGTCGGATTAGGTGGCTCCTCAAAGATGGGCTTGACCTTTTCACCTTTCACCACATCTGCAACACAAGATCTCATGAAATGTCAGCCGAGGAACGGGCACCATCAGTGTCTGGCTGTTCAATTCCCACTTAGGTTTGTACTGCAGCAGTCCAGGAAGGGTTTATGAGAACCACAAAACCTGCAGGCAGGAGTATTATCCCCGTGACCCCTGCCCTGCCCTTTGCACCTCCTGTGCACCCAGAGCTGTCACTGGAGGCTGTGGTCACAGAGCCTGGGCAGCATCATCATGGGCAAATTCCTCCTTTATGTACAAAATCCCTGTACAATTAATTTGAGCCAAAGCAGCTTTGAAGACTGCTGTTTGGGATGTGATACAGTGCAAGGGCTGCTTTGTACTTTGTCTGTAAAGAAAGGTGTGCTCAGAACTCGCCCTCTGTGTTGGGATGAAAATGTCCCTGCAGCTATGAATAAACTGTGCTACACAAAGCAACACGAGCAGGAGGCCCCTCAGCTTCCTCCTCTCAGCTGATAACTATCAGCATTACCATAAATTCAATTAGCTCTTGTAAAATTGCAACATCTGCACTTTCTACATAATAAAACTATCAAAGCATGAAAAGTAAGTCTGTCTGCCAGCACCAAGATTTATGAAATCTTTGAGCAGTCATGTTCCAAAGAACTATGGTATTTAGTGCTGGAAGCTATGAGCTATAAATGTTCTCAGAGATGCATAAAAATCATAGCTTAGAACACAATTAGTACTTCTAATTCCCACACATACAGTCGTGGGGAAGAATTTATTAACCCTGACCACCCAAGCCACTAGAAGCAAGAAAGGAATATGTTGCTGACCACAAGTATATTTAAATCCTTTTATTTTATGCTGTGGACAGGGAGAGATTTTGAAGACTTGTGCTCAGGTCTCAGTGTACTACACATTGCAAAGGGTAAAAGTTCATGCCATAAGACGGGCCAAAAGAAAACCACATCTTTTTTTAGAACTCATAGTGATATGGTCATACACAAACCTTGAGCTGGCTTTCACTCTGCTCCCTTTGATGCCAAACTTTTTTTTTTTAACTAATTCCCTGAGAGACCTCACATATACCTGAATAACAACACTTCAGCCTTCCAAGGGAGCTGGGAATCAAAAACTACGTTTAGAGAATTGACCTTGGATGCAAGGATAGAAAGTAAACAGAAAACAGCAAAGCATTTTTTGCACTTGTGGCAACACCCTGCCAGACTGGGAGCAGTCTGGGGGAGACACAAGCACCCTGCCCTCAGGTTAGACATCACAGTGTGCTCAGTCTAGAGTCAGGAGGAACTTTCATTTTTTACTTCTTGTTGCTTCCCATGAGTTCTTTAATGACGGTGCTGTTTTGCCACATCGATGAGCAAATTTTTACCGAAACATTTCACTTGGCTAAGGGAAGGTATTGCTTTTGGACCAAAGAATAAATACAGTGATGTGACGGTGACTTTCTGGCTCATAGGTCTGGGATTGGAGCATAGTTTAGCTGACTCACATAGCTGACTTTTTGACTCAGTACAACAAAAATATTCCGAAATCTATGAGGATTAGTAATTGCCTTTTGTGAGATAGATGGCAGCTCACACAGGGCCCCACTGGGGAGGCTTCCAGAGCAGCCTAATCCTGAGAAAAATGAAGTGACGTGGTGTCCTGTCTGCTTTCCCACCTCCCCTTTGGTAGTGGAAGGTGGAAGGGAAAGCCCTTGGTAAAGATAGCTGCTGTTCTCATGCCCTTAGAAGAAGAAAACATTTTTTTAGTACTGTTTCCCTAGGAAA
Organism: Falcunculus frontatus; assembly: GCA_013398115.1. Lineage (NCBI taxonomy): Eukaryota > Metazoa > Chordata > Aves > Passeriformes > Falcunculus > Falcunculus frontatus. Next base: position 2,580 of record VZRV01002859.1, read on the forward strand.
GGGCATTCCACAGTTTTGTCTTAAAAAGCAAAGTTTAGCCCACCTGATATCCCAGGGCGTGGAGGTGACAAGCTCTGGATCAAGGCTTGGCAGCTCTCAAGAAAAGCCTGGAATTCAGATGCACCCATTTCTCCCTCCATCCAGCCTCCTGTGGGTTGCTGAGCTAAGACCTGACTCACCAAAGGTCTGTTTATTTCGTGCAAACATTTCTGGATTTGTTTCTAGTAACTCAAGCTGTTTCTCTGGGGGGATTGCAGGAACAATTCTATTTCCCATGTCCCAAGGGAATCACAGAACAGGCACTGCTTGCACACACTGCCACAGGAGCCAGGTGGATGTGGTACATCAGAGGGAGGAGCTGGGGCAGGAGCACACCCATGGGGTCTTTGCCTCCCTGAGAATGCAGCTTGAGGTGACTCTGCTCACAGATGTGACTGACAGGGATTCTGCCACATCTGAGTGGCTAAAAGTCATTTTTCAGCTGTGTAAATGGAGGTACCTGGGGCAAGATGGCCTGGCCTGAACTGTGGCCAACTCTTAGCTACAGCTCACTCTGTCTTCTGCCTGCTGCCTAAACTGAAGTGGAATGGAATTTTATACGTCTTGGCCTCTTAAATAATCCCACTTTTCAAGCACCTCTGCAGAGCCAGATACTGCTTTCTAGGAAAACAAATTTCCTTAAGCATGATCTGTTGTCATTATAATGAATTTTAAGATTGTATTTACTTTTAAAAAGTCACCTCTCATGATTCATTAGCTCAATCAAAGTTAGGCCCAGTTACATTACACCAAATCAGACCAACAGACCCCACCTATGGGTGTAGAAGTCCCTAAAGATGACGTGCAGCCCACAAGAGAAATCTGCTTGCTTACTTCTCACGATTCCTTTTCCATCTTTACCGCGGGCTCCCGCTTCATCAAATTTCGGGTTGTTGACCATGTTGTGCACTCCAAGAACAGCTGAAACGTGCAAATACCAGCAAGAGGATTCAATGTTAAAGGCAGGAACACAGACTGCAGGAAAGTATCTGCTCCAAATTGTGGTTCAGTTCCCCAAACAAAACCCCCTTTATAAAACGTTAACTGTCTGTGTCATGCCTGCTCCAAACTCTGGAGATACAGACACTTTTAATATAGATTTTTGAGCAATTGAGTCAATGTAGAATGCTCATCACAGAAGTGCCAGCTGGAAGGAACCACTGTGGGTCATCTTGTCCAGCCTCTCCCACAGGCAGGAGTGCTGCCAGCATTAATGAGGTCAGACATGGCTTTGTCTAGCTGGAGTCTGAAAACACCCAGGGATGGAAACCCCACAGTCTCTTTGGGTAACTTGTTTCAGTGCTACACTCCTAAATCACTTTTCTTCACTAATATACAACCTGAACTTCTCAGTACTCTTAGGTTCTGTTGTTTGGTGTATTTGAAAATTTCACTGTACGTGTGATCAACTTAAAGCACTGGCATTGCCACCAGGGTTTCTTATGGAAGCACATCGATATGAACATGCTTGGAAAAGAGTAAGTGGTGAAGATACCCAGGTCTAATCACCAATTTTCTCACTCAATGGGTTAGATTCCAAATTTCCTCACGGGTTCAGGATCTTTATGCACCGCATTCTGTGACAAGTTTATCCTGCAATTTGGGGTGTCAGAGTTGAGAGGAGGCAGCAACAGCACACTACAAACAACGTGGGTACAGGAAGATCAGTCACTTCCATCACAGTGCCCAGCCTCCAGCCCCCTGCCCACCCTTCCCTTCCCCAAATCCCATGGGCTGCTTCACCTTCCCCCCTCACACATCAGTGGTAAGCAGAGGAGTCTGAAATGCAGTCGAGTCACCCTTCCATCATCCTGGGCAATGTGTGACCCACAGCTTGGCCACCTGAGGGGTCATTGTGAGACACTCCTGGTGGCAGCTGTGGGCACAGAAGAGCTGCACATGCAGGTGGATCACATCTATGTATTATCTAACCTGCAAGGTCGTAGAGCTCAGTATCTGAAGCACTGGCCAGGGCCTCTTCCAGCTCTGGATCCAGGGTCACTTTCTCTTCTGTGCGGGTTTCTATGGGTTTTTCTTTAGGGATAAATATTTTTCCTAAGAGAAGAAAAAAAGCCAGAGTGAGTAATGAATTACTGGAACAACTCCTTTGCCTCCTGGCAGCAGGGGAAGAGGTCTGTGACAGTGGAACTGTTTGGAAATATTATCATATGCATGTTTTTCTCTTTCTTACTTGATGTTATCCTCCACACCAGGATCTTAATAAGTCTAAAAATAAAAGGTGCAGACTTCTGCTCTGTGTTGGTGATTGTTATTTTAGGAAATTTGCTCTCAGGAGCAGTCCCAGCTGGGATTTTTCTGAAGGTCCTGTGTCCTTAAATAGGCAGAATCAGGTCTACACAAATAATTTCATCCTTATATTTAAATGAGGCACAAGGAGCAGTTAAAACCATCCCACTGCAAGAATCTTTCAGTTCATGAACTTCCAGACATGCTCCTGAAAGCTCAGCAAACCTGTTCTCTTCCAGGAACTCAGTTTAACTCCCAGCCCCTCCAGAGTATTTCCCCTCTGTGTCTCCTGATGATCATTCACACAAACAGCCTTATCCCGATCATTTGTGCAGGCCTGACCAGCCTGAACTGAACCACACGTTGCCCAAGCAAGACTCCTGACGTATTTATCTCCCTCTGCATCCCTCTGACACCTTTGGGGTAGCAGCTGTGTTTCCATGCAGTGCTCCCCCAAGACTGAGGTCATTGGCCTGGGAGGGAACTGCAGGATAAACCCAGGAACACCACAACAAATTCCACTACTCCTCCAGGCTGCTGTGATGGTCAACCTCAGCAGGGTGATGATGTAAGTGCAGATGCTGGGAGCGAGGTGCTTTCGATCAGAGCTCGAGCTGTGCCTTTGTCACCAGCCCTGCCTTTGTCACCAGCCCTGCCTTTGTCACCAGCCCTGCCTTTGTCACCAGCCCTGTGGGGTTTTCCTCCCTCCTGGCTCTGCTGAGCAAAGCCCTGCACTCACTGACACACTGCTCAATGCCCCATGGAACAGGCACTGCCACTGCTCCAGAAACTGGGTGAATCCCAAGCTCTACTGTCCACTGTGGGATAGTTCCCCTCACCTTGTCCCCAACAACTGCTTCCCAAGCAGTCTTTAATTAATCCTGATGTAATGAAGCTGTGATGATCTCTGGTGCAGGTGGCTGTGGCCCACTGTCAGCTTTAAATTTTCTTTTTGTGCAGCTTTGTACACTCCAGATGTAATGCTTGAAGCATATCCTGTGACTTCCTGAAATGTCTCTAAAGCAGTTTAATTTTAACTGGATTCGTGATATTGTTACCATCATAAATGTAATTCTGATATTTAGTGTTGAATTATAAATGCTTTGCCTCTGGTTTTCCAGCACTGTCATCCTTTTGTGGCTTCATTTTTCCCCATTATGGTCCAAAGTATCAATTTCCTGCAGTAATTTCCAATTCATTTATATCTTTTATACAAGTTTGTCTACAGCCATTTTTTTGCTGTCAGCTTCCATGACTCAAGTCACTGAATAAGCTCAGAAAAAAAATTTAAAGGAAATTTCTGAAACTCTGTCAAGGTTTATTGATACACGATTCAAATTATTTACCTTGGAGATATTTCTACCAAGGCTAAACAACTTCTGAGCACAAAACTGGACAGAAATTTACGTAGAAAGACAAAGTAGAATCATGCTATAATTTATTTTTCATGTGATACTTTAAGTAAGTAATCTTTTAAGAAAAAGATTCAAGAAGATAAAAGCCTTTGGTGGGTGAAAGAACCATTTTAACTGTGACTGCACTGGGTCACAGCAAGCAGGGACAGCCATCCCAAGCAGCATCAAACAAAAGTCAAGTGGAAATCTGAGGAGAGAAATGCTCTGCAAGGACAGGTCACTCGTGGTCTCCAGATTTAATAACAGCACAGGTGGTAAGACTTCAGACTCTCTCTGTGCTACCACCTAATCTGAAGTGCTGGATAACAGTTTCCAGACACCACTGACCAAAACTTGATGCCAGCTTGACATAAGGAAAAAATTCACTACTGTGCTGGAAGCTAGAAAACCAAAATTAACCAGAATATCTGAGTATACAATGAATAGTGAGGAACACTGTCCATAAAGTGTTCTCCTTTCAGATCTCTGGTGGTTCCACGTGAGTTTCAAGTGCTCAGCAGGTTGTTTGAGATACTGAGGGAGTCCTGCTGATCCTTACCCTGATAATGCTGTTCTGTCACAGCAATCCCCACAGAGCCACAGCGTGTGGAGACACAGCATCTCCAGCAGGCACTAAGTGACCCTTCACCAGCCCAAACCCAGCCCCACTTCTCACAAATACCAATCCCAGTCTGTCCTTTCACACACAGCATTGAAAAGGGACACAGGACCCTGAGTTTGGACTAAACTGGACGTGATATGTGGTATATCAAAGTCTTTCTCCAGGGATTTTGGATGTGTTCAGGCCAAGTATTTTGCACAGCAAGGAATCAAGGGGCAATGGAAACCAGCACAGGCTCAGCCCTTCCCTGTGCAGTTCACATATAGAGGAATACAAGGTTAAACATTTGTTTCAGGCATATGTAACTGCTGGATGACAGCCCGAGGCTCGTTAAATGTGTGTATGATTCCCAATGAAAGTTTCATTTAAAGCATTCTTGGCAAATGTTTTAGAAAAAAATTCTATTATTGGTTATATGAAATATTTAAAGGGGCAAGGTCATGTCAAAGTTAGTAATATATATCTTTAATGTATGTGGGCCTTGCTGGCATCCAGTGGTGTTTTAAAAATATTCTTTTTACTGCTATCTGGACAAGAACATTCCACTGTGAAGAGATTCTGTAGCACAGCAGATGGAGGTTAGAAAAGATTATGTATTTAGCATGTTATTAGGAATTTATTACCTGTCCACCAACTGCAAAACCGTGTGTCTGTTTATAGACAGCCATCAACCAGTTTCCTTTCATTATTTAAGGGCAGAGTTTAAAGATTCAGGAGGTCTCTCCTAGTCCCACATCTGTACATTGTAAATTCATTAGCCAGTGCATCATGGAATTCACTGACAAAATAAAATATGGATTGTGGCTTCCTCGATTCAATGGTCCAACAGAATTTATTATTTGGAAGAAGCCTTGGAGGAATAGTGACATTTTATTATTTTAAAGTGAGATTTATGAGGAGAGGCTGCTGCTGGTGGTGTTCTTTATATTCACACTGTGTTTTAAAAGGTCCTTTATTATTACTTCATTCTATGTGGTGCAATTAATGTTGGCTGTGTTATCTCCAGAATATGCTAATGTTCTGTGCTAAGTCTTAATAGTAATACCTTAACTTTCTACCACTGGAAAACAGAGTGACAAAAGCTCTGTTTATACATAACGTGAGCTACTTTGGTGTTAACAAGACAAAAATAGCCACACTTCTATATAAAAATAATATTTTCTTTGTTTACCTGCAAACCAAAATTCAGTTGCAGTAAAACACAGTTTTATTTTTACACAAGCATAGAAACCCAAAGTGTGCAGAATCCCAAGTGCTCTCTTTCAGTGTGAAATTTTGAGTGTGCATCAGTGCAATTCTCCCCTTCTTTTGGCCAAACTGGGGTGTCTGGGGTGATCTGGATGATGAATGAGGCAGCTTATCACAAACCAGGGATTTTCTGGCTGGGAGTGCAGTGAGCAGAGTTTTGTCCTGGCTCAGTTTAGCTGCAGACCAATTCCTTTTCACCCACTGCAGAAACAAAACTTCTATTGAAACTGAAATACGATGTGGTTCATGTTTTCCTCAAAAAGAGGCTTGGGGAAACAAAATCCATTGACAACCAGAGGGAAGAAGGATTCAGAGAACAGCACTACAGAGAGACAGAGAAATGTGGATCAAGGCAAAAGGAAATCAAATTCTCTATAAAAAAAAAAGCAATTCACAGGGAACAGTCATGAAACCAGAGATGTAATTTTGCCACTGGGTTCAGCCAGGTGTCTTTTCCTGCATTGTGCAAATGCCCCAAGAAAGCAGTGGCAGAGCAGAGCAAGGAAATGAGATCCCTACCTTCTTATACAGTAAAAATTAACTACCATATGCACATCTACGGGAAGATTTATTAACTGAGCAGGGAACCACTTCAAGTGTATTTTCCTGAAGTGAGTTTTTTATTTATTGTTACATCAGGAGAGGGAGAAAAAAGAATTTGGACAGTGCAGTTGGTAGGATTTTAGTAGCAAGTCCAATCTAAAAACATATTGAGGATTTCACCTTTGTTTATAGTTTGCAGCATTTCTGGTATATCCCCTCTATCCCTTCCTTCTTATGTCATTAGACTTATTAATTGACTTATTAATTGATTTAAATTGCCACCATTTTTATTTTAGTATTTATTTATATTTAGTATATACTTGGTATTTATTCCCATCTTGTACAAGTCAAAACTGTACAAGCCAAAACTCAATAAAACACAGAGCAATGGGAAATAAGCCCATTTATATTAGCTGGAAAAAATCTCCTTTTATTTAACATCAAATTTTTTAAGGATATTTACTTAATTTTATAATACAACTGCATTTTCTGCCATAATTTTAAAAACAATAATGTACTTTCTTTTCCTATAAACTGTAGCTCAGATTATTGTACTTCCAAGAAAATACCTGGTTACATTTACTACTTCTGACTTCTCAATGAATCACTGACTACAGTGAGTGCCTGTTTGTTCTCAATTACAGAATGCTACACTGACCTTGGGAGTGAAATTCAATAATCCTGGAAATCTGCCTTGCATAAATCACAGGCACCTGATTCACATTTTCCATTTTCCACTATTCTTTTCTGTCGAGGCTTACTTAAACCCCTCCCTACAAATATTCTATAAAAATGGAGCTAAATTAGTTCTTACCAGGAATAAATTTGTATTATGAAGAAGAAAACAGGCCAAGCTCAAGTAAGCGTGAAGCTGAACGCCAGCAGTAATAAAAATGCAGTATCATAATTGTTGCTGTTCTGCTGCTCTTGGATTAGTGTCAGCATATTCCATGCCTTAAAAATTATGACAGTGGAATGGGAAGGTTGCAAAGATAAGCATTCCAAAGTTATTAAATCTCTTGTGCATAAACACAAAAAGTGAACTGAAGTTGCACCAGTACCCTTCCCTTTGATCAGCGAGCTGTGATTCTGCCCCTGCAGCAACACCTCCAGAGAACTCCCCTGGAAAGTATGCTTGCTCAAACAAAAAATAAACTGTACCTTTTAAAACAGAAGGAAGCCCAGAGTTTCTTCAGACCCTCACATGGATTAGCACAAGTTAGGATGCAGGGCAGTCCTCTGGATCACCTCCTGATCACCCACTCCACCAAGAGAGCAGAAATTTCTTATGTCTGGTGTGGAATGGTGGCAGAGGAGGAAAAAACTCAAACTGTGCCACTGCACTTCAGGTCCTCCTGGACATCAAAGACCCTTGAAACACAGGCAGAGCTGAATGCCACACTGGTTACCTTCCTTTCTGCCCTCTTTTCTCCCATCCAACACATTCTTCTCCTCTTTTCCTTTCCTCAGGAAGGCCCTCTGTGCCTTCCTCATCCCCTGTGTCTCCTGGTTTTAAAAAAAATCTTTGAATCCTGACCCTTCCCACCACCTCCTTTCCTTCTGCCCTCCCTTCCTTACCACCGTTCTCCTCAACAGCTCCTTTCCCCAGAGCTGCCACATTTAGTCCTTCACCCTGGAATATTCATACAAATCCCCCTCTCTCCACCTCTCTGCCCCAGCCTCTCTGTTTTTCTCCTTTACAGTGCCCCTACAAAGGGAGGGGAGCTCTGTCAGAGCAGGAGGGAGTCTCCCTGCCCTTGGCCCTGGTGTGGCAGTGACCTCTCAGATGAGGAATTTCCAGAACATCCCAGGCTCCCTGGGTCCCTGTGGGCACTGCTGGGCTCCCTCATGTGAGAGCAGGAGCTCTGAGTGACACTCGCTGCAGGGGAATGTTTGGAGAATGCTCTAACGAACTGGATGTACAAGAAAGCACAATATTTTGAAGATGCCAGACTTGAGTCTATTTCCCTGGGGATTCCAAAGGGCATCCATTTCAAGTCCTCTCTTCAAAGCACAGAGGCACTGCAGGTCATAAAAAAAAAACCAGCTGGAAAAATTTACTCTAGATGGATAAAACAATGTGTTTTCTCCTAATCTTGTTCTTGGAAGCAGCTAAGTCCTTTTTTGCTGACACTTTCCAAAAATTCAACTCAAGGCAGCCTCTCAGCATGGGAAATTTCACTGTGAACTGCACAAGTTTGGCAAAGCCACGAACAACTAAAAGAGAGTCTTAGAAAAGCAAGCAGTGAAAGGCACTGGCTAGAGGCATCACTGTCAGCAACTGCAACGCTTTCAGTGCCTTGAGAGACAAACATCAGTTCTAAATTTAAGCCCTAAAGAATAGGAAAAAGGTGGCAAAAGTTTAAACAAACCATTTAAGCAGTAGGGGTGGAACAACTGCCACGTCAATCCAAGAAAGATACCGTGTCTCTGTACCAAACCCTAACTCTTGAAAGCAGCCTGTGAGACACAGTGGAACTCATTAGCATCTACTCTGATACTCTGACCTTCTGCAAATGCCTGTCCTATTACTGGTGCTGGGTATTGATACTCTGCTTGGCACAGCACCACATGCAACACAGATGTTCCCTGCCAGAGCAACTGAAAACATGGCTTTGGCCAGAAGTTCTCTGGCACTTTCTTCCCTTTCCTTTTTATCAATCAGCTGAAAATGTTAGTATTTAGTCACATACAAACATGTTCCCTTTCCAGCCACAAATAATAATAGCCCAACCCACTGGAGTTTTTCCATGACTTTGATGAGAACTGGATCGGATCCAGAATGAAGTGGTTTGGCAAGGAGCAGAAGACCTTGTAGAAAACAGGGACAGTGGTGAAGGGTTGAAACAGCAATCCTTAAAGCAACCTTTCATAGCTAATGGCATTTCCCAACAGCAGAACTTTTTAAATTGTGTTTCATTAGTACCAGACAGTTCAGAGAAGCCCTGCACCAAAGCAGAAACAGAAGTGCTGCTACCAGTTTGTGTTTGTGTCACAGCAGGACTCAGCTCCTAACTGAGCTCAGAGGTACAGACTGCAGAGAAAACACAGCACGGACACTGCTCTGGGACACCTCGTGCCTGCACTGCCCCTCCTGTTCCCCAGCTTTTCTTTTTGTTCCTGGATCACTCATGAACTTGAAAGTGATACTTCACATGGAAGCGATGGAAGTCTGATAACCAGCTGTTCCAGCTGTGTGAAGTGCAGTGGGTCAGTCTAAAAAATTCCACAGATCATCAGGTTCTATGTAAGGATTTCTAGAACATCCACCCTAAGTAGGAACAAATCCAAAATACACAGAATAAACACTTACAAACTGCCCATCTCCATGGCCCCAGTTATCAGCCCTTACTCCTCACCTCTGCTGCTCATTACTAACACACATCTGTGTTGCACAAGAGCTCCTGAAAGCCACCAGATCCTTTCAAACCACACAATGGGGCATTCAAATGAAGCATCCAGCCCTGACTTGTGTTAGGGAGGATGTGGGTAAAGCAGTCTGAAAACATTTCTCAATGGCCACTTTTGGGTGTGCATCTGTGACCATTTGAGCCCCGTTTCAGGCAAACCTCGGGTCTCCACTGAAATCTGAGATCTATCCCACACAAATCCTTTTTGCACAGCAATTACTGAAGGATGTTACCAAGCTGCAATGTGGCAGAGGGCCAAAACCCCTAATGCATTCCATACGTTTGATTGTTTTTGCCAAACATCTCCAACCTCCTGAAACCACAACTACAATCAAAAACAAGGCAATTCCCTGCATAATCAGCCCCCCATCTTGGGCTCATATTTAACACTTCCTGTGTTTTAACTGTTCTGGATATCCCTGTCAGCTCTGGAATTTGTTTTGGCTTGTTTTCTAGGACAATCAAAACCTTCTGGTTGCCCAGCATATAGAGACCAACACAGGCAACTGAGTTTTGTCCTTCAGCAGCTGCTTGGTGTTGCTTCTCCATCAAGAGCTCTCTAATAAAACATTAACAACAAAAAAAAGAGAGTCAGTCACAGCAGATAAAAAATCATAATGTATTACAGACTCTTCTGGAAGGAGGATATTTTAAATGCCCCCTTCTTTTCAGCTCAACAGTGAATTTCCAAGTTTTAGCTTTGTATGGTAACTGCAGGAACTGGTAGAAATGTCACTTAACATTAGTAGAAGCATCCCACTTCCTAAACTTGAAAAAATAAAATGCTTTCCCAGTGACAGACAAATATCATAGTACAAAACACTGACAAGAGTTCAAACAACACTTGACATACTCTAATCCTACTGACACACAAATATTCTTAGGTCATAAATAGTGCCAAATGGCACATTGGCATCAACACCTCCCAAATATACACAACTGGGTGCATTTTAGAGCTGCTTGAGAATTTAATTTTTAACAAGCAGAAATAGTGTCAAATTCATTTGGGGTTATTTACAGAATGGCTACATTACAGTGCTTCCACAGGGTGAAGAAATAATTTAACAGAAATCTATAAAATATAATCATATAAATATTTACCAATATGTAAATACACTTCAGAGACCATCAACACACAGAAGGTGGGAAATAAGATTTTCCTTTAAGAGATATCATTCTTTAGATTCTTCTGAGGACACATTTCAGAAATTTTAATTATTTATTGTGAACTAATTACTGAGCTTTGGAAGAATACTAATTATTGTCTAATTAAAGCAACTTAAAATCTAGCGTGTAGTATCAGATCTTGAAAATGTCTTTGCAGGATTGCTTCATTTCCTTGTACAGGAAACATCTTCTCATAAATATAAATCAAGTAATTTATATTTTAATACAGCCATCCTGCAGTTATTTTTTTTCTCAATTGAGTGTCAAAATCAGTAACACTGCAGTTACAAGCTCAGATTCCAAGATCCAGGAATAGCCACACGTGGACTTTGTACAACACTTTTCACCAGATTCAACCAATCACCAGGATTTATCACACAATCCATGGGAAGGTTTCAGTGCATTTGGCAGATGGAGAATTCAGTTTTATGTTTGATAAGGCTCAGGTTCTGCATGAAATCTCTGCAGAGCAGAGCGAGGGGAAGGAGAACAAGAAAAGGAGGCAGTGAAGGCCAGTGCTGGTGTTTCTGTAGGACACCTCCTGCCAAGGCACAGAGGGGCAGCAGTGATGCCTCCTGCAGCCACCTAGAAACAGAGACTAGACAAGAGTAAGGGAATAAAGACAGGTATTTATTTGAAGGGCCTTCAAGGTACACCCTGGGGGAGCCAGAGGCTGCTTCCAAANCAATCCAGGATATGCCAAGCTCAAAATAAACACCTTTGTTCTCAAAGCCAGTTCCCTTAAAGCAGCACAAAAATGACACTGTGCAGCCCATCAGTTCTCAATTGTCAAGGTACTGGAGCCCATCAGATCCCGGATTAATCCAGTTGTTTCTAACCAACGAAGAAACAAAGGGTATTTTCATAGTGTTTGGCCTCTGACTTCAAAGAAAATGTAGTATAATTCTGTGTGTTTGGATTGTAATTGTAAAATGACTGCAGAAATCACAGAACACACGGCTGTTTTCATTTGACTTAATCTGTTGAAGCTGATACTGAGGATTTTGTCATGAATTTGTATTGTACAAAGAGCAGAGGAAATTGAGGGAATAATTCCTTTAGCCTAAAATGCTGTCATTACCTCATAATTGTAATAACTCCTGAAATTGTAATTTTGAAGTAAATGAACACAGTGAATCAAAAGCCAAATTAAGAACAGCTTTAAGGAGGGCTGCATTCACTCTGTGCTCAGGGAGGAGTGAAATGTGTGGTTGGTTGTGTTTGCAAAGCAGTGGCATTTCCACACCAGAGACACCAGGAACTAATAAGCAGCACTAAAAAGCACTTTTAAGGGCATCTGGAAGCAAATGTAGGAATAATACTGCTTTAGCTTCATCAAAAGAAAAGTGAAAGGGAATAAAGAGGCCAGTCCATGTGGTACCACTGCCAGGGACAACACAGGGACTGGTTTTGTTCAGATCAAGGGCCAGCCCTATGGGTATGTGCAATTCCACAGGCTGCTGGGTTTTGTGCATTTATGTTTCAGGCTTTTTTGGAGATCTCAGATAGAACTACAGCGAAAAACGCAAAATCTTAAGTCTGTAAATATCAGTCAGGTGAGACCTCACTGAAGGTGTTGGTATAAAAATGGAGAGACCTGCAAGCAGTGACTTGTACTGACACAGCAGTGGGTAGGAGACTGGAAACAATTGGTAATAAATCCACACTACAGTGAAGTGCTTTCCTTCCTGCACAGCACGTGCCTGACCACTCCTGCTACCCCCTGCGTGTCAGTGGGTCAGAACCAGCCCTGTGAAGAGCAGAATGTGGATGTTTTGATGGGGGAAAAGTAGGTTAAAGAATGTGCTGCATGGAAACATAACCCATCGATCCCATCCAGCTGAAAAATGTCACATTTGCCTGAAATCATTGTTTCAAATCCTGAGAACAAAATGTAATGATAGTAACAACTCCTGGCCTATGAAATGTTATATAAAGAACATTTCACATCTTTGGTAATGGTACACAATGTGAAAAATGCTGCCCTTGACTTTCTGGAAGTATCTGCTTTGCCTTAAGCAGATCCCATTGAAATAATGGCAAATCCATTACATGGCCAGGAATGGACCCAGACATAGGAAGTTCCTTCTTGAATGAAGGGGTTGCATTTTGTCCACTTTTTATAAACAAGAAAAAGGAGATAGTGGGGCTAAAGGAATATTGTTTGCTTAAATTATAACCGTTCCTGCCCTAAGGTTATCCTACCAGTGTTAAAATTATTAGAATTCAGTTTTCCTGTTTTCTCCCTTTTTTTCCTGTAGCTGTAGGACAAGGGTAGCAGGGAAACTGCATGAATAGCATTGCCAGATGTGCTAGTAAACAAGTGGAAAAATACTTATTTTTTTTTGTAACTGTATTCCCTGAGCTGTTACTTACAGCAGTTGGAGGCAGGATTTACTCAGAAAGGCATTTATGTGTTTCCTCCTGAACGCCTCCCCCACTGCAGCACCCTGAATGGGCTGAATGCTTAACAGGGAACAGTCCCCAAGGGCTTGGCAAGGGCACCTTTGTCTGTGCTTGAGTGCACCCAGAGGCTGGCCAGGGAGCTGCTGGCTGAGCCCTGGGCTGGGCTGGGGCTCCTGTACCCCTCAAAAGGCCATTGACCTGCCCCTGGCACAGCCCATGGAGCTGCCACGGAGCCCAGAGCAGCGAGACACACACCAGCAGCAGATAAACCAGCCCTTCATCTTCTGCTCCAGCAGCTCTGAGCCTCACCCTGCAGTGCAGCAGCCCTCACACCTTCCTGTGTGCCATATTCCACAAAAAGCCAGGCAGCAGCGGATGCCTGCACCCAGGCAGCCCAGCTCCCAGTGCCAACACGAGGAGGGACAGTACCTTTCTTCTCCCCTGTAAATGGCACGAAGTCTTCTCTGTCCTTGTGCTCCAGCGCTTGTTTCTCCAGGTAGGAGAGCAGGCGCTCTCTGTCGAAGGGGCCCGTGGCAGGTTTGGTGGTCTGGTCCTTCTGCCGAAATCCCGCTGGAAGCAGGGCATTCTGTGAGAGAGAGAGAGAGGGGCATGGAAAGGAGGGGAGGCAGCTTCACACAGTGTTCCAAACCTCATCTCAGTGCTGTTGGTTTTTAAGTGAAATCATNCTCCAGCGCTTGTTTCTCCAGGTAGGAGAGCAGGCGCTCTCTGTCGAAGGGGCCCGTGGCAGGTTTGGTGGTCTGGTCCTTCTGCCGAAATCCCGCTGGAAGCAGGGCATTCTGTGAGAGAGAGAGAGGGGCATGGAAAGGAGGGGAGGCAGCTTCACACAGTGTTCCAAACCTCATCTCAGTGCTGTTGGTTTTTAAGTGAAATCATTGTTTGCACAAGGCTCTTCGGTGGCAGCAGTAACACACATTGCCTAAATGTAACCACAAAACCCCGTATATCATTCAGTCTTCTTCATTTCTACCCATTAATATTTGTATTAACCATGTTTACAATCACAGCACCAAAGAACTAAGCACAGTCAGAGTCCTTTGTTACACATATTATAACCAGAGTCTGCAGTCCAGGTGTATAGACCAGGATACGTTTTCTGTACATTTCCTTCTATTCCTTTCCTCTTTTCCCTCACCATTTTTGTCTCTCTCATTTAAAAAAAAATTCCTTTCATTCTAAAGCAGATGTCTCTCAGACTTCAGAAATGAACGGCATGCACTAAAGAGACTGGTGAATGAGGTAGACTCCAGCTATTCAGAGTATGAGGAAGCAAGCAGATAATTCCCACTTTCAGCATGTAGCTGGGGGATCGTGTGATTTCATCTGCATCCTGTAACACAGGAATATGCATTTCAGTCCAGGGAATCCCAGACAGGAATACAGGCAGGTGGATCTTGCAGTGCACGTGCAGTAATCCCAACGTGTTGAAGGTGCCCCAGACTACTTCAGAAACATTTCATCACTGGCCAGAACATGCACAGTAAATCTGACCCATGGCAAACACCCAGGGAATTCTGAGCACATCCAGTGCACTCAAGTCACCAGTCATTTCACCTGAGCATGCACAAATGTGCCCAGAGTGCTCCAAATTCACAGCACGTATGTAGCATGCCTACAAATGCACCATGGCCTGATTTATTTGGTTGGCTGCTGCTGTTTTTTGATGTTTTTCTGTGTCTCCATTGGAGATGTCAGATACTTGAAAATACCAGGAAATGGAGAAGTGGCAACACGGAGGGAACAGCAAAGCCCCCCTTTAATTTCCAGGGAAATGGGTGCTATAGAACTAGAAGCTGTAAATCTATTGTGTTTCTCCAAATTCATTTTGCCTCCAGACTGAACAGACTTTATCTGCCAGTTTCCCTGACAGTTTTCAAACTCCTCCATCAGTTTGGATGGTTTTGGGCAGGTACAGTCAGAATTCCCAGCATGCTTGGGACTGGAACCTCGTTATTGTAGGACCAAATGGTTCTCAGACCAGAGATCTTTAAATTCTTTGTGACAATGTCCTCAAATATCCAAATTATCCTTACTCTCTAGAAAATGACAGCTGTGAAGCTGAATCCTATTTTCTCTTCATCATGCCCAACTATGTTCTCTTCAGCTAAAAATACATTTGCTGAATGAAATGGTCAACAGATTTCAGAGGTTCAAAAGACCTGATCTCCATAAACATAGGTTATGTTTGTTTACTGCTGTGATCAGAAACAGCAGCCATAAAAAGCTTCTCATTGTGCTGCAGAGTGCCAACACGATTAAAGATTTAGACTGCAGACAAGCTCATGTCGAAATAGACATGGGATACACAAGGAGCACAGTGACTTTTAGAAAAGCAAGCAGCACATCCCAGCAGGAGCACAACCCCAAGGTCTGTAGCTGAGCTGCTCCTCCTTTAGGGCACGCTGTCTCTGCCGTGACAGAACCCAGCTGTAAAAGGCTGCAGGTTGTGGGATCACCATCACTAACCTCAGGATCGAGGTCATCGAGAACGTGCTCCAGCTGTTTCAGCTCATCCTCTGAGAGCTTGCTGAGTATTTCATCTTCATTGATATTCTTGTACTTCTCCAGCTCTTTCCGGAAGGGCAGAGACATGGCTCCTGCTGCACTGCTGGGCTGCTGCTGCTGAGATCTCCAGCATCCAGGGGCACTGAGCTCCTCACTCACTGTCAACAACAAAGAGTTATCAGCATCTCCATTTGGCTGAGGGTCCTGGGGAGCCCTCGAGCTGAGGGTCACACTGACACTAATTAATGAAAACAGAGCACTGAGGTGTCCTGGCACAGCCAAGGATGTCCTGGGCAGCCAAGGACAGGGTCAGTATTACCTGGGGCAGCAGCAAAGAGAGGCTTTGAGACACAGATAAGGAAAATATTAGCAACTTTCCCTCTTTCATAGAAATATAGCTGGTTTGTTTCATTTGTTTGCAAACGGTATCTGCTTGCTCTTTTGGCCAAAAGCAAAGTGGTAGAGTCACAGACAGCACTGACAAAACCAAAATGTTATGCCTTGAAGTATTCTATCTTATCCCAGCTTTGCTGGTGGCTGAAAGTTAACCCACATCATCTTGGCCGACTTTTTGGCACATTCTGGTTGCCTGAGCATCTCTCAGGTACTGGTTGCTCATCTCACTTCAGCATGTTTGGATACAAATGATAGCACTTATCATCATAATTCCTGGAGTGAGGATATGCTAGTTATAGCTCAAAATATAACTGTAATTCAGTCTGCTACATGGGGGACCTGCAGAAGTTCAAAACAGTCATGAAAAAAATACGGACTTAGTATTTCACAAAGTCTTTCAGTTTTAAAATTTGAATACAATTCCTTGTTAGACAATCCCAGCTGACCAGGAACGAGAAAATCTCATTTGCATGACCACAACAGTCATTGTCATATTATCTGTCACATGACAATATGACAAAGGACTCCCTGTCTCTACTTGCTCTTTTTTTTTTCTTGTCCAGAACAAATTCTAGAACCAGAATCAGCCTGTAAAGGGATGGAGTGAAAGAGAATTAACTTATGATCAGAGACAGCATTAACTGGGGACTTTCAGCGTGCTCCAAGCCCTCCCAAATGTGCCCAGTTTCCCACAGCAGCACCAGCACTGTCCAAATTACAGAGTTAATGTGCAGTTTCCCAGCTGAGTTTCTGCATTCACAAATTTCAGAGTCATGGTTGATAAGGAAAGCAGCCAAATGGCACCCACCACTGACTCAGGTATCAACCCCAACTCTGATTTCCCTTGGCCAGGTTTTCAGTTGCCATAAGCTGATAAAATCCACGTGGGTTCTGTTGCTTGTCCTATGAGCTGGAAGCCTGATTTTTGTTTTTCTTTTGTTCCAAATCCAAATTAAAATATTTTATTTACTTAGGAGTTTTGCTATTTAAGTACTATATATTAAAACATATCTCATTTTTCTATTTATCAAAAAGACTAGAAATCAGCAACCCATAGAAAGGGAAGGGAATAATCAGTAGATTTATGAATTTGAAATATCTGGAATTGTGTGGCTACTGCAAGACACAATAAGCCTTGACCTGAAACACTTAAACATCCTATTCCAAGAAAAATCATTATTTTGCCTACACACTCTCTTTTTTTCCTTATTCCTGCTCTGTTTGTTGCTGCTGTTTTCAAGCCATTCCTAATGTCATGACAGAATTGAACCACTCTTTAAATTACGAGTTTGTTTTAGGGAGGTAGTCAGCATTTGGTATTTCACAAAGTTACAACTGTTGTGAAATGCTCTTATAATACCAAAATTCCATCACATGTGATGAGTGTGGGGGATATTTTGGCCAAAAATAGTACAAAAGAGCTAATGTTTTTGTGTACTTGGTGATTAAGAAGAACATTAGTTTGATATGTGTTTAATCCATGCAATTTTTTATCAAAATTACTCGTTAAATGATGAAAGCATTTTATTTAAAAATTATAAGAACATTTGTTTTAACTGCAAAAACAAATTGGGCTGCAGTACAACATTCTGCACTAAGGCATCAGGTGCCTTCTCTAAGTTCCTTTGGATAAACTCATTACAAACACAACATTTCAGCTAGCAGTCATTAACTGAGCTAAAACATTTCTTTGAGGGGATTACAGCCTCTAAAAACTATTTCAGTTTAAATGGTTATTTTATTAGAGTTTAATCACATCCCTGGAAAAGGCAGAGATGTAATCCCACGGTTAGGGGAATTAAATATTGTAGGAAAAGCAACTCGTAGGAGCCCAGGAGAGTTTCCCTGGCTGAGGGTCAGCAGTCCAGCTGTGCAGAACACCTGGCCCAGGGGCTCTCCCCAGATGTGCAGCAGTGCAGGAGCACAGTGAGGAGCTCTTTCACTGCTGTGGGAGCTCAGCACTCAGCACCAATGCTGGTTCTTATCTTCACCTCTGGGAAGTTTTACCTCGAGTCCGAACAGATGAGAGACACCTGCAGATGTTGTTTCAAGATGTTTATTTTTTCTCATCTCTAATTTGTTCTAAGCTCTGGCTGCACGTCTGATGCCAGCCAAAACCAAGAGGGGTCTGCCCAGACTTGGGCCATCCCTGTCCTTTTTGTGCCCTTTCCAAGATCCAACCATTCTTCACAACGTATTTATTATTTACTCTTTTATACCAATTAATTTGTACCTATTCTTGACATGGAATTTCTACCTCTTTTTCATTCTACCAATCATTTTGTGCCACAACTACCAGAGAAGATGGAGGAGAAGGAGAAGAAGAACAGGGCAACACTCAAAATCCTCCATCTTAAACCCTTCATCCTCATATTAAAAATCCTAAAATCTACTTTTTAACCTTGTAAAATACTAAACTACTACTCATTTTTACACTCTCCTGGTTTGCACTGATTCTTGCAGTGTTGGTAACTTTTCCCATGGGCTAAGGTCAAAGACAGTGTTATTCTGAGCTTTTTACCAGGGTCTGGGACCCCCTTGCCAGGGTTCCTGACCACCCAGGACAGCCCGAGGCATGTCCTGACCTCCCAGGGCAGCCAGAGGCGTGCCTTGGACTCCAACACACTGGGATCAGCAGGGCCATGGATGTGAGAGCTCCTGGGAGTGCTGCAAATCTGAACCTGGGCGCTGCTGGGGAGGAGCTGCAGGGTGGGATCTGTGCACCAGCCACTCCCCAGGTCTCTGTGACCTGCCCAAGTGCTCAGCCACAAAGGGCAGAGGTGCCAGGAGACACTGAACAGCTCTCAGTATTGTGACTTTTCATTATTAAGAGGAGGAGGTGTTTGACCACGTGCAGCAGGGATACCCCAATGAGAAACACAAACCCAGATGTTACAGATGTATCAGCCCAACTTCTGTCACGGCATGAAGCACTGTGTTGAACCAGCTTTATTAGACTGACAGTGCATGGAAGAGCCTGAAATGGAGCTTTTCTTGCCTGCACTCGTTTGCAACAGGAATTCCCTTGATATTTTCCCTTTCACAACAGAATCCTACTCTTTTGTGACTGAACAAAAGCAGATGCTGCTCGGGGAATTTCTTTGTCCACTATCCCTGAGAGCAGTACAGCTTTTCTGGAGCTCTCACTGTGCTGCACAGGCTGCTGCACGCTGGGATGAAACCCCCATTGCTCACATCCTGGGTTTATGCCTCTATCAACCTTTCCCCAGAGCCACAGCACCAGAAACCAAGGGAACGAGAGAAATCCAACAACTCAGCATCACTCAGTCTGGGAAGGAAATGCTGAACTCTGGATTCACACACCCTGGAAACCGCTGTTTAATGTGATGATAACGATCTCCACCTTCCTAATTGGATTTCATACTGTTAATTTTGTGTATGTAAACACAGCCACATGCTGCCTGTGCAGCTCCTTACCGTGGCCTTCCTGAGCGTGCACAACTATTTACTTCTTGCACACTACATCCACTGCATTTGCTTTGTTATGATTACTGTGTGAAAACTTCAATTAGTTAAAAAAGCAGTCCTACCCAAGAGCTCCCTGGTGCTGTTATTTTGAGCATGTAAGAGCAGATCAGGTGTCACACAGCAGAAGGGAGATGTCCACTCTAACCACAGAGGCAGCACACTCCTGAATGTTACACTGCTTTAGGGACACTGAGGGAAGCAGGATGATGGACAACACTGTGGAGTTCCCCTTCAAACTTACTGGGAAGAGTGAAAGAGCTGAAGGAATGGGGGAGCACAAATCCCATTTGTTTTTCTCCACTGAGTTTCAGAATGAAGCATCTTAAGTTTCTCATGGGCCCAAGCCCCCACTGAGAAACAGCAAAGCCCAACAGGTGAGATCTGTGCTCATTCTGGATGGGGCAGAACTGTCAGGGGCATTTCTGCTACCCACATGCTGCTTCTAAACCTCTGTGGAGCACAGAGCTTTCACAGTGAGCTTCAAAGAACCCCTTGCTGTATTTGTGTTTCTGATTCCTTCCGAAGAAATAAATACATCCAGTTTTATTTGGGGCAGCTTTTCACCTATTCCTGTCAACATCAGGATTCAAAATACGTTTTCAAAGAGAAAAAGGGTGTCATTAGTCAGCCTGCATGAAATCATTATTGCTGTGTGTAGTTAACACGTGCTGTGATGTAACCCCTCTATACCTTGCCACGTTCCTTAAGTACATTTTTGTTATTCTCTTACACTTCTGAAAGGGCTTTCCAGAGGAGCCAAGCCATGGTTTCTGCTGATACCATAACACTGTCGGCATCTTCTACTGCTGATCCAGATGTTTCTTTCTGAGAGTGAATCACTGCTCTGCTGAGTTAATGTTGAATATCACAGGGGTCCCACCTGAATTTGCCTGGATCCCTCAGGAAGTGCTGGAACAACCTCAACTGCAGAATCTCCTATGGGCCTACAATTCTACTGTAGAATCTCCCATGGACCAGCAGCTACAAAGGCACCTCAGGTCATTCCTGCTGTCCCAAACACAGACTACACCCTTAGAGAAACATCTGTCTCTGGGGGGCTGTAGAGATGAGAATACTGGGATACAGAGGATGTGAATTTCCAGGTTTGATAGTGTGTACAAGCTAAAAAGGAAGCTGCATGACCATGTGCATTATGAAGTATAGAGAAATGGGATGAATGGGAAATAACCTAAGAGAGTTCTTTGCATTTTTATTGGGAAAAAAAAGGGTATTTTTTTATAATCGAGTTTGAGAAATTGTTCTAATTTTTGCAAATAATGGCAAGTGATCTTTAGAAAAGAAATCTTGATGCATGACCTATTTTAAACTATCTCTGTATCCACAGTGGTGGATATTTGTGTTTTGAAAACCAGTTGTGAAACTGATCTGTAAACGTGGAAAAAAATCTTCCCTTTCTTTAAATAGACTCATGTAGCTAAACATGAAAATCAAAAACAGGTGGAATTAATCCCAAGTTAAATTGATACTGGACCAAATAAATAGGATTGGGGCCATTATGATTAAGAGCCGTATTTGTGCAACACAAGCAGATGCTCAGTGGAAGGAGGATGATTGTCCCATGCTGTCCAGGCAAGGGAGTGCCCCCACCAACACCCTGAATCCAGTGCCAGACAAGGAACATCCCTGCTGTCTGGGAATGGCCATGAAAAATAAGGCTGAGCTGTTGAAAGCTCAAAAAAAAAAAAAAAATACTCCGTTGTCTGACATATAAATAAGGTTCCTTTTTAATTTTTATACTTAAAAGGCAAGACAAATGTACCAATGTACTTTCTCACCATGAACATATGGGGGATGTATACTGGAGATCATGTTTTTTCAGAAGGCTCAGAAATCTCAGGAAAGTGAGAAGGAATGCATTAGGGCCAGCACAGGACACAAAGGTGGTAGGAACACAGCGTTACGAAACTGGGATTTGTGTGTTCGTGATGAGAATAATATCAGCTCCAGGTCCTGGTGGAGACAAAGAAATTCATACCGGTAGAAAATGGAAGAGAGATCTGTAGAAAAGTATTTCCTCTTCTAGAATCCCCCAGCACTTCTGCCTGTTTCCCCAAAAAACTTCAGAAGAACTTCAGAACTTAAGTGTCGCACTTGGACACGAAAAGAACACACAGACACCTGTTCAGGGAGAGAAGCAGAAAAAGAGAGGCCGAGAAGACCTCGGGCTTTATTCTATATCTTCTTAATAATCACCTTGGATTGGAGGGTGAGGTTTACACCCCTCAACCACACTGGTCAAAGGAAAGTCCATCAAACATCTCCGCCCAGGTGAAAAGAATGCAAACAACAGAACAAAGTTACAAAAACATAACGATGTTTACAAACAGTGCGTGAGAAACTCTTCTACAGAAATGAAAACATCGAAGAACTGCAAAACTCAGGGCGACACCTAAGGAGCACTGAACTGCTGCAGTTGAGTCCCGTTTTCTGACCCTTTTCCTTTCATGACACAGCACGGTCCCTTTGTGGGTCAGAGCAAATCGCCTGTCCGAGGGCTTGCAGAATTGGGTCCTTCAGAGGGTGTCTCTGGGGCTGGCAGGGGCTCAGCTGCACTTGGCACTGCCTCAGGGCTGGCTCTGGGACAGTCCCAGCGTGGCCAGACCTCTCCTCCTCCTCCTCCCAGCCCAGCTGCCATCCTTTGTCATACTGCAGCAAAGAATCCCTCAAAATCCCTGCTGTTTTTCTCCAGAGCTAATGTAGGGTTACTTCACATTCTGTTCCCAGCAACTGGTTTAGTCCTGTATAGAGAGCAGTGAATAATTAACAATTATTGTTGTCCTAATATTAGACTAGGCCTGAAATTTTAGGATAATCGTTGAGTGATGAGAAACTCCGCTTCCTAATTGGATGTGGCATTCTGAACCTTGGTAATGTTTATGCTGCTCTGTAGTTTACATCACACTTGGCTGCTTAAATGGAGGATTGATAAGGTCCATGCAAATAAAATGTGAGACATTAATTCACTGTAATGGGACTTCAGTCGTGCCCTTTATAAAAAAATAACCACCACGTAAATTGCAAAATTATCTGTATGAAAGCACCGTTATTTATAGAAGACATAAAGGGATGTACTCCTTCTGATTCAGATAACATGAAAGGTTTTTCCCTGGTGACTCAAGAAAGATGAAACATCGATGCTTCCCTCACTGATGCAGAACAACGTTACATAAGGACCAATTCCTGCTTGTTTCTAAAATAACATTAGTGGTATTACTCATAAGCATTCAAGACATGAAACTCAGTCCTGGAAAGGAAGTATTTCTTTACAATGCCTGGTGGGTTTATAGCTTGTTTCTGGGTATCATGATATTTTTAGATGATAACCATTAGAATTGTTTCCAGACAAACATATGATGACTAATTATACAGTGACCATAGGATGATTTAAGTCTTATTTAAAAAACCAAACCTTTAAATCACTCAGTTGCTACCTCCAAGAAGAGGAGGACAGAACAAACCTAAGCCTTGCAGACACTGGTGGGACTGTGTATGGTGGTCTGATGTTTCAGTGATGCACCAAGTATAGGAAAGGGAAAAGACCAGAGACCTGTTTGTGTGTCCTGTCCCCTGCAATGAACACTCCCCTTTGCTTCTAGAGGGGTAAAGTTTAGTTATAAACTAATGAAACAATCTTTCTGCTCATTGCAACTGGTAACTTTGGAGAACTGGAAGGTAGGGTTCTTCCGTTTATAGAACTTAAGTGCTGATTTGAAAATCTGTGCAATGTTAATTAGCTTCTCTAAGATAAAAACATAACAGTCACTGTCTGAAACTGAGGGTGGTGTGAAATGCACGGCTGAGAATCCTGGAGGACAGAGTCTTTTTACACAGGCAAAATAGACTATGAAGGGGCAGCTCCACCCACGATTTGTCATCTGCAAGCTTCACTCTGACGTGAGCAGAAACACCCTGCTGCTGAGCTGCATCGGTGGTGGCTGACTGATGGTCCCTTGGATGAGACCAAAAGTGCCCATCTGATGGCAAGGAGAAGAAAATGGCTTTGTTATCTTCTGTGGGGCACCAGTGATAGTTTAACCTCCTTCAGTACCCACCAGACTCTGCAGGTTTGCAGCACACAGGTGCTGACTTACCTGGGACAGGTAAAGAGCTGTACCCCCTGGTCAGCACTGCCCCAGAGCTGACATCTCTCAGTGCTGTGACACAGCAGCCCATGGCTCTGTGGTCTCCAGAGAACACAGATCATGCACGTTACAGAAGAGCTGTGATGTTTACAAGGTGCTGTCCTCGCCCAGTTCAGTGTCCCAGCTTTTGTGCTGTGTAAAGAACAGCAGTCCCTGTGATCAGCACCTACCATAAATGCACCCTGTACCTGCACCTTTGCACAGAGGCAAACCTGGGAAGCCAAGGGCCAGCTTCTGGTATCCTCCCTGACTGATAGTGTCTACATGGAACCAGCTGCTGTGGAGCCCTAAACACCATCAGCCACACGAGAGCCTCTTTGCTGCCCTGGCAGGACAAGAAATGCCTTGCTCGAGGTCAAATGGGAAATCTGTGGTGAGAAAAGGAATTGAAATCTTCCAAGTGTCAGGCATTGGACAGCTGTTCCTTTGGCTATGGGTCCCTTCTTCCATAGACATCATGTATATTTCAGTGGATCTTTTAAACAAAAAACACTCACCAAGTGAAAACACAGCAGAGAGACCCAAAGGCTGGGTATGAGCATGTACTAATGACTGCAGAACTGACATCCTTAATAATGACCACTGCTAGGTACCTTCTAAATAAACCTCTTTTTGCATCTTTCCTAAGCTGCTTTTTCTCCTTACAGTGTACAGAGACATCATAACTACCAACATTTTTTGCATTTCATCTGTAAACCAAAGCCAGAAATCACTCAGGATGTGCACATCCCGACAGCTGAAATAACAAACAGGAGGAATTACCTGGAAATTGACTTTTTATTTTTACAACGAAATTGATCAGACCAGCCCTAGAAACAACAACACCAGTGTTTGTTTTCCACATGTTGGAAACATCAGTAGGAAAAAAGGACACTGGGTAACGTTAACTCGAGCATTGTTCCACCTGTGCTGCCAACAGATAACAAACCAAGTGCTACCTTTTTGTCACCACTGTTCTCAGATTTCCCTATTTTAGCACAGCAGCTGGACACTCAGTCCCAGCTGCTCTTTGAAAGGAAGATTTAAAAACTGAGTTTAGGCATTTCTGTGGCACCAAATAAGGATGGCCAAACCCCTCTGTTAAACAGAAGCCACCACTACACTTGTCTGCTGTGGTCAGCAAACAGAACACAGGCATTCACCCCACTAATAACCCACCACGTGCAAATACCTGTGGCTACAGGATGCTACCTGGGGCCCTTCAGTGCAAAATCCTGCACAGCCACCTCAGCCTCAGTCAGAAGGACACTCAATCACAGGAAGCCACCAAACTAGGAGGTTCAATACTATAGGAATGCTACCAAAAAAAACCCCTAAAACAGAGTAGTAACAGCAGAAATGCATAAGCATTGCTTGCCAGAAGCTGTAAAATACTGAAAATAATAATCATTTGGGGAAGAAGAAAACATATGCAATGAGAGAGCAAAACACACCATTTTGAACAAAATTATTTAGATTATCAAGATGAGAGAGGCTCCTGGCTAAGTTCAGACATAAATCCAAGCTGGATGAATGGGAAAAAAGACACATTAGGAATTCAGGTTGGTGAAGTCACTACAATGAGGCACATAACTGTCTTCATTTTTCTTACACAGTGGTAAAAATTTAAATATCTCCATAGTGGAAACCAGTTAAGATGTGCACAGCAGAGAGCACCAGCACAAAGGCAGGCAGGCTGTTAGACAGCAAATGAGTGCAGAATAACATGGAAAGGACTGTAATATTGTCAGTATAATTCAGTGAGACATCACCGTGCGTCCCTGAGTTTGAGTTCAGTTTTCCAGTAACTGTATCCCTCGCAAAGAATTAGAGGATGTGATGCCTACAGCACTAGGCCAGCTGGTCCCAGGTGTTTCTTTCCCATTACATGTTCCTCTCTCCAAGAGTAAAGGGCAGAACAGAAGAAGTTCAAGGACAATTGCTGAGAATAATCAGTTAAAGGAAAGCTTTTCTATGATAAGAAACTGAAAGACTGCATCTATTTACTACAAATAGGCAACTCAATAACTTGCTGAAGATTTACTCTACTGAACACTTTCCAAAGCATAGATCTACACATTGTATCATTCACAGTATAAAAATGTAATTACTACTTCCAATTATTTTTAAATTGATATTTGATACTGATAAATTTCTGAATTTGTCTAAATAGAAATGATGTCAGAATTTTTTTTCAGAAGTTTATGTCACTGCTAAGCTCAGGATGGTTCTGTTAATCTAACCAGCTCTCATTTATTTTCTGGTGTTTATAGTCCTCAGTTATCTCTACATGTTCCTCATTGATCAAGTGTGGATTTTGACTCTGGCAGAAGAAATTCCCCCACAGTTTCCATCAAAGCAAATCCCCTTGAATTAGGGCACCCTGATAATTTTTTAATTAGAAGATGACAGAACAGAGTATGTTCTATCTAACGCCAATATGCAGGTTTTGAGGGCACACTTTGCTCCTCAAGACCTTGGAAACGTTCCTTAATTTCCTAAACGAGCGTTCTGTTCCCGAACCTGTCATTGCCTCGTTGGTTCCGACCCGCTGCCCGGCGGCGCAGCAGAACCCCCCTCCGCCGGTCCTGCCGTGTCTGTGACATACAAAAGGCAGCAGATCTCCAAGGAGGGGCAGCTCATCTTCATCGACACGAACACCTTCTTTAGGTATTTCATTAGGCTGCCCCGTCTAATTTCTGTCCTCCCACGCGTGACCCGGAGGATGCGAGCGCTCCGCAATAAACACGCGAGCGCTCGCTTCTCAAAGCCGCGGAGGGGCCGGGGCAGGCGCAGCGCTCGCCGCCGAGCCCGGGCGTGGCGGGGCCGCCCGGCCGAGCCCCGCACTGTCCCCGCCGGCGAA
>VZRV01002859.1:37921-89159 GCA_013398115.1 Falcunculus frontatus
AGACCCCCCTGCTCCAGACCCCCCTGCTCCAGACCCCCCTGCTCCTCTGGGTTCACCCAGAGGCTGGGGGGAAGGAGGCTCGTGAGGAACAAATGAGATTAAAGTGAACTCTGCCAATGTGCTGGCCAAACCCAGCCCAGTTTGTTTTTCATGATGTCGCTTCTATTTTAAAATCCACGGAAGCCATTTACAGTGGACTTTAACAACACTGTCGTTTCCTGTGGGCGACTTATATCTGAAGAGTTTCTCCTGTTAGGATCCCAAAAAATTGTGTTCTTAAGTATAATAGAAATTTCAGGGAGGGGTGAGGGGTGGAGTTTTTGAAAGAAAATTAAAAGCTTGCTGTTTTTAGAATCTTCTGGGTTTTAAAAATATACTTTCAGAGAGGAGGGGAGAAAATATCTTGAATTGTGGATAAGAGGTGTGTGGAAGTTGCTTGACAGTCTTTCAAGGGATGATTCAGGTAATTATAAAATGGCATAAAGTAAAGTTAGTGCTGTTTTCTCATTTCTTTAGTTCTTCATTGATTTCCCAGGTGAGAGAATAATGGCAAGATTTTTTTCTCTGTGATGTCCAGCAGAATTTCTTCACTTCTGATTTTTTCAGCTCCTCTTCTGCTTAACTAACAGAGAATTGACATTTGATGGACTGGAAGTGATGGCTTTCTTTGCATTTCTCTAAATGTTTATGTGACTATGAAGTTGCTGGAGTGAAGAACTTTACCTTGTAGTTATATGTCTGAAAAAGAATACTGGCTCTTTGGACTTTTATGTAATGTTTTTGTGTAAACTAGCTCTGCTCGTGAAAAAAGGGCAGGGTATTTGCAAAGCCAAAATTGATGGTTACAGTTTTGCCTATGATTTTGCAGTAAGATCACCCACATATATGTATTAAAATGTGATGTGCCACAAATACTCACAGGCCAAGTGCTGCTGCTAAAAGCTTGCAGTTTGTTATGCATGTGTCTCTATGCTGAGCTGCTACAGCGAGTGATGGAAAGCAAATAGAGTACTGAGTGTGTTTAATGGGAGGTGAAGGGCTTGTTTGATTAGATTAGGGCTTCAGCTGGCCTTTATGCCCTTTTTAGGCAATGAGAATTCCTGACACCATGTTTTAAAACCTGATTTTTAGCATATTGTATGCTAGTGTTGTATGTGCCGTGTTTTCTTTTGTAGGGAATGTTTCTGAGGGTCGTTGCCAAGCAGTCTCGGTGCACTACAGATGTGCTAACCAGTGCTACCATCCTGCATTTTAAACGTGTCTCACATTAGGGATGCTTTCATATTTTTAAAAAAATACCTTTGACAGGTATTAAAAAGTATGTCCAAAACTCTTTAAATTTGTATTTGCCAGGCCACGTGTGATTCTCTTCTTGCTGAAGTGAAGCCTCAGTTGCAGAAACTGGGTTTTTTTCTTCTCCTGCTTTATTTTTCACTTTTGTGTGCATTTGAGTGTGTGTGAACACTGTACCTGAGGATTTGACATGACTGCTTTGGTCATATACAAAGAAGTGAGACTAAGGGCTGTGACCTGAAAATTAATTAATGTATTACAAAGGATGAGTAGTTTTCCAATAGGAAACATCCCAATGCAGTAAATAAAAGGTAATTAATTCTGGATGACAGCATTTTGTGGCAATTAATGCAGAGGAAATACAGCCTACGTGAAGATAATGTATGGTTATGCAGTGCTACTCTCTTTCAGAGTAAGGGCAGCATTATTCTGCAGCTTGCTAACCATTCTGCTCCTTAAAATTACCTGTTAAAACTACACCTTGTAATATTTGAATGCAAATGGACATGCAGAAATGTGGTAAATAGCAGTGTCTTGATGCAGGGCTCAGATGGCGCAGCCTGGTCACAAACAGCGCTGTGTAATCAGCTGCAGGAAATGTTTTTCTCTTGTGATACTGTGTAATGGCTTGAACTGTGAGGAAGGGCAGAGCATTAAGGCTCCAGGAATGAGAAGTTCACATGCAGATCGTGTGGCATCAGCTAATTGTCCATCAGCTGCTTGCACCTGGAGAAACAAATACTACCAGACTATGAAAAGTGTAGGAGGCGGCTCTCTAGGCCACAGAGTCACTCCTTTAATTACTTCTGGAACTTAGGAAAACAAAGGTGTGCTACCCTCTGCATTTTCTGCAGCCACTAAACTTGGATGTTCCTAGCTCTGTAGCCTATTGCAAAAGGTCCAGGCTCTTCCAGCATGGTTTGGTTTCGTTCAGAGGAAGACAGACAGTGTTCTTTTGATGTAATTTACCAGCAAAATGAGAGTTCCTCCTTATGTTTGAGAGAACTTTGCAAAGGTCCCATCAGTGTCAACTGTAGTTCACAATAAAGTGCTGGTGTTTATATCAGCAATACTTTTTTAAAAGCAGACATCCTGAAAATAGCTCTAATTCAGGTGCAGATGCTGGTAGGACCTGGAAATTCACCGTTCTTGCAAAGGCAGTTGTTAAAACCAGATTAATTTTACATGTACACTTGACTGAATGGTGTGGATGAACCTTTGTGTGCTGATGTCTGTTTAGTGTCTCTGAATTAAAATGTCACAGTATGTAACTGTGGCAGCCAGGGAGACGTTTCTGGATGTAAACAGCTGAGGTGGAACAATCCTGGGTGCAGGATTCCATGGTGTACTGTGTATGTGTACACAGCCTGCCTTTTCCTGTCACTTAAGAGGCAGTGGCTAAATTGATCTGGTTTTGAAGGACAGTATAAGTGTGGATTTGAAGTAATGCAGTTGTATTTATGGTGTGAGACTCTGTCCTTGAATAGGGGCTGCTGGAGAAAAAGTGACTTCTGCTGTGTGTCTGGTCTGTGTTGAGTATTTCTATAGAGCCAGGGTTTAAGGAGACTAATGAACAGGAATGTATATATTTAGCTTTTGCTCCCCAAATACCTTATGGACTCTCTTGCTTACTTACAGAGAGTCATCAAAATTACCTTTTTCTTGTCCGTGTGGTCAACTTGAAGCAAGAGTTTGGCTGAACAAAAGGAGAATCCTTGAACTTCTTTCAGAAAAATGAAAGGAAACAACTCGTCTGCTTGAACGCTGCTGTGATTAACTGTTTTTTCCAAGACAAATGCTCAAAAATTGTGGGTGTTAGAAAAAAGGTTCCCTGTACTTTGTCTGTAAGCAGTGCTATATAGACTGTACATTTTTGAAGGACCCTGGTTTCCTCTAAATATAACATTTAGTGACCAGTCACACTGTTCATTCTTTATTTTTAATTTTATATGTACTTTTTTTAAATTATTATTTTAATTTTTTTATGGTAGTAGGATTGACTGGAGTACTGCCACTTAGGAGCTGTATTTCCTATGCTTTTCATCAAGGTATTGTAATTTTCCTTGGACAGAACAGAATGTTGCTTCGATGGTAGTGCTATAATTAACTTGGAGGCAAACTTCCTTTGTTTCCTCTGTAGGTAATATGCAGGGATATGAGTCAGTATTAACCAATTACTTTGTTTATAGTGAAGTTATCCTTAAGTGCCCTTGAACTGCTGTAGCAACAATAGATGTGGAGCATCTTAACTCTTCTTTTGGCTGCATTATGTGTAGAAAACAATGGTGTTAACTGGACTCATAGATAGTAGGTGTAGTTGGTGTCTCCTCCCTCCTCCCTCCAACCTGCCCTGCTCTGTGGGAATTATGGCCTTGGAGTTCTTGTCAAGAAGACTGGGTAGTGACTTTGATCTGAAAATAGATACAGCTTAATTAGATACGGCTTAATTACTGAAGGAAGAGGGCATGGCGGGACAGGATTCTCATCACACAGCTTCCAGGTGCTCCTTGAGAGCTGTGGAATAACAGATACCAATACTGGGTGACAAAGCTTTCCTTTCACACATGTACATGGAGGCTGAAGATGCTTTGTAGTTGGCATATTTACCTTAACTCTGTTTATTTCTTTTTAAAAGTTTTTCATAGATCTGGATAAGAATTAAGACTTGGGTTTTGAAGTGTTTGAGCAACTTGCTACTGCCCAAGTCATGACGCTCCCATTTCGAAAGGACTTGGACAAGTACAAAGATCTCGATGAGGATGAAATTCTTGGCAAACTTTCGGAAGAAGAACTGAAACAACTGGAAACAGTTTTGGATGATCTTGACCCTGAGGTAGGCATTAGCCAAGAGAAGTTTTATTTTTTCCATTTGTTCCAGTACTAGTCTAAAATAAGTTGAGACTTTGTACAATATACTTTTGAACAGAGTTTTTTTTGTAACTGCTGATGGTCTCACAGATATATATGTGTATGTTGTGTTTATTTCCTGTTTGCAATGTGGATGCAACCACAGTAAAGGAGAACATAAGGAATAGTTGGGAGGAGCTTTCTGGCATTTATTTATAAATAAGAATTGCCGTTGCTCATGTTTTGAAAAGAAAGTTTATTTAGAAAGGCCTGTTTAACTTTCCTGTTTCCAGTGCTGCCTGGTTAACAGCCCTTTTGCATCCATGTTTATTTTATTGTTTCTGCTCTTGGAGTTTGATGGGAGGGTGCTAACCTCTTCTAATGATTCCTGATCCTGTATCTGGTAGCTTATATCTACCCCTGTCCTCATGCTGACTTTGTAAAGAGAAGGCAAATAATTACTAAGCTCCTGAATGATTATGTCAGCATGGGGTATTGAACAAGGAATGTTACAGCTTTCTGCTATAAAGAGCTGAGTTGTCCTCTACAGATGTTGGAGCTGATGTCAGACTCCAAGACTTGTGTTTTCACCTTGTGGTTCTCTGTTCTTGCTTTAATAGTACCAGGATTCGTTTAATCTTGATGTTCAGGGCTTGGTTCAGAATATTATGGTCACCTGTTTTGTTGCACTGCAAGATATTACTGGTATTTTAAATGCCTTTGACTTTATGGACATTTCAACAGAGGAGAACTGGCAAAAGGGACTGGTTGTTTTTCATGGCAGTCAGAATTCCCATACATTCTGGTCTTTTTAGACTAATATCCCTTTTTTTCTCTTTAGTTGAAATATGTTGATGATATCAAAGAAACACCCCACCTTGAGTCAGGTCAAAATTAGAAATACTCTGTGTTACATTCCAAATAATAGTCGAGTCAGTTGTCTTAAAGACTTAGAAACACATGGATGTGAGTGACAGGGGAAGTAGTCTCTTGCTGAATGTCTAAACTGTAAATAGCTGAGTTTTATTTACTACTGCTCATTTAAACAGTGCTGATCCTAGCAAAGAAATGCAAAGTAACTGGCAAATTGAGTGCTGGGAGCTATTGTACTTAAAGAATTGCTTCAGTCCTACTGAGAGCACAGCGTGCTGTATTTTCATTATATTCTCCATGTCTAGATTACCTTGTGTCCTTCCCTGCCCCAAAAAAAGGAAGTTGGCAGGGGATCAAAGATTGCCTACAAAAGATGATGTATCAGGGCTGAACCTGGCAGAGAGGGAGACGGAAGAGGGAAATGAAACTGAGCAGGTGCTCACCCAGACTTTCTAAGCTGCTCTTCTTTGCTCCATTTGTTTTGCAGAACGCTCTCCTGCCTGCAGGCTTCCGGCAGAAGGACCAGACTGCCAAGAAGGCCTCGGGTCCCTTCGACAGGGAGCGGCTCCTGGCGTATTTGGAGAAGCAGGCACTGGAGTACAAGGACAGGGAAGACTATGTGCCTTTTACAAGAGAAAAGAAAGGTAACACCACCCTTTCCAGTGTAAGTGCTCGTGAAATCTCTGAAGTGGATGAGCCAGAACTACCGTGAACCAAATCTGATTGAAGTGCTGGCAGCTGTAATGCTTTTAACTCGCAGCGTTTCCAAGTGGCTGCTGCTGTGCAGGGCCAGGAGGCTTCCTGTTCAGGCATTTGTGCCCCTGGGGCTGGTGTGCTTTTTGTGTGTAGCACAGGAAGGAAATGAGACTCAGAGATTTTATCCTAGATGGCGAAGTTCTGATGGGCATGGTATCCTCAAAGTCAGAGCTAACTCTGATTTGTGTCAATAATAACAAATGGTGTCATTGTGCCTGTGGCTTGTGCCTTGTGCTGAATACAGACAGCAACCTTGGTAACGCTGTGTTGGATCAGAGAAACAGCAGTTAAATGATGTTGTGGTAGACAGTAATGTTCAAAGATGATGGAGGCTGACAAGGCCAGACAAGTGGTGTATGCAGTCATGGTATTTTTCTAGCATCCTTACTAAAAGGTTTAATAAGATTGCATAGTTACTCCTAGCTAATTATATTAGTTAACATCACAAGTTTTGAAATCTGGCAGTGGTTTGTGGTCTGAAAACCATGGACATGTTATTAAAGCCTGGGATTTTAAATTTTTGCTTTGGATCTAGTATTCTCATTGACTTGATGGGAAGCTTTTTTTCGGAAGAAAATTTTAAAAGAATGTGCTTCTTAAATATTGGAAGAATAACTTTATTTTTTTCCCCAAAACCAGGAGTCCCAAGTTTGTTGTGTTTTACAAAGCACTGTTGGTAGGCACAGAAACTCCCAGACCTGTGCAGGGCACCTCTGCATAGGAGCAGGCTTTTAGCTGTCACCACAGTGTTTGAGCACTGCTTGTGAGTCCTGGCTCATGTGAACATTCCCCAGCAGCAGGACAGATCTGCTGCACTAAAACTTCAGTAAATTGTTTGCTAAGTTGTATTCCAGCTGCTCAAGATGAACAGGCTCCTCTTTTCTTAAGGGTTTGACACCCTTTAATTCTATTTAATTCTCTGGTGTGAATCATTGCTTATTTCAGAATTGAGTCTTCATTCATCTACTGAGTTTGTCTGTATGGTTGTGGGGTCTACTGAGTTTGTCTATGTGATTGTGGGGTCTATTTGGTGAAAATTTAGTTGGGGATATTTGCATTTTCTCTGCCTGTGCCAGATAGCTTTACCTGACAATGCTGGTGTCTCCCTTTTTTTTCTTGAAGTAAGAGAGTGTTTGTGACTTTACAATGTGCTGCACTGTGTGATGGACTTCCTTCACAGAGCATTTTGTGCTTCATTTTGTAGTTCAACACCCGTTGTGTTGAGAGAGAGCTGTGAGCCTCCTTTGCTGACAGCAGAGCGGGGTTTGGTGGCTGAACCTTTAGGAGTGAGTGAGTCGAGGGCAGTGCAGTGAACTGGCTGTGGAAAGCAGAGGTACCCATGGCCTCAGCACCTTCGTGGTACCTCTGCTGCTGCTGCCAGGTGCCTGTCCTGCTTTGTCTGGCTGTGCCCTGCCTCTGCTGCTCCCCTGGTGCATTTACCAGCCTGTGTTGGAGACACACTGATGGTTTAGTGGGACTGAGCCCAGTATATTTGGGGCTTGTAGGTGATTAAGGAACCAACCCCTTGCATCCTGTGCACTGGGTGAGGAGGGTGTGCTCTAAAACTGCCTCTCCTACTGAGTGCTGATGCTTCTTTCACATAGATGGTTCTCTAAAGCCAGCTTACGTCTGCATGCACGCAGCACAAGTATTTGTTTGGGGAGATAAAATCTGTGAGAATCATGTAGAGAGACAGAAGGGTCCAGCTGTAATGCAGACCTCGGTTAAGAAAGATCAAATGTCATTTCCTTTATGTAATAAAGGATTACTAAACAGTCTGTCTGCATGTTGCAATGAGTCATAGCAGTGTAGTTAGTAAAATTTCCTGTATCTCTTAAAAAAAAAAAAAAAGTTGCTGTCTAGTAACTGCTTTTATCATTTATTTTAATGCCAAAGGAGAAGAGAAAATAATATGAAAAATGAAATGTAGATTACTTTCATTCAAACTAAAAGTGTGGAAAGAAATGTTTAGTATCCAAATTGATGCTCTGTTAAATGGGCAGGAGGCAAGAAGGTCAAGCTCATGTTGTAGTAGGTGAGGGATAACCTTTTCTTTTCCCCTCATGAAAATATTATGGTTCAGCTTTGACTTGCTGCCCCATTTGTTGCCATTTTGCACAAAAATGGCAAATGTACATAACTTAATCTTTTAAATCAAGAAATCATGGTATTTATCTAGATGTAGAACTCGGAAAGGGCATGGGACACAACTTAATACTTGTGTGGGATGGTTTTTGTCTAGAGGGGGCTTGTATCCTAATGTGCTTTTCGTTAATATTAAAACAGACAACTAAACAGGGTTATAATTTTTCACTTCATCTAGAAAAATGTGTTATGGAGAAACACTAGCAAGTTGTGGAATAAGGGTAGGTGAAAATCTTGCTTGATTCTCCTGTTAATTCAGGGGAAAAGTAGCAAATACAACCTTCAGTTCCAGAGGTTTTGGGAGGAGAGAGATGGATTGGAGCTGCAGCTGTTTTCTTGGTGCCATTTTTTGGGTCAGAATTTGCTAAAATATTTCAGTGTCCCTGGCTGGTCTCATTGCTCTAACTTGTTCCAATTATTCATTTCATGGAGCAAGAGGAGGAAAATCTGTCCTTCTCTTTCCCTTTTCTATTTCAGTAGAACTGAAGTCCTGCATGGTGATTTGGTCTGTAGATTTATCAAAGAAGCTTACCCTGGGTTAATTTTAAATATCCTGTCTTGCTGCTGATTCTGGTAACCTTGTTGTCCTGCTAGAGTGTAAAGGAAAACACTCTCTTCCAGATGTCCCAAGTACCTAAGTCTGGGGTAACGTTATTAAAACAATGTTGCTTCTCTTTCAGTGATAGATGATGTAATTTCTCCAGGTCTTTGGAACCTCTTCTTTGTTTTGTGCTATGACATATGAAAGATCTGAAATAATGCAGTGTCCTGCTGTAGTGAAATGAACAGTGCTAAAGAAACGTGGAGTTTAACAATCCCTAAATTATACTCTGTTCCATTTTCTCAGTGCCTTGATTTTGTTTCTAAAAGCATCCTTGAAAACTTACTTTGCATTAAAACACGATTTAATGATTTAAGTCACATTCTGTTCCAATTAAGTGTTGAACCATACAGTAGACCATTGTTGAAGAGATTCATGAGACCAATGTGGTAATAATTGCAACAAAACTAGCTTTGTCTCAATCTGTGTATGTAAGTATGTCATAAAGATTTTACAGGGCATACTGCAAGGGGAAGGATTTCTCATCCAGACAGTAAAGCAAGGCTTCAGCACTGAAGGCTGTTGTCCTCAAGTGTGTTCCACTCATCTGACCGAGTCTGACCAATGCTCCTCCTCCTTCTCTCTTCTCTTGGAACAGCAAAAGAAGGGAATTATTGCAGCTGAGATAAAAACATATCTGAGATAGTAATGTACTTTGTGCTGTATAGTGCAAGGCATTAGCAAAGTGTTGTGTAAACTGATCTTTGCATTCCTAGCCTTTGCTCTCTCCTAATTGTGGCTTTCTCTTCCCTTGGCATTCCTGCTGGGGTGTGTTTGCTCTATGTAGATTTGCAGTTCGTGAACCTTCTGCTTTAGGCTTGGTTTGGGTTTTTCCCCTTCTCTATCACCCAGAAAACAGACTGAAACTGCAGCCACCTGGCTAAAGCTCTTTTGTTGGCACCCTGCTCAGTTGTTGCTCTAGATCACCACTGCCTTCTGTTGCAGCAGGATTTGGGATGCTGTGTTCTCTGCCATTGAATCACTTTAAAGTCTTTAAAGGCAGTGTGTTACATGTTGTGAAGTGAAGCTAATATCCTGTTAGGAGCTTTGCAGAAACAGCTTGTCAAATTGATATTCTCCATTACAAGAGCACTAGAACAAAATAACATGTGATACTGCAGCCTTAATGTAAAACAGTTTTCTAATTCACTGCTATGTGGTCTGTAATCAGATAGCAGATAACAGCTCTGTTTCTGCACTAAGACATTGAGGAACTCCCTTGTAAGATGAATTTAAAACATTAGTATTAAACTGTGCTTACAAGTGAATTGATGAACCTGAGTCTGTTACATGGTAGGAACTGGAGATTGATGAAGTGTGAATTATATAAATTTCTGAACTAAGGAAAGTTTAAGGAGCAGAAGATGTGAGGAATGCATTAGATGTTGCTCACTTTTCTTCATGAAGTTACTGATAAGAAAAGCTTGTAGTCAGTTGTCCTCAGGTAGCACTTGATTTGTTTCCCCAAATGGAGCATCCCAAAAGTGGATTTTAGACTTTGTTCTGCTGTGCAGATTGTGGCTGCCTGTTACTGTGAGATGTGTGAGAATAGCACCAGCCATGTGCACTGCATGGCCCCACTGAGCAGACCTGATTTCTTCAAGATACTGAATCCCACCTGAAATACTGTGAATCTCTGCAGGAAATGTCCAGGGCACTTCAATAAACACCATCCAATGTTCCTGCCTTTGGAGCAATATGACTGGGAGGAACTTGGAGCTGAAAGTTCATTCTGTAGCAGAGGAGGCCTGTGACTTAATCCTGGATGTGCATCATCTGACATGTTAGCTTAAAGGCATGGAGCATGTTCCTATATAATTATGACCAAAATGATGTGAACATCCCTGAAATTTGCCTCTTTATGTTGTATTGCTTAATCTTTGCAGTCTCCTGGCTGGCTGAAAAGGAGATGTCATGTTCCTTCATGTAATCAAATCCCTGCTGTTTGGAAATGTTCCACTTGAGGGCTCGGCAGGCTGCACATCTCATGGGCTGCACAGATGTGTAGTGGTTTTTGGTTTTATTTAAAGCTTGCATTAGGAAGGGGGAAGGGAATTGCTGAACTGCATTGGCAGCAGCTTTGAGTTAGATCATTGTCCCCAGAGACACAGGGGTCTTATCCTTCTGGAAGTAAATTCATCACTAGAATTGGAGAGTGGGGAAGGACCTACTTTTGTATGTGCACTGTAAACCTCTGAATTCTGGTCTAGGACAAGATGAAGCCAGTGACTGAGAAATTATGTACACAAGGGTGTGACCTGTTCTATAACAAAAACTGCTCCTGACCCAGCTCATGTGACTGGAGTTGGCTGCAGTGAACATTTCTGGAGGGCAGTGGCTTTTAACATTTTTGCTTTATTGCAAACTGAGTATATTTCTCACTCTCTTTAAGTTTTTAAAGAGTCATGTATGGATAAGTTTAGTATTACTCTTAGGAAGCAAATGTTTGAACCAGACATTTCTAACCTATGAATTTAAGAATTACTGAAAAGCAACATCAGAAAAGTAGTTCTTTTTTTGTGAGCACTGGTGGGATGAACCAGACATCCCACAAGGCTCAACTAGGTTCAAATACATTTTTGCCAAGTTGGTTTTAATTGAGATCAGTTTCTTTCTCCTGCTCTCTTCTTGTTGCACTGATGCTGCAAATGGCTGAATGAAGGCTCAGGTGCTCACATCCCACTGTCCTCCTTCCTTGTACTCCAAAATCCTCACCTTTTTTCTAGACCATATTACTGAGGGAAAATAACACAAACATAGCTACCTAAAGGCTTTAGATCATGTGTATGCTGCTCAGAGTGTTTCATGGATTAATGAAAACCTTGTCAAACATTCTTGCATCTCTTCTAAAAGCTCCAGTTTAAGTTGAAGGTTAATCTCTCCCCAGAAGGTGATGCTGGTAAAATAAACTAATAGAAATGTACTGCATCAATTATATCAAACCAACCTGAAACATTTGCTACATAAGCCTTCAATTTATGCAGTTTTTCTTTTAATCCTGAATCACCACCAACAGTTTCATTTGCACTGTCCATCAAAGCTGAGGTATGGGTGGTAATTCATGTCAGCTGCACTTAACTACTGTTTGCAATCCATACAGTTATGTAAGGAGGTTTATCTCCTGCTTCTAAATATGGATAATGACCATTTATACAAGTTTCCGAAGAGATAGCAACCCGGAAACAAAAATACTGTATTGCTAGCAACAGATCTTGGTCATCAGATTGTTGTCAGAGAAAAACCTGGTGTGCTTCTCTGTAATCTGTATTAGTGGGAATGCATTAACTTCCTTTAAAAGGAAAATGAACCACAAACTACTGTAATCTAGGGAAGATAAGGAATACACGATTTTGGCTCACCCCAATGCTAGACTCCACCTACTCTCTCTGTAACTGGGACTCTGGGATGAGGATGATTCCTGTGTGGAAATACTTTTTATAGCTATGGATATGGCAGAGGGTGGGCTCCTGAATTAGGACTGAGACTTCATAAGTCAATTATCAACACCACTTCCTACCCCAGGAAATAACAACAGGAAGTTGAAACCCCTTTCCCATAGCTCTTTCTGCTGATAGCTCAGGCAACTTGGAAAGTTTGAAAAACTTCAACCTTAAATAGCTGTTAAGATTTGATTTG
This sequence comes from Falcunculus frontatus, assembly GCA_013398115.1. Classification (NCBI taxonomy): domain Eukaryota; kingdom Metazoa; phylum Chordata; class Aves; order Passeriformes; genus Falcunculus; species Falcunculus frontatus. Next base: position 50,073 of record VZRV01002859.1, read on the forward strand.
CAGTGGGGTAGTTGCGAACAATTTCTCTCAAAGCTCTCAAAGAGCTTTTGGTTGCCACGTTAATTTGTCCTGAACCTAAGCACCCCTTATCTGTCCTGGCTCTTACCCAGTGGAAAACTTCTTTGTTCTGAAGGGCCAGTTCTAGACCATTCACAGCTGTTAGAACTTTCTCACATTCTCATTTCCTCCCTGACTTTGCAGCTGAAGGTGTATGCAGGAATTACAGTAACTACACAGACCTCTACCTCTAATGCACGTGTTCTAAAATCAGTTTTCCCATTACCTGCCTGTAATAACTAAAAAGTTGGTGCAGAATGTAATATTACCCTTGATTCTTTTGCCATTGAATCTTCGATGACCTTTCTAAGTATCATTTTAGGAAACAGTGTCACTGGCAGAGAAATCTGTTACTGTGTTTTGTGCTGTTCACAAACTGTGGTTTTCTCAAGCAGCTTTGGTTTTTTTGCTTCAGAACTGAGGTGAACATCTGAAATCAGAAATATTGTGTATGGTGTAAAAACTGCAGTGAATAGTCAGGTGTGTGATTTCAGATAATTCTGTGGTTTTCTCTCTCTGACATTCAGATTATAGTTCTGCCTGGGTCCCTTTCTCCCTTGAGAGGAAACTCATCATTCTCTAGTGATACTAAATTTTTCTTACTGTCTTTCTAGACTGTTTAAGATGTACAATGGAGGTTTATATATTACTTTCTAATCCTTAGGAGAAACAAATAAGATTGGAATCATGATCCAGACTCCTGAAAGTTTCTTCCTGTTTATGCTCTTCCCTCATCTCTGACTTGCAACAACAGAAGAAACCTTTATGTTGTCTGTGATTCTCCTAGTATTCACTAAATGTAATATGTATTCCTTAAGTACATAGTATTTTAAAGGTAAGTAGCTGTATAATACAAAGTAACATCAGGCTTTCTGTTTTGTTTACTCCAGGGAAAATATTTATCCCCAAGCAAAAGCCTGTACAGTCTTTCACAGAAGAAAAATTCTCTCTTGATCCAGAACTGGAGGAAGCCTTGACCAGTGCCACAGACACAGAATTAGGTGACCTTGCAGGTGAGGTTTTTTTGAAGTGTAACTGGGCTGCTACATATTTAGACAAGAAAGATCTATAATTAATGTGGTAGAGTATTGATCTGACTACAGGATGTTGTAGTTGTGATAGAAGCTAGATTATGTTGTTTGCCAGTTTGCTTGAAGCATTTCACCTTTGTTGATCTGTGATCATGTGTGAGGAAGTTAATTATTTTGGCCTGCAAAAGACACCTGATTTTCAAACCCAAAACCTTTAAATCCATTCCTCAGACTGGCTGGTTTTTTATGTGTATGTGACTGCTTTTTCTTGTGTATAACAATGTGTTGGTATGTGCCTGTATTCCTAAAGCTTCATTTTGTGATTGAGCTGCACTTTTTAACCTTGATGCTTGAACCTGGTGAGGTCAGAAGTTTCTAAGATGTGAAAGTCAACTAAAATGTCTATAAGTAATTATTTTTTTCTACTTTTTTCAAATGACAAAGATATTGAATAGCTTTTTGTACTGATAACTGGATGTTGTGCAAACAGGTTTTGTTATTTAAAGGAGCCCTGCATCTGAATTGAATTAATCAGGAGCAGTAAAAATGGTTTTTTGCTTTTTCTTTTTTTCCTTTTACAGCAATACTGGGAATGTCCAACTTGATAACAAACAATCAGTTCTGTGATGTAGTAGGAAGCAGTAACGGGGTTGACAAAGACAGCTTCTCAAGTAAGTGTGAACACAAGTGCTAGAAAAACCAATTCTCTCTACTGCACACAGTTCCTATAGCATTAACTATTTTCTGTTGCACCAACATTCTTTTAGACTCTTAACTCTTAGTCTGGAAATGTGCATGCCTGTAACATTGCCAACTGAGTTCTGGCAAGAGTGGAAGTAAAATATACACTAAAATGTCCTGTGCAGTTAAGTCACTTCTTGGTGACAAAAGCAGGCATAAGCATGCATTGTATGTGTTGGTTTTTAGGTTTCTGTTTGTGTTTGTAACTCCTATTTGTTTTCTGAAAAAAAGCAGAAAGGCTGTGAGGACTTTTGAAAAAGAATTGAACTTTATGAAAATATGGTCAGGAGATGATGGTCTGCTTTTTTGGTGGGGGAGAGATGTAAAGACTGATGAAATGATGTTTAAATACAGTAAATATTTAGTATGTGTATCATTTATTCACAATGAATGTATGCAACCTGTTTGATTACATTTAAATGCCTTACTTTTCAGATATAGTAAAAGGTGAAAAAATGTTGCCTGTTTTTGATGAACCACCAAATCCCACAAATGTGGAAGAGACACTGCAGAGGATTAAAGATAATGATTCTCGTCTTGTTGAAGTTAACCTAAACAACATTAAGGTAATTACCTGAAGGCTGCTGTAAATATGCTGCTTTTTCTCAGTGGAAGACACTTGAAGCTGCAAAACTCTGTAAGAGAGCATGATAGGCTTATTCTAAGCACAGCAATCTTTCTGCTAAATGTCATAGTGTGTGTAAGCTCAGAACCTGCAGCTAAACCGATAAGCCATCTTGGTTTCTTTTGCCAAATGTGTATTTAAAAAGTCTTAGACTTTCTCAGTGCCAGCCCAGATTTCTGTCGCTGCCAAGTTGGCAGCAGTTCCAGCAGTTCATTGTCATGGAGTCAGCTACTTTGTGGAATCCTTTGTCCTTGATGAAGCAATGTGCTCTCAGTTTCTCAGTTTGCAAAGGGATATTTGTGCCTGACATCCTTCTGATTCTTGTACAAAAGGGCTGTTGGAACTCAGGGCAGCCTCTGCTCCTAAGTGTAACAGTTGTGTTTTTACATGTGAGGAGCGTTTGTGTATTTGCTTGAAAGCACCCAGAACTGCAGCAGCCCTGACTTGCAGTGCAGACAGCAGTGACAGCCTTGCCAGCAGCCAAGGCTACTTGTTCCCCTCACTAGAGGGGGAAATAAAATCCGTGCTTTAAGATTACTGTATAACAGGTAAATGCTAGCCAAAATAACTGCCTAAAAAGGCAACAGATCAAAGGTTCTGAGACAATAAACTGAGAAATTTGCTACTCTAATTAATTCTCTAAAACTGTTCCTGTTAAACTTGGTTGCTACTACACTGTAAAAATGATTGCTTTATAGAATTGGTGGCTCTTAGAGCCATCGTATCTTGGAGTGGGGCTTTGCTGTGAGAGCACTGGAGACCAGTGGTGGTTGATGTTGTAGGGCATTTTGCTGTAAAGAGAATAAAATAATAAGAGAAGCTGGGGGGAGGGGATAAACTTGTGGATCTCAAGAGAGTGAAATGCTATTTTTAATTCAAGAACATACCAATTCCAACGCTGAAAGAATTTGCAAAAGCCTTAGAAACCAACACACATGTGAAGAATTTTAGCCTGGCAGCCACCCGAAGCAATGATCCTGTTGCTGTTGTAAGTATTCGTGATAATGGCTTTAAGTGGGGTGCAAGGGAGGTTGGGATGGAAAGGCAATGGTAAGGGATTGAATTTAATCCAGTTTAAATACTCAGGGATACACTACACTGTAAAGTGTGTTTTCTCTAACAAACCCTTGTTGTATCAAAGTTGGTAAATGATTACTAGTAACTTAATATGCAGCAATGCCTCAGATGTGTGAGGGAGAATTCTTTCTTCCAGTCCCTTTCCCTGTTTTTTCAGTTTGCTAACCTCCTTCCTTTTTTTCTTTCTTTTCGAATTGTTTAGTTCCTGGTGTTCATTCCAGTAACCAATAGTTTATTCAAAATTAATTTACAAGAAGCACATTTGAGGACTTAAAAGCACCCATAATACTTTTCAGCTAAGTAGAGTTTTAGTTGAAGTTGTTAAAATACCTATTTTTCTATCTCCCTGCTACCAAAGATTGGCTTAAAACATTGGTATATAAAACATAATATTAGTCAAAGCTTGATACAATTGAAACTAATTTATTGTCAGGTCCTATGTTTTCCTATATTGAACTAAAGCAGTACCTTATTTAATTGTAAATAAAGAGGTAAGAAAACAAAAGTAATTGTTGCCAGGACAATCCTTTGCACTTATTTTAATTTCGAATTAGAAAAAAAGCTACTAGTTTGAAAGACTCCCTTAAACAAATGAGCATTTGAAAGCTTTGGGTTTGGGTTAATGAAAAAGTTTCTTTTCAGCAGGACTAAACCATGTGTAATAAAAATCTATAATGGCTTCTTTTCCTGGGTGTGGTTTTGTTGGGTTTTTTTCTATTGTGACTTGATAGAAAAAAAATTCAAAGGGTATGATTTTTCTGACAGCAAACTCAGCAGTTAGCTATTCCTGTTTTCTTCCTTTCTCAGAAATAACATCAGGTATAAAAGTGCTTTTAGTTACGTGCTGGTACTGTGCTTAGAGCTTCGAATTTTACCTCTTCCTACCAAATCTCTGGACAAAAGCATTTTGAAAGTCAGCTCTCCTGTTTACAAATTAACCACATCTAATTCTCCTCTCAGTTGACTAACGCCCTTTCTTTGGCCTTTGCTTAGCAGCCTGCATCACTCACTGTGGGCTGTGAAGCCTTACAAAATGGAATTGGTCCAATATGCTAATTTCAGACTATTTATATTCTGTGTAGCTTTTTAGTTTGTAACGAGAGAAAGGCCTTCTCTTGACTGAATGCTGTTTAGAAAGGGAATGTAGATAGTGCCTGGCTGAAAACTCAGCTCAGTCTCAGTAAGTGAAAGCTTCCAGAGTTACCTTGCATCTCTGAACTTGCTGCTTCTATGGAACTAGTTAGTGAAAGTGGTTAATGCTGTGTCCTGTGAGGTACTGCAGCAAAATCCAAAAGTTTAATGATGCTTTCTTGTATTCAAAGGCTCTTGCAGATATGCTGAGAGTAAACACAAAATTAAAAAGTTTAAACATAGAATCAAACTTCATCACTGGAGTTGGAATCCTGGCACTGGTTGATGCACTGAAAGACAACAAAACATTGACAGAGATCAAAATTGATAATCAGGTAAGTGAGGTGGTGGTGATACCATAGCTAAACCCAGCCAATCCTAGTTGCCTGAATATTTTTAGAAGACAGCTTGTGATAAACTCTTCAAATGTTTTATGTTTCATTATCTTATCACCAGCAATAATTGCCCTTAAGATTATCAGAAGCATCCAGCTGAGGTTGATTCCTGGTCACTTCTGTGCTTCCTTGTGCTTTAAAATGTACAAACATTTTATGACCTTCTGCCTATTTGATTAACCAGAATGAAGCTGAGTGTTTATTGACTGATCTGGGGAAAGTATTCTGATCTCTTTCAGAGTGAACACACAAAAGCCCTGGTGTCTTTGTGTACCTTTTATTTTAACAGAGGCAGCAGCTGGGCACAGCTGCAGAAGTAGAAATTGCCAAGATGCTTGAAGAAAACACCAAGATCCTCAAATTTGGATACCATTTCACACAACAGGGACCTCGAGCCAGGGCAGCTGCAGCTATCACAAAAAACAATGATTTGGGTAAGACCTGTCATTATTAACTGAATGTGTGTGTGTGGCACAGGCTTTAAAGGTGTCTGGTTATTCTCCTCCCTTGACAAAACCGGGATAGCACAAGGTTAGTCCATCAGTTTCAGGTTTCTCCTGTGCTTTACTCTTTCTTTTTTGTTGCTGCTTGATGTTCTCTATTTTGTTGCAGGATGTTCAGGTGCATGAGCTGAGGAGTTTTAGCATAGTCTAGAACAAGAGCATTCAAATTTCATGTGAGTTTTGGCAAAGGGAGTGAAAACAATAGTTTTGATAATTCAGTCATATTCAGATAAGATTCATTTCTTTTTTAAAAGCAGTACTTGAAATTACCAGTGTAGGATGCCCTGTTCAGTGCCAGTATCCCAATGTCACTGGGATTGCTTGAGCAAGGAGACTGAACATACTGTCACCAACAGAGGCTGGCACTGAGTAATCTCTCCCTTGGTGGTTCTGTTCATGCACAGGTGCCATCTGTGCCTCTTGCAGGTAGCTGAGAGCAGTGGCATCTTTATTTGCTACAGTCAGGTTTGTTGGAGCTCGTCACTTAGAGTCCTAATTAAGTGAATCAGCAGAAAATTGGTTAATAACATAGCAGATGAAAGGAAGTCATTTGTATAATGAAGCACTCAACTACAAAATAACATCCATCTATTTAAATAGAACTGCATTTTAAAACTATTTAATGACATCTTTTGGCTTTAGATGCTTTGTGGTGACCTCTCATTAGTGTGAAAATGGGCCAGGCCGTTTAGGAGTAGTAGCAGTAGTTAAGGAATATATTAGAGGGAATGACATAGGAAAATGGAATTTGGTTTAAAGATCTGCTTCCCCTCTGAATAAAGGTTGAAGTGGAGGAGAACAGCTCTGAAAGACATGGATGAGTAACTAGAATAGAGCACAGAGAGATAGCAAAGGTGCTTAGACACTGCCTTTCTGTTTCTCAAAACAGATTCTAAACCACTTGGGTTTTCTGTCATAATGCTTCAGGTGTCTCACGGCTTTCTAAGGTTTCCCCTCTCACTAGTTCTCTTTTTAGTGCTTGACTGTTGGAAATCTGTGTTTCTATTGATACCTTGCCTTTTTTCCTTTGCTTTCTTAGTCTGGAGTATGCAAGTAGAAGTTTCTGCAAATACTTTTTCATCTCTCCAGCCCTGAAGCTACAGAGAAGGTTACTCTGAATACCCACTTGGGTATTGAGCACTGAAACCGAGATGTTCCAAGTCTCTCATTTCTCTCCTTGTACGTTTCTTCTAAAAAAAGTCTACATCTCCTTTTTCCTTGCTCACGCTGTGTTGTACCACTTCCCTGTTCTTTGTCTGTGTACGTTGCTTTTAACTGCATGATTGTAGAAGTCTAGGGCTGGAAATTCTTTTCATCTGTCCTTGCAGTTTGATGAAAGCAGGCGTGAGTAACTTCTGCCACCTGCTTTCCATTGAGTGGATTTGAGAAGAGAATCACTTTCTTCTTATGTAGATGTGCTTGCTTGACTTTTTTAAACAAAATGGAGATGCCCTATAAAATTTCTAAAACCTTCAGTGTCGTTTGTTTTATCTGCACAGAAAACATAATTTGATAATGTGAAAAGAAAATATCAAAAATAATATAAATGTTGAGGAAAACTCCAGTCAATCAGTCAATCTCACATACTCTTAAGTCTAAATAGCATGTGAGCTTTTAGTTATTTTAGTCATAAATTTTTATTGCTCTTGCATTTTCTGGCACTTGAATATTTTTATTGAAAAATGGAAGGTTTTAGGCTGTTGATTGTAACATCTTCTGTGTGTATATAAATTGTGTTAGATATACTGTGAAACTCTTGTAGTGTTTCTTTTGAGGCCATGTAAATTAAATTCACCACTGCAAAACTGCAAAAACTGTAAAAAAAGAATACTGGCTAAATCCGCTTACCAGACATAAGATGATTAATGTTTCCCACAAGTCCTTCCTTGCAAATATTTGCAACTGTTTGTGAATAAGGCGATAAACCCGGCTTATTTGCTTAAAATGCTGTATAATACTAAGTGTTAGCTACCTTAATTTGTGGTGCTTCATGTGGCAAAGTAACTGTTCATGTTATAGAAGTACCAAAAATAGTTATAATGCCAATATAGCAAAACATCTTTTTTTTTTTTTTTTGTCTCTCTTGTTTCAGTTCGCAAGAGGAGGGTCGAAGGAGACAATTAGCAAAGCTGATGTCAAAACTGTGCAGTCAGCACCGTGGGCTTTGGCAATCTTGGACTACATTGACTGGGTTAGAAGGGAAAAGACTGGAAACCCCATTCCTTTTAAAGCAAAGCAATATAATCATCTGCTGGTGTGCAGCACGGATTTTGGATGGATGGAGACACAGTAACTGCTCCAGTCTCTGTACCATAATTTCCGATTGGGTTTTTTAAGAACTTTTTTTTGTATTTCAAGACTTTGGCTGTGCTTTCTACTAAAAATGTAACTGCAAATCAATGGGATAATTGTCTGTAGTCAGAGAATGGGGCATTTAAGATCATTGGGCAGACACTGACCCGACTGAAATGTTTGTAAGAAGATGTGGGGGTGCGTATTTCTGTGGAGGGGTGTGTGTATTCCTGAAAAAACAATGCTGTAGTGATAAGGGATTCTTCACCCAACAGCTGGATTCGTTGTGTAGAGCTGTTCAGCTTTGTTCATATGCACTGAAGAGAAAACTTTCACAGCAATGTTATTTGTAATTCTACTGTTTTAGTTTTTATTTGTTCTTGAGACTGTGATCAAGTTCAAAGACATCCTTTTAAGCCAAACAAAAATTGGCTAAGGACTTTTCCCAAGAGATTAGAGGGACTAATACAAAAGTGGAAGCCTTGCAAAAAAGAGAAAAAAAATTAGGAGCCTTGCAAAATGAGAGTTTTTCTGTTACATCTAACTCCTTAAAGTCTTTTGCAAAAGATCCCATAACTGTATCTTGCTCTGTATCTAAACTGGATATGTTTTTAGACCGATTTCATATGTTCATCGCCATTATTTAGTTTATATTCTTTGTTTAAAAGTTTTATCTACATTCCTAAGTATCAATTTCTCTAGAAGTAGTGACATTCATATTTAAAATTCTTCATAACTGTACAGGAACAGCAACCTTAACTGTAAGACCATGGACCTAAGTTGTGTTACATTAAGCTATTTGTACTTCATACAAATCTAACAGTTGTTAATAATGAAGTAATACTTTTAAGAAAGGGTTTTTCTGTTCTATATCTGTCTTGATGTTGAAACACTACCTAAGACATGCAAAAACTAACCAATATGTAGTGTCAAATCTCTAGGACATAGTCATCATTAAAGTGTTTAAAGTTCTATAAGCAAACTAATAAGGCAACAAAAATCACTTCAACTTCTGTAGATAATCACAGTACACTTGAAATATGAAAATCTAGAGGCTTTTTGGCGTGGGTCTGTTTGGACTGTCTTGTACTAGTTTGCTCTGAGATCACAAAAATGTTCTACAGCACTGCTTGGCTGTATTTATAGCAGCAGAGAATTCAACTGACAGCTGTTTTCATCCAAAGATCATAATGTGGTGAGCATTTATGTGTAGAACACATACTGGACTGAGATTTTTGCATCAGGTTGTATATACTATAAAAACAGAGCAGCTCTCTGACACTGTGCCCACAATGTAATTTACTGCAAATCTTGTTTTGGATCTTTAAAGGCAGACTTTATTCCAGAGGTGGCTTCAGATTTTACTGCAACTGTACAGAGAATTTTGAACTATAGTGCCTTCAGTGAGGATGTATATAACTGGTTTATACTTGTGGAAGAACTTTTTTTCCCCCTATTTCTAAATCAGCCTTTTATTAGAATTACGAACAAATAACTGCTCTGAAAATCAAGTTGGAATTAATTCAGTTAGAACCAAAGACTACACTTGCTATAACCTCGAAACAACACTAGAAGTGTTCTGATGAGTAAAGAAAAGGGCTTCTTTTGGTTTCAATTTTTGTAAATTTTCAAGAACTTTTTAGATTTTTAAATAAACTTTGAAATAGTTCTAATACAGTCACAGGTCAAGTGGCTTTTTACATGTATAAACATGGCCAAAGCATGTCATGTGCTGAGTTGCCTAAAGCTGTACTTTACTTTTTATTTGCTAGGCACCCTAATCATTTTGTGTCAAAAAACCAGCCTGTAATGTCTTCCTTCATTTGTCGAAGGGCTGCATGTTCACAGAATCTGTTCACATATTGGGATTCTATGATGAGTTATTTTACCACTACCTAACAAGATTAGGCAGTTATCTCCTACTTGAAAATGAAGGAGAAAATTGAAAGGCTGGATTATGGAAATGATAGCCCAAATCTCTTTCTTACTTTTACTAAATCAAGTTTGGCTGTTTAATTATTTCTATTCCAATCAAAAGCAGGGCCTTTTAAGTTGCAGCTTGCAGGTGTCCTGTCACAGATGATCGTACTGGACCCTAATAAATGGTTTAGCTCTGTAGACAGCAGCTAAAACTTTGACTGCTTGCTGACTTTCAGGACAGATACCTGGCCAGGCTGGGCATGGAAAACTATTTTTTTTTCAATCAGAAGGGTTTAATCATCCAAATCGTTGCAAGACCTTTGGCATGGTGCGTGGAACAGTTAACAGCAATCACTTTTGTGCCTGCAGTGTGTATCCTTTTAGGAATAAATGAAGAAATTCAGTCTGTAGCCAGGAATCTTCAACAGTCTCAACAAACAAAGTGAACACTGATGTAATGCCATTAAATGTGGTGAGATCCTGTGCATGACTTCATTGAGTGTGAGTGCAGGAGCGGTATCACTTCCATAACCAGTTACCACCAACACAAAGGTCTTTTTTCCAAAAGAGATACTGTTTTCTTACTGATTTTTTTTCTGGCTTAATGCAGAAATCAAATGACCGCATATGTTGATTCTGTTGGTTCCAAGCTAAGCATGGAAACATAACCTGTATTTCAGAGCAATTACCTATTTACTCTTGTATTTTATTTTAAAGAAATAGCCTCATTCTCTCTACAGCTTGAGTAATCCTGCGTTTGTAAGCTACAAACGAGCAAGTGTTCAATTTAAATTTCCATTGGGGAAACATGTATTGAGTATTTTAGCACATCAGCACTATATGCTGTCAGATTGTAAAACAGTTACTAAGTTTTGGATGATTAAAGTACTGTATCCTTGTTGTGGCTTCGGGGTTTTGTTTGTTTGGTTTTTTTTAATAGCGTCCCGGCTTGCTTGAAACCCTTGTGTTTATATCAGAACAGCACCTTTCCTCCTCCCGCGGGGCAGAGAGTGGCGCGGCGGCGCTGAGGGGACGGGGGATGGCGCTGAGGGGACGCGGGATGGCCCTGAGGGGACGCGGGACGGCGCTGAGGGGACGCGGGATGGCGCTGAGGGGACGCGGGGCGGTGCTGAGGCGACGCGGGATGGCGCTGAGGGGACGCGGGATGGCCCTGAGGGGACGCGGGGCGGTGCTGAGGGGACGCGGGGCGGTGCTGAGGCGATGCGGGGCGGCGCTGAGGCGATGCGGGATGGCGCTGAGGGGACGCGGAAAGGCGCTGAGGCGATGCGGGGCAGTGTTGAGGGGACGCGGGGCGGTGCTGTGGGTCGGGTCTCCCTCAGCACAGGGGCGGGAGCGCGGGAGCAGCGACACCGCAATGGCCCCCGTGCGGCCCGGGAGGGTGCGGAGGTGCGGCCGGCCACCGGCGGCCCTGTCCCTGTGCCTGTCCCCTGCCCCTGTCCCGCCGGGGCCATCTCCCGTCACGGCCCTGTCCCTGTGCCTGTGCCTGTCCCTGTCCCTGTGCCTGTCCCCTGCCCCTGTCCCGCCGGGGCCATCTCCCGTCCCTGTCCCTGTGCCTGTCCCTGTCCCGCCGGAGCCATCTCCCGTCCCTGTGCCTGTCCCTGTCCCGCCGGGGCCATCTCCCGTCACGGCCGCGGCCCCTTTAAGAGGAGGTGCCCCCTTTAAGAGCGGCCCCCGCCGGGCTGCGGGCGCCTCGCGCCGGCGGCGCTCAGTGTGACGTCACTGCCGCCATGGCCGACATGGCGGATCTGTTCGGCAGCGACGCGGACTCGGAGCCCGAGCACAAAGGTCTGGGGCTCTTCTCTCTCTTTCTCGCTCTCTCTGCCCGCGGTGCTCTCGCCACAGACCGCGCCGCCCGCCCCGTCTCGCCCCTGCAGCGGCCCCCGGGCGCGGGCAGCAGGGAGGGAGAGAGGGAGGGAGCGGGAGGGCGGCGCGGAGCCGCGGTCCGGGGGGACGGTGCCTGCAGCGGAGGTTGTTCGGCTGCAGCCGAGTTCTGCAAACTGTGGAACACCTTCTGGTTTAAGTCCCTGGCGTCTTCAAAATTCTCTTCTGCGTTCCTGTAAATTACTTTTCAGGGCAGGTGTTCTTTTATTTTGCTGTTGGAAGCCGCATTCACCGGCCTCGGCACTGAGGAGTAGCTCCATTGTCATCAACCTCCCTGGGTGGATAACTTGGGTTAAATACAGAGTGACAGTTTTGGATTTGTAGGCTCTTATAAGCCACGTCTATATAGTTACTTGTTTAAACCCTCACTGTTTCGATGGTTATCTTCGTTTGTGTAATTCCTTATTCTTTCTACAATTTTAGAGTCTTAGATCGCATCTTGTAGTTTGAAACTTTCTGGCATCCATCATTTTTCATTGTGCCTTTCTTTGGCTGTGCCTTTATTAGCAGATATTTTCTTTTACTGTTCTCAGTAACTTTTGTTGGTCTTGCTTACAGTTCTCTGTAGGCTGGGTTGTGTTTTCGGGGGTTTTTGTTAAAGCATTTGTGGGCATCTCACGGTGCATCCTCGTAGGGGCACCCTGACTGTCGAAAGGGCGATGTTTGCTTTGCAGATTCCGATTCTGGATCCGACTCAGATTCCGACCAGGAGAACGCTGGCTCTGGGACCAACGCTTCTGGGAGCGACAGCGACCAGGACGATGACAGGGAGGCAGTAAAACCCAGCAACAAGGAGTTATTTGGAGATGACAGCGAGGACGAGGGGGCATCCCATCACTCGGGGAGCGACAACCACTCCGAGAGATCCTACAATCGCTCCGAGGCTTCGGGGCACTCTGAGCACGAAGAGCAGTCGGACGGGGACCAGCACAGCGCTTCCGAGGCTGCTCACGATGACGATGAGGATGACCGTGAGCACGGCTCAGATGAAGGCAGCCATCGTTCAGAGGGAGATGGTTCTGAGAAGGCGCACTCAGAGGATGAGAAGTGGGGCAAAGAGGACAAAAGCGATCAGTCAGATGATGAGGAGAGGCAGCAGAACTCTGATGATGAGGAAAGGCAGCAGAACTCTGATGATGAGGAGAAGGTGCAGAACTCGGATGAAGATGAAAGGCCACAGGTGTCTGATGATGAAGAAAGACTCCAGAATTCGGATGAAGAGAAAATGCAGAACTCTGATGATGAGGAAAGGCCACAGGCCTCGGATGAGGAGAAGATGCAGAACTCTGATGATGATGAAAGGGCCCAGCGGTCTGATGAGGAGAAGATTCAGAACTCTGATGATGAGGACAGGGCCCAGCACTCCGATGAGGAGGAGCAAGAGCACAAATCTGGTAGGACTGAATACAGAAATAATGATTTGGTGCTGGTTTAATCTCTCTTTATTCTTTTGTTTACATTGACCTGAAAAGATTGAAACTTCAATGTAAGGGCATTAATTACATAGCTTTTAACTATAGTCATCTTTGTAAATTTTTTTTATGCGGCACTTTTAGAGCTTATTAATACAGAGGGATTTTTTAATTTGTGGACCAAAATGTTTAATTTGCTGAGAATAATTGTGTTCCTTAGCAGAGTCTGCAAGGGGCAGCGACAGCGAGGACGAAGTTCTGAGAATGAAGCGAAAGAAACCAATTGCATCAGATTCAGAAGCAGAGAGTGACACAGAAGGGCAAAAAGGTAAATCGTGGGGGGGTTTGTGGGGTTTTGGTTCCTTTAATCCTCTTCTTGAGTGTGCCATTCATCAGCTCCAGGGCTTGATAGAATTGGTAGGGTTTGCTGTAGGGTGCCATGGAAATAACAAAACAGCCATGAGGAATTCTGTGTGGGAGGCACACGCTCTGTTCTTGCTGATCCTCTCCAGTTAGCTCTGTCAGGTTTTCTCTTCTGTGACTGTTTTTCATGCATTTTTACTGAAAGATGTTAAAAAAGGGTTCCTTTAATCAGAGCAGCCCAGGGAATCTGTGCTGTATTTTGTGATGGTTTAGCTGGCTGAGAAAGAGGTGTTCGTTTTCTGAGAAGTAAAACCTACAAACCTTCTTTACTTCTAATCAGTTACTTGAATAAGGATTATCTTATTCTCTTCTGTTGCCGTTTTTCAACTTGATTTCCTTATTTGATAAATAAATCTTGGGTTAGGGCTCTGTGTGAATAAATTTATATGGTGTAAAACTGTAATTCTTCTGCTCAAGAGCACGCAGATGTCATGGATCTGTTTGGAGGTGCCGATGACATTTCCTCAGGGAGCGATGGAGAAGACAAGCCGCCAACCCCAGGACAGCCCATTGTGAGTGGACTCGACTTTTGAGATCATTAACATGCCATTCCACTCTGAAATGCACAACACCAATTGAGTTGGGTAATACTTTAGTGAAAAAAAAGAGTAGTGACATTAAGGAGCATTGCAGATAATTTTGCCCCAGCTGAAAGAATTATTAAAGTTTTACACATAACAGTATCAGGTGGGTTCATTTATCTGCCTTCCCCCATCCCTGCTCCCCTTTTTGTGCTTGAAAGAAATACGAAGAATAGTGTCAATTGCTACCAAGTAAAATACAAAGCCAGAGCTGTCTTTGGTACCTTTTTGCAGCTGTTGGAGAAATGTTTTCATTTTGATGGTAGGTTTTCATCTTTTGTTGATACTAGATAAAAATGCCTTCTTTAATCTTGTAGAAGATGTCCCCCATAGAGTCTCCAGTGCTCAGCTGAAAACTGTTGGCTCCTTTGTTGTTCTTTGCTGTCTTTGGTCTCTTGAGTTTGCACTGAGTTTAAAATCACTTTAAATGGCACATGAAAATGCTGAATTGAATTGCTTGTAATGAAAATATCTGAATTCTTTTATCCAAATCTTCCTCATCTCTCTGTGCCTATAGATGACTTTTCTTTAAGCAAAATGTGTTTATTAGAGCAGCAGTACCAGATAGACTCTTTCCACTTGCACTCCTTTTCTTTCATTAGGATGAGAATGGACTGAGTCAAGAACAGCAGGAAGAAGAGCCTATTCCAGAGACCAGAATAGAGGTAGAAATACCAAAAGTAAACACGGACTTGGGTAATGATTTGTATTTTGTGAAGCTGCCCAACTTCCTCAGCGTGGAGCCCAGGTAATTGCACGTTAAATACAGGACTGATGAGGTATTTTAGTGTTTCTCTGTGTTGCTTTTATTTAGTAATACAGTTAAATGTGTTTGGCCTGTTTAAAGTTGTTGACGTTCAGATGATTATTTTTGGTTGTGGTTAGTCAATAGTAATGGCTGTTGTTTTCTAATCAGATAATTTTATATGAAGTTGTGTTTCAGCTTGATTGAATAACTTACTGTCTGTAAAAGCCAGACAAAAAGGCAATTTAATTGAAAGCACATGCTATCAGTTGAATTTTAAGCAGAAGTTCAGGCTCTCAGAGATGTGAAAGGCAAATGCACAGGACTTTTATGCACTTTCCAGTGATTAAAAACAACATTTTGAATTTCAGAATAAGGCCATTTTTATTTGTGTGTGCTAAATGTACTATTTAACTATGAAGAGGCCGGTTACCTGTTTTCCTATTCACCTAACCCAAACTGAAGTCATTTACTGGAATGCATAAGGAGCAGCAAAATAAATTATTAGAGTTGTTTGTGATGTTAAGTTTTGGCCCTAAAGGCCTCCTGCAGCACTTGCAGCACCATGCTGTTAAATCTGAGTGTTTTCTAAGCAGCTTTGCTGTGCTGTTCCCAAGGTGCACTTTCAGCTGGCAGCAGAGCCTCGTGTGTGTCACACCTCAGCTCAGTCCTTCTCCCTGCCTTGGGGCTCAGGCTGGTTCAGGGGAGAACTGTTCAAAATCTGGGTTCTGGCTGCTACCAGTGAGAGAAGCCCTGGTGATGTTTGGGGTCAGACAGGACTGAAAATAGAACTGTACAGCAGCAGAGTCTGTTCATCACTTTCCCCTTGCAGCAGCCTGGGAACTGTTAGGAAGGAGGTTAGGGAAAGGGTTCCCCCACTCACTCCTGTCACAGTCACCAGATTTTTTGAAGTAAGAGAGGAAAAACCATCTCATCTTCCTTTCTCTTTGATTGGTTTTGAGATTGAAATAAAAACAAACCAACCCAACAGAGATTGTGCTCTTAGAAAATCCCCAATTCACCTCATTTATAAGATATTTATTTCGTTTTATTTTCTCTGTACGATCTCATATATTTTTTTGTTCTGCTCTTAACCCTGACCTCACCATGCTGGTACTGAGGAAACAGTATTTTCTGAGGCAGACTTGCTTTCTTCAGCTGGAGCCCTTCAGAGGGTGTGAATGTTACCCTGTAATTGATGGTAGAGAGGACACTGGGGTCGGGCCCCCAGGGTGGGAATTAATGCAGTGAATCTCCTGGCTGCAGAACAGTGCCTGCTGTTGTGGGCAGGGAATAATTCACACCTCTCAAGCACCTGTTAATTTGCATAACTCTGGAATAATCTGGATTCATTTTCTTGGAAGAATAAAGAATGTATTGTAAAATTTGTTGCAGACCTTTTGATCCCCAGTATTATGAAGATGAATTTGAAGATGAGGAGATGCTTGATGAAGAGGGTAGAACTAGGTTAAAACTCAAGGTATAATACTAATTTTCCTTTTGTCTTTTACACTCGCCTAGGCACTTTTCTTCAAAGTCTATTTCAGATCTTTTGGAATGGTGTTTTGAGTTTTCAGATTATGAAAGTGTGGGCACTGAGGAAAGTTGATCCATTTTAGTAATAAATTTTTAAAAAGCTTGACAGCTCATTTCACCAATAAAAGCAATAGGTTTCACCTTTATTTCTTTGCATCTTGCCACAAATTACCAAGCCTTTCTAACTGCAATTTTTGACCTATATAGAGTATATTTTACCGCAGTATCCCTTACTATGAGCTAGAAAAAGTGTTTTGTTTCTTTTCCCCTCAGGTGGAAAACACGATACGGTGGCGGATGCGACGAGATGAGGAAGGGAACGAGATCAGAGAAAGCAATGCACGGATAGTTAAATGGTCAGATGGAAGGTTAGTTTGGACTCTGCTGTTGGAGCAGTGCAGTTGTTCTTGCAGTGATGTGCAAAAGGTCAGCAAACTTCGACATCAGTTCTGCACAGTACAAATTATTTTAGTCTCAGTGCTTTGAAAGGTTTCTGCTCTGCTTAGTTTGGATTGAAATATCATTATTGGCTAGATACAAAAAGGAAACATGAAGGCTCTCTCCATTTAGAAATGAGGCAGAAAACCAGACTGCAGTGGCTTTATGAAGTAACTGGTGTGGGAATCTCTTTTCAGCATGTCCCTCCACTTGGGCAATGAGGTCTTTGACGTGTACAAGGCACCGCTACAAGGAGATCACAACCATCTGTTCATCAGACAAGGGACAGGTCTGCAAGGACAGGCTGTGTTCAAGACCAAGTTAACCTTCAGGTAAACCTGCTGCTCTATATCAAATGTGGATACTATTTTTGCAATTAAGTGTTGTAACTAGTATATGAAGATTAGATATACCAGTTTGTAAAGCATCAGAGCTTCACTGCTTAGTAGGAATGTGCTATAAAGTTTTTCAGTGTTTCAGTAAGATTTGTGAACAATCAGTTTTTCAGTAAGATTTGTGAACTGAGTAAAAACTCAGTTTTTCAGTGAGATTTGTGCTACATTAGGTGTTTAAGTTGGGAAGGTTAATGTGCCATTTCCTGCATTGTGTAGGCTACATATAGGTTTTTTATATTTATATATGTCTTAATTTGCATTTTTATGTGCAAGTCCTCATTTTGAATCAGAAAAAATATTACTATTCCCTGAAATTAATCTTTTGTCTCCTGCACCCTTGCTATCAAGGTGGCAATTGCTTCTTGAGATATTGATGTGAACTGTGAGGATGGATGTTTAGGTTGATAAGGGTCAAAGGTTGTAGGATTGTAGAATCATTAAGGGTAAAAAACCCCTCAGAGATCCTTGAGTCCCACTGTTAATGGCTGGACTGGTGATTCTACTGAGAGAAGATTTGATGTCTCCAGTAGCTGTTACAGTGCACGTAAATACTCTGTAAAAAGGGGTGATGCTTTTGCTTTTGTGCAGATGAATCTCTGAAATCTCAAATATGCTGGCCCTACCATTGTCTTTTGAAAATGGAGATGTTCCTTAAAGAAGTTCTTAACCCCTAGCAATTTTTTTACCAGGCCACACTCTACAGACAGTGCCACTCACAGGAAGATGACTCTGTCTCTGGCAGACAGATGTTCAAAGACCCAGAAAATTCGTATTTTGCCCATGGCAGGCCGTGATCCAGAGTCTCAGCGCACAGAAATGATTAAGGTATTGTGGCATGGAACTCTCTGATCTGCTGGTTTAATCTAAAATATCACAACTATAACATAGCTAGACATTTTTGAACATTCAGTGATTTATGAAAAACAGTAATATTTTGGAGTTTTAAGCAACACTTACAAGCCCTGGGAGTGGTTTGCTTAACCTTGCGGGTGACACAACAAGGAGAACATCTGCAGCCTTTTTTACACTGCTGTGAAGTTATTTCAAAAGTTACAGTGGAATACGAGGTGCTCTTGAGACGGTTTGGGGTTTCTTTAACCCTCAGCACATTTCTGGTGTCTTTGGACAGAAAGAAGAGGAGAGGCTGAGGGCCTCCATCCGCAGGGAGTCGCAGCAGCGCCGGATGCGGGAGAAGCAGCACCAGCGGGGGCTGAGCGCCAGTTACCTGGAGCCCGACCGCTACGACGAGGAGGACGAGGGCGACGATGCCATCAGCCTGGCAGCTATCAAAAACAGATACAAAGGTGGCATCAGAGGTAATCAGATACCTTAGCAGCAGGTCGTTAAGGCCTGTGGGACTCAGGGTCATTTCACAGCAGAGCACTGGTGAGATGGGATTTTGCCGGTTCGTTTGATACGTGAAGAGACAGTAATTGAGTTTGTGTAAGGTTATTTTGTTTAATCTGGACTTAGATTCTGTAAACATTTTGTGGCACTAAATGTAAGACATTTTTAATATCCTCTCTTCCTCCCCAGTTTCAGATAACCATATTTTTTTTTTTTCTGGAATGTGCAGAGGAACGTGCTAGAATCTACTCTTCTGACAGTGATGAAGGCTCAGATGAAGATAAAACCCAAAGACTACTCAAGGCAAAGAAACTTAATAGTGATGAGGTAAGAAAAGGACTTTGTGCTTAAGCTGCTCATTTATAATGAGGAACATTTCCTTCACTAAATCTAGTGTTTAAACTTGGGACTTCTGTGGTTTCATTTGTGCTGTGATGAATGTGTTATTTGACTTGGCATGCCTTCCATGGTAATTAATCACCAATTTCTTATGCACTGCATTAGTTCACAGACCTGAGTGATTCCCAAAGGAGGACACTATTGTTATTGCTGATTTAAAGATGGGAAAATTTATGCAGAGTTATGTAAAATGACTTTACCAAAATTATGCAAGGAGTAAGAGGACTTCATATTGGAATCCTAGTGCAGTGTTATCTAAGTTACATGGTCCTCTCCTGTTTATTATGGAAATAGTGGAAGCATTTTCAGGTAGTATTTCTGCTCTTTTTAAACAGAAGAGTTAAAAACAGAGTTAAAAAGAGTTATCCATTATCCATCACCCCAGTGTCATCTGAAACATTGGGCCATGATCAAATGAACTATTAGCTACAGCAGTAGTGCTGTTTCCCCATCTAAAATGGTGTTTTATTGGTTTGTAATTTATGACTGCTGGGTGTTATTAAAGGAGTCTTAGTGAATATTGCATTTGTGGTTTAGTTCAAGTCATGTCACTGCTGATACAGCACTGCAGTGTTACACAAGGAGTGAGCTGCTCTCATTTTCATTTCTGTGCTGTGTTTCCTGTCAAGTCCCTGGGAGGCCTCACTCCCCAGCCCCTTGGGTGTTTTCTGTGTGCTGAATGCAGGTTGTTGGTGCTCTTACAGAGGCAGCTGAGTTATTTGCACTAACAGGCGTTGTAATGTGAACTGCAAGTAAAAATTAGTTTTGTCTTCTGAAGACATAGATTCTGGCTTTATATTATACATTAGGAAAATTTAATATTTTAGAAAATGTAACAGCCATAGTGAGTCATGTAGACAAAACTAATTTTGTGAGCCCTGTGTTTGTCAGTAGAAATGGAATTGTTTCTTTTTAAGACTCTGCCAGGTGTGTTAGTTCACGATACAGCAATGTGAGGACTTGGCAGTTCCATTCTCTCCAAAGAAAAGGTTTAATCAGCAGCATTTCCCTGCTGCTTGAGGAGCAGCAGCCTCCATTTTACACGGAGTTGGCTGGGAGGCTGTGCTCCTCTCAGGGCCATGGAGTGGTGCTGCAGTGCCACAGAAAGCCCCAGTGGGGCTCGAGTTCTTGTGCTCAGTCCCCACAGGGGGAGTGTGGAGTTCAGGGCTTACCCACATTCGTGGAACTCTGGCTGCCTTCTACACTCACCTGCTTTTACCTGCTGTCAGTGAACAGCACAGTGCCAGTCTTTATCCTGATAGCAATTTGTTACCATGAGTGAAAATGTCAGTCTGTTATTAATGCACTTTATCACCACACTTATTTAGTCTCAGTGTTGCTGCAGTTCATGGGGATATTCTGCTGAACAGGAAGGTGACTCACTGAACAATAGCCCAGCTAGATTACAAGAGAATGTTTGTTCTGAGGAAGGAGCTATCATTGAGATTCCCACCCCTGCTAATTTCTGTTTTCCATGCTTTAAATTCCTTCCTAACTGAGATTCTCCCAGCACTTACTTAATATCTTAATATAGAATCAAATGCTTTTGGATAAATAATTATTCCTTAGAGTTCTGAAACTCCAGAGTTCTGGAACTCAATTTTTCCTCCTTAAAATCCAAGCAAGCTGCTTTAAAAAAAAACCCAAAAGAACCCAAACCCACACTTCCAAAACCAACAAGTGGAAAAAGGGATGAGGTTACTTACACCTGAGAGTATTTTGAAAGATACTCTTCTTTTTCAACAATAGTTGAGTTACCACTTGTTCCTCATGTCACAGTTGATGAGTTTTGCCTGAACAGTTCATGATTTAAAATGCTGTTTGGAAGGATGATTCAAACTGAACTGGTGGAAATGTACATGGAGCAAAAATCAACCTGTTGACTCCATATTCATGAACTAAAAACTGAACATCCACCCTTTAAAAGTCATTATGGTATTGCTTGTAAGCAGGTAATTAACTCAGTGATTTGTGTTCCTTTGATGAGCTCTTTGAAGCCTCATAAACTATAAACTGTTCCATGTCTTGGACTGTAAACTGGTGTTGATTCTGAGTGCCAGTGGTTTCTCCTAATTTTTTTTCCTTATGCCAGGGAGCAGTTCATTTAGTTTTGTTTTTCTAATGAACAAAATACCTCCCCACTTCCTGAATTTCTTCTTTGCTTCAGTAGCTCTGATTCAGGCCATACAGGTATAAACAGTCTGAAAGCCTACAAAGCTGCAGTGGCTGCCTGAAGGGAATGTGTCTGCGTGCTGGAGAATTCCCTGCAAATTCCAGGAGTCATCCGTGCTCATGAGACTTGCTGAGAGTGCCCCTGCCCCTGCAGTAAATGCAGATAATGCCCACTCTGTGCCTGCCATGCCTGGGCAGAGCAGCTGGGGATGCAGGGCCAGCGAGGGGATGGATGGACCCCCGTGGCCTGGGGTGTGACAGTGGCAGCTGTGGCTGAGCCACTGCAGCCTCTCTGAGGTTAAGGACTGGCACAGAAGCAGCTTCACCATAGCACAGAAGGGAAAAACTACAACCAGTCATTTTGCTTTTCTTACGAGAAAGACTTTGAGGTCTTTTTGTTGTTGTTCTGTGCTTTTCCTGTTTTAGCTTGAAGTATGGTGGTTTATTCTTGTCCTTTTTTCGCCTTTAGGAAGGTGAACCTTCTGGAAAGAGAAAAGCAGATGATGATGACAAAGCAAGTAAGAAGCCTAAGAAATATGTGATCAGTGATGAAGAGGAAGAAGATGATGATTAATATTAAGGAAGAGCAGCAGTTGGGGTTTTTTGTTGTTGTTTTTTCTATATATATGTTTATATATATTGTACAGTTCTGTTAGAACACAGATGTGTAAGTAACCATAAGGGGCTTATTTTGATAAAGGAAAATTCCTAAGTCTGTGTTCCTGGTGTGAATAAAGTTTTTTTGACTTCCTTTGACTCTTAAGAGTTTTGTCTCATTGCAGCAAATGTTGCACCAGGGATCATCACAATGCTGATTTTTATCTTGCACGGTGTATTTAAGTTTTGAGAATTGTAGTAGCTGGTTACCAAGTGAATTGGTCAGTAACTTTTACTGAGTTCATTAGGAGAAGCCATGCTAATCCCTGTGGAATGCTCAGATGAGAAGTTTGTCTGACAAGGGTAGGGAGGTAGAGCTTTCTGTCTGTGTGGAGGGCTTGGAAGAACATACAGTGGTACAGTACAACTCTGGTTTTTCCCCAGATAGTCCTTATTTCCTGGTTACTGGACAGTACATTACTCTGCTGGTATGTTTTGCTGACTAAAATATTTCTTGCCATGTTTGAGTAAATCATTTTAACTGCATGAACTTCACAGTTAGCTGATCACATAAGACATTTCTTTTTCATGCATTGAAGTATTCATTCAGAATGAATATCTGCATCTTGCCTGAGCAGTGATGATAACAATAATAATAATAATGTTGTCACATGCTAGTGCTGTAAATGTCAGAGTAAAAACACTTACTTCAACAAAACTGAGACATTTCTGCCAGCAGAGCTGGAAGTTTCCTTTAAAAGGTGAAATGAATCACAGTGCAAAAAATGCAACATGACAACAGTGTCTCAGAATCTCGTGTAATTCTTATGGTGCCATTTGCTCTTGTTTCTGGGAGGTTTTATAAATGGCTTTGTTTGGCTGGAACGTCACTGGAGGAGAATGTTCTGCACAGAACTGTTGCTGCTTTTACACTTTTTCTAAACGCTTTATTTGACAATGCAATCCCAGCTGTAAAACTGTAGAAGAAACACCTGAACTTTTCCACACTTTGTTTCGGAGAGGAAAATACCCATGTGCAGTTTCTCTCCCTGGTGAGATGTTCCCATGTGTTATCTGTGCTGCTTTTTTGGCTGACTTCTCACACAGTCCTGCAGAGCCTGAATGTGACTTGAAGTTGAGAAAGCAGAAGTAGCTGAACTCCCCTTAAAACAAAACCAGTGAGTGATGGTGTGCAGAGTTTGTGATGTGGATTTGTCTTACATAAGCTGAAATAAAGTAGCTGGTAGTTACTGAGGGGGGACTGGTCCCCATCTCTCTCCTGCCCATCTGAATTTGGCTTTTTTCTAAAACAGAAGGGAGAAAGTGCCTCATAGGGAGCGTTTTGCTTGTGACATTCCCTGGCTCTTTGAGTTAGAGCTTTGAGCCTGGACATCTTGCTTTTGTCATCTTTAATTAGGAGAGTTGTTTGCCACGATGCTCTACCTCCATTTCTCCAGTCTGGAAGGCACAGGGAGTGTCCTGGCTGCAGAGCACAGAGCTCTGCATGTGTTAATATATTCTGCTGAGCAGCTAACTGCAGTGGAGACTGCAAGTAAGAAAACAAAAAATTTCAGCTTGGAAGTCTTGAGTGCCTGAGAAACTGTTCTTTTTTTTTTTTCCTATAATTAAATTGTTATCTAAGAGTTTCTGTGCCTCTTTAATGTGCAGATGAAGTCCTCCAGCTGCTGGAATTTTGACCCTGTAATCCTCTTAGTCTAGACTTCTGCTGGGCTCCTTACACGAGGTTACCTGCTCTCCATTGGTAACCTCAGGAAGAAGGCAGCTGTTTAGGCAGAGACTCATTCTATATGGATGTAACGTGCTGTACTTTCACATAAAAGCCTCACAGATACCTCTTGAACAACCAATTTGGCATATGGAAACACAGCACCATTTCACTGGTAAAATGTTTACTTTCCTATCAGTTTAATGGCAATGTTGGCTATTTTTATTTTTATTACACTCCTAAGAGTGAAAATGTTTTAATCACTTTCGTAAGTTTGATGCTGACTAAGCCTTTACTAAGTAAGTGGTCCGCTTTAACTTCCAAAAATGAGGCTTTTTGTGGATTACAAAGATGAAAAGAAGTAATTTTTTACACTGTCGTCTTTCGTAAATTGCTCTTTTAAAGTCTTATTTAAATGTGGACTTTCAGAAAGTGTTTTCTCAGCTTAAATTGCTTTAACAATCATCTTGTAATTAAAGTCACTTGAATGAACTTGGCCTTATCCCCAGTATTTTTTTAGTTGTGGGTCTAATGTATGGTTTTATTTAACTTGAAGACAGTTTTTGCTCTCCCTTTCCCTGCCTGCCATTCTGTCTGTTGGTGGAATGAGGGTGATTAAAGCCTGTTCTGGTGCCTGCTGAGTACTCATGGCAGGCTGGAGAAGGACTCAGGTGTGTTTCACAGTGCCAGGAGAGCTGAGCCCTGACCTCTCACAGTGGGCATTGCAGAGAAAGGGAAATACCTGTTTGAGGTAGGAGGGGCTCAGATTCCCTGAGGAAATGTTTTCTCTTTCCAAAGCAGGACGTGCAAATGAAGCATTCTTGGGAAGAGAGACGAGTGTCTGCAGTGGAAAGCACAGGAGTTTATTACTGGATGTTCTCTATCAGGACAAACTGGGCTCATTTCAGCACTCGCTGCAGCGGGCACTGACAGTGCCTGGTCAGTGTCAGTGCTCATTTCACGTCTGAAACTGAAACCGTTCCAAAAACTTGCCAAACAAGCCAGGAAGCAGCACTAGAGCTGCCAGAGGGGCAGCTTTGAATAGAGTGTGACAGGGAGCGAGCCCCAGGACGTTCTGGGAGCTTCTGTAGCCCCAGGGAAGAGCAGCCCCAGCTGAGCACAGCACCCTGAAGGCATTGCTGCCACTGACCCAAAGTGTTCCATCATGGAATTACATCTTCAGCTAAACCCAGGGGCTCTTCCTTCTCCTGCAGTCATGGATAGTGGGAATGCATAGGGAATATATTGACTTTTATCTTGACAGGCAGCTAATTTGATCTGGCTGCCCTTACTGTAGATGTGCTGGATAGGAGGTTGCTGTGAATAAAAGTGTTGATGGGTATTAAATCCACATCTGATTTTAGATATCCTTAATTCCAGTGGCATGAAAAAATGATGGGGCAGGGGAATGAATATTCAAAGATAGCAGGAGTTGTCCTGTAGTGACTGAGTGAGCTCCAGAGTTTTCTGCAGCTCCAATTGTTACCTCTTATCACAGAGGTAACATCTGTGCATCTATTTAGGTTATTTATGGTGCTTGTCTGGTTGATAATTAGGTTTGTGTCTGCTGTGACTGGTTAGGCAATGTTTTCCCAGGATCTCCACTGGCAAGTGGCTGGGTTTTGCTTTTGGAATGAGAGGGTTGTAGGGAGCTCCTTCAGAAGGGTTCCTTCCTGCCCTCCAGTTCACCTCAGGGGTTTGGTGCTGCAAACAGCTCAGTCCAGAGCACTGTGTTCTCCCATCATCTGAGGGGCTGCATTTTCCTTTGGAAGCAGTGGGTTCACAGCTGCCTCGGGGGAAGGCTTTTCTCTTGTGGGCTCAGGGATTGGCCCACAATCACTGTCTTCAGTGTCAGTCTGT
Source organism: Falcunculus frontatus (assembly GCA_013398115.1). Taxonomy (NCBI): domain Eukaryota; kingdom Metazoa; phylum Chordata; class Aves; order Passeriformes; genus Falcunculus; species Falcunculus frontatus. The sequence goes on from VZRV01002859.1 coordinate 75,378, forward strand.
ATACTTCTACAAAAAATTCACAGTCCCAGCCTGCTGAAGAAAAAAAGTTTGCTCAGAGTTCAGCCCCACAGCATGCAGTACACCAGTCCTAAACCTGGTCTCTTCACAGCTCCATCAGTGCACAGAGAATTAAGAGCAAAGACGTGGAAGTTTCACAGCCGAGCTCTGGTTAGGAACCTGGTCAGCAGTGAGCTCTGGGAAGCTCCTCAGAGCAGGTAACTGCTGCAGCTGTGGCTGTGGGTTGGCACAGGGGATCACAGGGTGTCTCTCAGCCTGGAAGGGAGCCATTAGGGTTGCTGCTGCTCCTCACAGGACTGCTTGGACCTAAAGCACAGGACTAAGAGCACTCAGACACTTGCTGAGCTCTGTCAGGCTTGGTGCTGTGCCCACTTCCCTGGGGAGCCTGTTCCAGTGCCCAGCCATCCTCTGGGTGAAGAACCTTTTCCTAATGTCCAGGCTGAGCTTCCCTGACCCAGCCTGGCCCCGTTTCCTCGTGTCTGTGCCTGGTCTCCAGGGATCAGCCCCTCTGTCCCTCGAGGCAGCTGGAGGTTGCCATGAGGACTCCTCTCCGTGGCTGTGCTGGCTGTGGGGCCCTTGCATCTGGGCATCATTTTAGATTCATTATGAATTAATTGTAGATAACACCAGCATGGATTTTATCTTTCTAAACAGCTGCTGTTTTCATGGCATCCTCAAGCTCCTTCTCACAAAGCAAACCTTGTTTAGAAAAGTCGATTACTAGAGGATGTAATGTTGGTGTGTTCCCTTTGCTGACAGTGGAAGAACCTTCCTGTATGAGTGAATCAAAATTCAGCAGGGGTAGGAGGGATTGGTGTTTTATGAATACCACTCCCAGGTTTTTTCTCACATATATCCATATATATGAATGTATTTTCCATGTAATTCTCATATCTCTCATGGTCAAAACCCTCCTTTAAATGATGAAAATATTTACTGGGCATGATTGCAAAGTGACCACATCCAAACTGAGAACATTTCACTAATCTGTGGATATGTTACCCTTTTGCAAATCCTGTTTGATCTCTCGGAGCTAAATAGGATTATTCTGGCTCTCAGACTTTCTCAAACCCTGAACTCGAGTAGCTGCTGGCCTGCAGCAGGCAGCACCATGGATGTGGCTGTCTGTGTAAGATTGAGTCCTGCCACAGCACGACATTGCTGGATACTGGGGAAAGTAAATCTCTGAATGCTGCACTGCCAGCCTGAAGACTCGAGTCACTTTGTAATTTGGCACTTTGCTGGACTGCAGGGCTGCTGTTCTCCTCTGCTATTTACTGCCCCTGCTCCTGTTTTTTCTTGGGACAACTGTCTCTTCAGTTAGCCAGCAAAGTTTTTGGGTAAGCTGGATTATCTGAGATTTTTCAAGCCTTTTAAATGTCCTTAATACATGTGCAATGACATTTATTAAGGGCATTTTGGATTTACATGACGGGAATTACATAAATGTGCACAGCACTGTGATTGCAGTGTGCTCCTCAGAAATGCTGCCACCTCTGCACAAGTCACACACCGTGCAGAGCAGAGTTTTTAAGTCTCATTTCTGTCTGTGTCTTACTTGCCAGAGATCCACAACGTGTAACTCAGAGGAGCTGGAAGGCTGGGAACAGGCTTCTGTTGGAAATGCAGATGAGCTCATGCTGCTGTGAGTTGGAAAAGGTTGAGAGAGCTCACCTGGATGCTTGGGACAGTTCATGGTTTGGATGTAGCACTGGATATGGCAGCAGTTTACATCTAACACTCACTTCCCTGCACAGAAAAACAATTCCCAGGAAGGTGGAAGGAAGCTTTTCTAGGGAAAGAAATAATTTTGGACTCCTTTTGAGCCTCTCTTTATCCCTGTTTTTGTTTTTCTTTTTGCCTTCCTTTCACAATTTATTAAATATCTTCTGACTTTCCTGGGCCAAACAGGTTTCTGTTGTTACACAAGATCATCCGAGGTGTGCTGGCAGATCAGCTCTATTGCCAGGGATCCAGAAATGAGATCTCCAGCTTTTTGACACAGTTAGAAAGGTGTCACATTTGAGCTGTGTGAGGGGGTCTCTGGGGTGGTTTAGGACTGGTGTACTGCATGCTCTGGGGCTGAACTCTGAGCAAAGTTTTTTCTTCAGCAGACTGCGACTGTAAATTTTTTTAAAAGTACACAGCCTTTCCAAAGTTACTGGAGATTTTAGGTAGATTGGCTTTTCAAAGGGCTTTGATCTTGAACCAGTCCTGCTTTTAGGTTTTTCTTACACCAGGTTGTTTCAAAAGCCTGAAAATCTTTAAGATTAAAGGAAATCTGAAATTAAATAGAGGGGGGAAAGTCTTGTTGTTTTGGAAGCAGGGGAGGGGCAGACACCCAGCACGTGTTTGACCTCACAGAGGGGCTGGGGCTGGAGGGAGCTGGGGCTGTGGGGATGGAGCTGGGGCTGTTCTGGATGGAGCTGGGGCTGGATGGATGGAACTGGAGCTGGGTGGATGGAACTGGAGCTGGGTGGATGGAACTGGAGCTGGGTGGATGAAGCTGGGGCTGGATGGATGGAACTGGGGCTGTGCTGGATGGAGCTGGATGGAGCTGGGGCTGGGTGGATGGAGCTGGGGCTGTGTGGATGGAACTGGGGCTGTGCTGGATGGAGCTGGATGGAGCTGGGGCTGGGTGGATGGAGCTGGGGCTGTGTGGATGGAACTGGGGCTGTGCTGGATGGAGCTGGATGGAGCTGGGGCTGGGTGGATGGAGCTGGGGCTGTGTGGATGGAACTGGGGCTGTGCTGGATGGAGCTGGATGGAGCTGGGGCTGGGTGGATGGAGCTGGGGCTGTGTGGATGGAACTGGGGCTGTGCTGGATGGAGCTGGATGGAGCTGGGGCTGGGTGGATGGAGCTGGGGCTGTGTGGATGGAACTGGGGCTGTGCTGGATGGAGCTGGATGGAGCTGGGGCTGGGTGGATGGAGCTGGGGCTGTGTGGATGGAACTGGGGCTGTGCTGGATGGAGCTGGATGGAGCTGGGGCTGGGTGGATGGAGCTGGGGCTGTGTGGATGGAACTGGGGCTGTGCTGGATGGAGCTGGATGGAGCTGGGGCTGGGTGGATGGAGCTGGGGCTGTGTGGATGGAACTGGGGCTGTGCTGGATGGAGCTGGATGGAGCTGGGGCTGTGTGGATGGAGCTGGATGGAGCTGGATGGAGCTGGGGCTGTGGGGATGGAGCTGGATGGAGCTGGGGCTGTGTGGATGGAGCTGGGTTTGTACTGGATGGAGCTGGGGCTGTTCTGGATTTGCAGTTGCCCCCTTCCCTGGGCCAGAGCCCAGCACTGGGGATGTGCTGGAGGCTTGGAGGAGCTGGGGCAGACCCGAGGCTCTGCCCTGGCACTGGGTGTTGGATCCTGGCCTCGCACAAGGGGCTGCTGCAGCCCGGGCTCAGAGAGGCACAGCGATTATTTCCTGCTCTTGGGGAAATGTGGCCATTAATGAAGAGGGGGCTCACAAATAAAAAAAAACCCAGGCATGCCCCGGCTTTCTATAAACACACTAATTACTCCGAAGTACACAAGTCGTCTGCCAGAAGGATGTGTTTTTCAAATCCTTATTCCAGATGGTTCTTCCCCAGCCATATAAATATATGTGTTTTAAAACTGGCAACAAAGAAGGCTGTAAAATAAACTGAAAACTTGCATTTAGAAGAAAAAAAAAGGGAAACAAAGAATACATACTAATGCAATCTAGGCTGAAAAAAATTCTCAGTATTCAGCAAGGAAGGCATGAGCTGTTTGCCTGTCCCCACAGCCCTGGGGCCGTGCCCTGGCAACTCAGGGAGCTCAGGGAGTGGTGCAGCCCTGGGGCTGGAGCCTGGTGTGGGTCAGGAGCTCCTGAGCCCGGCCCGTGCAGCTCCAGCACGTGTCTGTCCTCCCATTCCTCACTGGTTTATGCTGCCATTCCTCACTGGTTTATCCCTCCACCTGAGGCAGTGTGCTCACCCTGAGCTGCAAGGCAGGGCTGCATTTGCAGTACCAAGTGTTGGGCTGCTGCCCGAGTTGTGAGTGCTCAGTGTTTCTCAGGCCAGGTGTCATTTTATTCTGCTCCAAGATGGTTTATGGGAAGGATCCTGTGAGCTGTGAGCAGTGCTGGGGTTTGGGCTGTGTGTGGGGCCTCTCTGAGGCTCAGGTGGAGGGTTTGGGGCCGTGGGGTGGCATGGCAGGACTGGTGTTACACAGCAGCCTGCCTTACAAACCCTTTAAAGCTTCAGAAAGCAGGAAACTGTTTGCTGAGATGTAGAGAGTAGCAAATCTCTAAAGCCAAAACTCTGCAGTACAGAGCACTGAGTGCTTTGGTCCTTGGGTTGCTTGGCATGAAACCCCAGTGGGTTTAAGTTCACAGAAAAATAGGTTTGCACACAGACCTCTGTGCTCTGAGACAGGATAAATTTGATGTAAGCCTTTCTGGCAGGTTTTAACCTGTAATTTCACAGTGCTGATTGTGCTGCTTAGCTGTCCCCAGTTTCCCAAAGGTTTTCTGAGTCTCAGCTCACCTTTTGTTACAGCTTCAGTCAGTACATTTCCTACTTACTGTAAACAAGGAAGGGCTGCAATTTACACAGCTGCTTTTTGGGCATTTTCCTAAATGTGGTGACATCTCTCTCATTCAGCTGTGGACCACCAAGCGCTTGCCAGCTCCCATTTGCTCGGACCCCTGGATTATTCCTGCTTCTGGAAAACAAAAAAAAAATGCCTTTAGGCCTTACAACTGGAAGTTCTGTTGCCTGTCTGTATGTGGGGAGTCTGTTTCGTGAAGATGAAGCAAGGCTGCACATTGCATGAGGTCATTTGAAGGTGGGAGATGAAATATCCTTGTGCTTTGGTGTGACCTCGATAATGCACTGGCAGAGCTTTGATGTGAAAAGCTGAGATTGCTGCTTTGGGCCAGCTGTAACTAGTTCCTGTTGCTGTTCATCAGTTTCAGGGTTTCAGAAGGGAACAGGACAGATTAGGAGAGAGCAGCGCACAAAACTCTTGTCATTGGGCAGCTTTTTGCTTCTTGTGACTGTGTTTCCATAGCAGGAAAACTCGCAGCTTTGGTTAAACCTGTTACGTGGGACTTTGTTGTTGTGCTCTGAAACGATTCCTGCCCTTCAGAGCAGCGCTGAGCAGTGTCACCTCCACGGCTGCCAGCTCCAGAGTGGGTGTTGTGCCGCTGTGTTTGTGCAGAGAGGAGCTGCTCCGGCAGCTGAAGGGCAGCTGGCAGCTCCCCTGCCTCGTCATGTGTGCTGGCAGCAGCTCCTGGACTCATTCAGTGCCCCAAAATAACCCTCTGGGCCGGGGTGTTCTGTGAGCCCCGTGTGCCTCGGTGTGACCCAGGGTGTTGGGGAGGATGAAACTGGAAAGCCTTGTGAGTATGATTGTCTAAGTTTGGAGAATATGAAACCTGTAAGTGAAATAGAATTAAGGGCAGAGTTTGATATCTGAAATGCCAAACCCCAGTTACTGAACAACTGGAAAACAATGGTATGGCTGCTGAAGGTAGCCCCCTTCTTGATTGAACAATACCCTCTGCTTGCAGACAGGTCCAAGGGTCAGAGCAGACCCTGCCAACCTGGCAGGGGATCCAGAAAGCAGTTTTTAGAGTTTGAAATACAAGACAGTATGGTAATGTAAGGATTCTCATAGGCTGTATGTAAATGCTATAGGACTCTGTATCTTGTACCAGATTGGTCAAGTAGACTAGAATATTCAGTAGAGAGAGAGATAAAAGGATCGCGAAGTTCCGGTCCTCTGCCTCTTTGTCTTCTCTTCTCTACCGGCGCCTCTTCGCCTGCTCCTCTTCGCCACCTCTTCTTCTTATCAGCTCTCTACCTCGGCCCTGCCCAGAGCTGCGGCTGGCAGCTCTCTGCAGGGCCTCTTCACCCACGCCCTGGCAATAAATCGCTTGCTTCAAGACAACTTTTGACTCCAGAGATCTCTCATCGTTTGTCCCGACCGTCCGAACCACGTGGTTCTACACCAGGGGGACAGCGAGGTTCCCCTGAGGGGTCGGTGTGCTGCTGACTCCAAATGTGAAGGGCATCCACGTCCTGAGCTGCAGATCCCAGCACAGGATGGGATTCCTCTGCTCCAGAGCCACGCACCTTTGGGGGAACAAGCAGGGGCTGTTCCTTGCCAGAGGTACCAAGGTGATGCCACGGGTGCCTCCATGGAGCTGTGTGCCACGTGTGCTCTTCCACCTGCAAGAGAAATCTGCTAACCCCAGTGCTGATCAGGTGCTCACCTGTCCAACAGCAGCTCTTCAGGGCGGCTTTCCTTCCTTTTTCTGAAAATCTGCCAGCTCTGTACAACCAGAAGAGTGGTTCCCAGCTGCCGTGGAGAGAAAGCTGGTGGCAGGAAAGGATTTCAGATTTTGTAGGAGTTGGGGGGGGTGTCCCTGGGGAATGTTTGTATTAAAAACCTGATCATTTTGCCCTCAGCAAATCGCAGGCACTGGCTCCTGAAGTGGAGGGGTGGCTCATGGCAATTGCACCCCGTGTGGATGCGGGCAGCCCTCGTGCCACAGCAGCTCTCTGGGCAGCCTCAGGGAGGTACCAGGGCACCTCTGCACAGTGGCCTCACCCCAGGCTCCTTTCTGTGCTTCCCTGCTGCATCCCCCCTTTGCTCTGGGTGCTCTGACTCCTCTGCAGGACTCAGTGCCAGCATCTCCATTCTGCTGGTGGTGAACTCTGAAATGAAGTGTGTACGTAGCAACCCTTTTAATATCCTTAAAAAATAATGTTGTCACGTTTGTTTCCGTTTTCAAGAGCAACTGAACACCTCGTTTCTCCCCAGCCTCCTTCCACTCCCCCAGGCCGCCGAGGTGCAGAGTTCTTCTCTCTGCAGCTGCTTTCAGCTGACAATAGTTGATCACCACCTTCCTCAAAATGGCCTGCAATGTGTTCTCTTTCTGCTGCTCTTCTGCCAGCCTGCTCTGTCCTCCTTCATTTTGATTTCTAGCTCCACACATGGCTAGGTTAATGGAAAGCCTTGCAGGGACAGGCTGTGTGTGCCTTCAGCTGCCTGGATTTCCACGGATGTGCCGTGTTACAGCTCAGTGCAGCGAGGGTTAACTCAGTAAATGTCTCCCCTGACCTGTCACAGAGCTGCTGCTGGTTTTCACTGGAGAATATGCTCTGCTGGGGGCTGTTGATTCAGCAAAAGTCACGGCAGCCAGTAGGGCTGATCAAATGCTCCAGAAATAGTTGATCACATAAATGATTCAGCGGCTGTTGGTGTTCCTTCTCACAAAATGTGTTTGAGCACTCGAGGTTGGTGTCCCCCCGTGCAATGGCTTGGTGAGGGGGCTCTTCTCCTTGTGGGAGATACAAGAGGGGAGGTGAGGGTCTGGAAGGTCTGGTAAAGGCTCAAAGTCTTCTTCAAACACCTCCCAGTTGGAGCAAGGCCAGACAGAGCCTCTGGGAGCTGCTAACTCTGTGTGCTAAAGATGTTACCCTTCGTTTTTGCCCCAGAGTTCGCCACTGCCACAGTTATGTCAGAAAAAGGGACAATTGAACGTGCCCTGGGTGGTGACCTCGGGTAACCCAGCTGTGTGTGCCCAGAGCTGGGCTTGCACAACCTCAGGGGCTGCTGGGGCCGTGGGAGAGGCAGGGGAGCTGCAGCAGAAGCCAGCGGGCCACTGGTGGCTCAGGGACAGGGCTGCACCCAGCTCTGCCAGCAGCAAACAGCTCCGAGGTGTTTTGGTTTGGTTGGAGAGATGGTGTCTGTGTTTTCCTACAGAAGGTTTGACTGCTGTCTGATGTGACACGGTGATATTTGGAGCAGGACTTGTGGGGTTTGGTTATTTTCCTGTTTTCTGGACCAGGTGCATTAGTCACTTCATGCTCAGGTTAATTACACAGGTATAAACCTTCCAGGATACAGATAAGTGCTTTAGGTGTCAAGTACTGAGGGCACTGTGTAAAGCTGCACCTATGAAAGATCCTTTGCCACCTTCCAGCTGTGGCTGTCCCTGTCACCTCCCTGATCTGACTGGGTCTCACCACAGGAGCTGCCTTTTCCCATCCACAGGGCTGGAGTCTGCTTACTGTGGATATGCAACATCAAAATATCTTCTTATGGAGTTGGCAGGTTGGGAGTGGCGTGGGGACACCCAAGACCTTGGATTTTTTACTTTTTTTTTTAAATTTCATTTGAAATAGTTGGCTGATCCCTCCTCTACCAGCTGGCTGCTGGCAGTGCATTTCCAGTACGAACATCAGTGGTGAGAATTCCAGTTTTCCTTTCAGAGGGGAGAGAAGATCAGGTCTCCAAGGCTGTCTGGGACTGGAACTTGCCCGTGCACGGGCGATTTGCATTGCAGATGTGGTTTCCTCACAGCGGCTGGAAGGCAGGCTGCCCTCCCCAGCCATCCCACACCCATCCTTGTCCCTCAAGCAGCTCCTCCAGCAGCCTCTGCAGCATTTGAACCCAGGGCTTTTTGGGGTGCTGAGTGGCCAAAGCAGCCAATTAACCCCTGCCCTGCCAGCCCAGCACCCTCCCCTCGGTGCTGAGATGCCTCTCACACGGTGTCTGCTGGAAAAATTGTTTTCTGTGCTATTTTAGATAAATCCACTCCTGCATCTCGTTTGGAACAGCACTTAAGGAGACGTGGGTCCCCTTAGAGCCACAGAAGTTGTGGCAAGCAGCCTGAGGAGCTGTGATCCCAGCTGTGCTCCAGGACACTCGGGTGAGCAGAGATCACCTCCCGTAGCACTGCTCACTGCCACGGCCACCTCTTCCACCTGGAACAACAGGGGACAGAGAGGAGCCTTGCCCTGAAGGGGTGTGGGATGTGCTGGGGTCCGAGGGCTCTGTTGCCCTGCCTGGGAGGGTTCTTGGGGCCTCGCTGGGGTGTGAATCAGCCCCTGCTGCCACGCTGCAGCTTCCCAGAGCCTGTGGGAGTGGGACAGGGCTCTCCTGGCACTGCCTTGGTGAGGCTGTACCTTCACGGTGTGGGCACTTTGGTGACAACATCCCCCACTCCACCCTTGGCTTCTCATCCTGGGCTCTGGAATGGAGTGAACCTCCCCTTGTGGTGACACAGCTGCACTCTGGGGCTCTGCTTTTAAAGGAAACACAAGGCTGATTTTATGTGACTTGCTTTTAGTATTACTAATTTTAAGGTCTAGATCTGTTCCTGAGTTGAAGCCCCACAAAAAGTGAGGTGAGAAGGAGGTGCCAGCCACCTCTGCTGCCCAGGTGGGGATAACCACACCTTGCTGCAGAACCAGGCAGGACTTTACCTTCTTGGAGAATGCCCATCCCCAGGGCAGGTGGAACTCACCCTGAGAGCTTCTGTGGCAATTTGTGCTGCTCACAGCACCTTGAGCACCGAGAATCCAGCGAATTGTCGGGAGAGGGGAGGATTTAAAAGTCTCAAGTCAAGAGCCAAATGTCTCCTGATGTTGCCTCAGTGCCTGCAGCCACCACCCCTGATGTGCCCCGGCTCTGGAGGAGTGGGAATCAGCCAGCTCTTCATACCCTGGCCTGTGCAGGACAGAGAACATGGGAACTGCAGCCTGTGGGAGTGTTCTGTGCACCAAAACGTGACTCGAGCTGCAGCTCAGTGCCATGGTCTCTTTAGCAACAAAACCTCCTGACGAAACAAGCCAAAGACACTTGGCAAAACTATTCCTGCTCCAACAGCCTGGGCTTCTCCTCTTGCCACTGCCCTACCTGTGCGGCCACAGCACGAGTGGGAGCGCTGAAATTACTAAAGTTTAAGAAAATATCCTTTTAAACAGGGAAAAAATTGTTCCTGAACTACGCTCCTTCGTTTGTGAGCTGCTTGGTCCCACAGCATCTGATAACAGTGTAAAGCAGCAGAGAGAGCACTGGCCTTGCAAGTGCATGTCTGAGGAATCTGTCTCCACCCTGAAACCAGGGGGAGGAGAGGAGGAACCGTATTTTTGGCACAGGTTACTTTGTGTATTTACATTTTCTGCTGTGACGAATTGCCTGCGATGGCCAAACACGAGTGATTCAGTTAATTTGGGGTTGTCTCCTCCAGCTTGGTGGTAGCTCTGCAGTGCTGCACAGGGATGCACATCTGAGGCTGTTGGAATATTGCTCGCTTTTTCAGTTTATCACACTCCTCCCGGCAGTGAAGCAGTGTGTAAATATCTGCCACATGCTGAGTGCTGAGTGCATTATGAGGGTAAATCTGGGGTTAGCAGCTGAGGAGGCCGTGCAGGACAGCCTCAGCATCCTCAGGGCAGTGGTACCGAGCTGGGAGGCTGCAGCTGGGAACTCACACCCCAAGGGCAGCTGTGACACTGGGCCATCCTCGGGGGTGGTGGCTGAGGCAGGTTCACTCAGCTGAGCCCCACAGGGGCTCCTCGGGACTGGAGCCAGTGCTCTGCTTCCTCAGGTGGGTGTTCTGGAGCTGTTGTTGAATTCCCCCTGCACTGAGCACTTGTCCCAGGCTGCGGTGCCAGGGCTCTGTCCGTGCAGCTGGCAGCGTGTGTGGAGCCAGGGCTGTGGGCACTGCAGGGCTTCTCCTCTGCTGCCCACAGCAGCCTTTAGTTAGGGTGTCTCTGCCAGCCCTGAGGGCTGCCCGAAAGCCAAGGCTGGGACAGAGCAGGAGGCACGGAGAGGAGAAGCACCCCAGTGCTCAGTGTGCCGTGGTGGGTTGGGGCAGCTGCTGCCCCTCTGGGAGCAAAGATGGTTCCAGAACCCTGGGCCACCTTCCCACAAGCCTTCTGCTGCACAGGTGTGCCAGGTAAGCTGGGCTGGAGGCTCCTGAGTGGGCATCAGGTGAGAAACCCTGCTGGAGAAGGGAGATGCTGCAAGTCTGGGGGTTACAGGGCGAGGTGTGAGGCTCACAGGCAGGGCATGGGGTGTGAGGTGAGGTGTGAGGTGAGGTGTGAGGCTCACAGGTAGGGCATGGGGTGTGAGGTGAGGTGTGAGGTGAGGTGTGAGGTGAGGTGTGAGGCTCACAGGTAGGGCATGGGGTGTGAGGTGAGGTGGGAGGTGAGGTGTGAGGTGAGGTGTGAGGCTCACAGGTAGGGCATGGGGTGTGTGCTGAGGTGTGAGGTGAGGTGTGAGGCTCACAGGTAGGGCATGGGGTGTGTGGTGAGGTGTGAGGCTCACAGACAGGGCATGGGGTGTGTGGTGAGGTGTGAGGCTCACAGACAGGGCATGGGGTGTGAGGTGAGGTGTGTGGTGAGGTGTGAGGCTCACAGACAGGGCATGGGGTGTGTGTCAAGGTGTGAAGCTCACAGACAGACACCACTGCAGGCATTCAAGTCCTGCTCCAGCAGGTATGTTGTTATCCTGATTTGCAATTTACCACCGAGATGTGACTGTGGCCAGGATTTTATTTCTCTTTTATTTTATGCACTGCACTGGGCAGAAGGGAGTTACCTCTTTGGAGTGACACCGATTTGGGCAGTGCCGGGTTTTCAATGTCACGGCAAAGAGCCTTAAGTAAGATGGAATGTGCTACACCTTCTCTGTCATCGAGTTCAGCAGCAAATGCAGCGTCCCCCAGGGACTGAGAGTCCTGGGATTCGTTCTGGGAAAAGCAGTGACGCTGTGGGGCTGGTTAGGCACAGGTAACAAAACCCAGCTGGAGTAAGGGGAAACTGCCTGCAACTCGAGAAGGTCGTGTGGTGCTGCTTCTCTGGTTTCCCAAGCTGAGGCCCACTCTGTGTCCCTGAAAGACCTAGGTAAAGCTAAAATTAAGTCAGTCAGATAAATATTTATAGTACAAATGTTGGGATATAATCCTCACGGGGTCTGATTGCTCTCTCTGTACTCCGAAATGTACCAAAGGGGAAATAATAGTGCTATAAATACAGTGGTGTTTAGCTGGGTCATTACCTTGGGGTGTTCCTGGTCCTTCTCTGGGGACTGCAGTTGCAGCAGTGAAAAAATGATCAGGGAACTGAAAAACCAGCAGAGGGTGATCCCCCTGCCAACGATACTTCGTTTGCAAGGCCTCCTCAGTTATGCAATGATTCACCATTACAATAGCAACCAGGTTTAAAGTCCTTGTATGTGCAAGTCGTGGCAGCAGCTAGGGCAGCCCTTGCACAGGCTGCTCAGACCATGGGGTTGCAGATTTCTTTGGAGAAGCCTCTCCCATCAGATCCTTTGGGTTGTTTGTGGTGAGGTTTTTCTGATTTCTCATTGCCTTGTATTAGAAAATAGAGCAGTGCACAAGATTGGAGGATTCAGGCAAAAGCAATAAAATTATTTTTGTATTTTTCAACTGCCAGTTTCCCACACCAATTTACGGAGACATCTTCCAGAGTATTTAATATCTATACACAGACAAAGTGCAACTTTCTGTAGTAGGGGAGTTTCTTTGATTTGGTTTTGCTCTTTCCCTTTCTAGGAGCAAGACTCAGTGCTGCTGAGCACGTGCTTCTCCTGGACCAGCCTGCTCCAATTTCAGTAATACAGTGGCTAGAGTCTGCAAGAATTACAACCAGCTTGCACAGAACGTGGAAGGACCAAAGCTTTCCTAAACCCACGATCCCCATCTTCTGTGGGAAAGCCTCTGAGGTCAGTGTGCTGTTCCTTTGGCTGTGGAGTTCCTGGTGTAGAAAGTTTTGCTGGGAAGCGTTGAGTGTTTTGTTTGGTCTGAGATGCCCCCATGGGTGAGGGAAGGCTGGATCCCCGTGTTGGGAATGTGGGGCTGTGCCTGCTGCCTGGGGCTGCTCCAGCCTTTCTGCTTGTGTCTTGGGAAGCAGCTCCAGGAGAGTCAGGAGGAGCTCTGTGAAACGGTGCTGGCCTTATTTTCCAAGGGGGAAGCCAGTGTACACACAGGGACTCTTTATCCATCCTTTTTTCTGCCAGGTAACTCAGTCCCAGGTTATCTCCTCCACGTCACTCCGTGGGTACTCTGAGGCCTCAGCAGCCTCGCTGGTCTGCAGTGAACTCTGAAATGGAGTTTGTGCAGCACAGCAGCCTGTGTGGGAGCACAGCAGTTTGGGGTCAGCAGGTGTTGGTTGTCCTGCACATGACACCAGTGCCACCATAAATCTGCCCAGCTGGAGCCCGCAGACAGTGCATGGGGTATATTTAGTGCATGGGGTTTATTTAGTGCATGGGGTATATTTAGTGCATGGGGTTTATTTAGTGCATGGCTCTGAAACCTCTGGCAGCCAGAAGGTCTGGGCTCTGGCTGCTTTGGTGTTTGAGTACCAGAGCTGGAACTTTCTCCTGTGTCATCAGTGCTCGGGCTACGCAACCAGCAAAGAATTGGTGCTGCTGGAATTTATGTCCTCGTTCTATTGCTGATTGTCAGCTTCTCTGTGACAGCAGGATCCCTGAAGGAGGAGTAAAATCTCTTTCCTTTGCCAAATGTAGTAGCAATGACGTGCCAGAAATAAGTGGACAAAGTGTGGTGTGAGGGGGGCTCTGGCCTGGGGCTCCTGGGGTCACCCCTTTGTCCCAGGGTTTCTGAGTGTGTGCAGACTCTGACTGTCAGTGGGATGGAGAAGAACCTCTAACAGGGACCACTCGACTTGCTCTCACCCAGAAAGAGAATTCAATTTCTCTGCTGTAAATCACGTTTGGCACAAGTTTCATCCGTTGTCATCATTCATCTTCACACCCACCTTTTTACTCTCTTGTTCCCTTGACTGCTGCTTCGGATCTTTCTCTTGTGGTTGTGTATTGGTACGTGGAATGGGTGGCTGCAGTCACTCCCCAAACACCTGCTGAGCTCTGGAAATCTTATCACACATCACTCAGTGTCACATGGTAGGACTAGATTATACTGAGACAAAATCTTTTTTTTTTTCCTTTTTTTTTTTTTT
>VZRV01002859.1:89194-134951 GCA_013398115.1 Falcunculus frontatus
TTTTTTTTTGGTGTTGGGTTTTTTTTCCCCCAGGTGGATAGCTGAAAATAGCCTCGTTCAAAACAGACCTCCCACAAAGTCTGTGTGAGTCTGGCAGACACTAGAGCTTGAAAAGTGCTTCGTGAGTTCAGTTCGACTTCGTAATTTGTAGCAGCACCTGAAAAAAAATAATATAACGCTGCCTCTTCTTCACTGGAGAGCTTTCAGCTTTGTGCTTGACAGCTGCATTTATCTGATCGTGTACAAGAAGAGTGATTTTCAGGTGATTTCCTTCTGATGTCAAGCCATAAAGCAGCCTGGAGTCTGGTCCCAGAGGACCTTACCCAGCACTGTCTGCTGTCTGCAGCAAACAGTGATTTCTTGCAAATAATTAACCCCCTGTGGAGCATCAGTGGCTGGGTTGCTGATATTGCATTTAGATAAGAAGGAGGAACTGTAGGTGATGCAGGAGAGTTACTTTGAAGTATTTGCTCTCTCTCTAAAGCACTTTCTAACTGAAAGCAGATGTCTATCAAACCTTCCTCTTGCCAATTAAATTCAGGTCTGAAATTGCTGCTTCTGTGGGGTTGCAGGAGGTCCAGCCCCCACAGGAACATCAGCTTGTTGCTCTGGGTGTGTTGTGGGGATCAGACACGTCCCAGAGCATCCCAGAGCTGGCCCATTCTCCCCACTCCTGGCTGCCTTTAACTGCAGGTACCAGGGCAGGAGCTGGAGTCAAACCTTTCTTTGCAGGTGCAGCCTGTTCCTGTCCCTGCTCAGGGCCCCTGGGCACACTTTGATTTCCCTGAGCACATATTCACACTCACCCCTCACACCAGGAGCTTGAAGCTCCCTGACTGCACCTGGAGCACCCTGCCTCTCCTCACCAAACTGCTCTTTCAGAGGAGCTAAAAATGCTGTTTTTACTGCAGTAAAAGCTCAGCAATCGTGAAAACCCAGCCTTCAGCTTCACTCTAGGGAATGGAGATGGCTTATCCTGTCATGAATTGATAAAAGCCCTGCTAGTGAGGTGGAAGTGGTTCGTAATAGCAGGAATTCATTTCTTAATAAATTTCCCCTTGCTTGCCCTGTGACACTGATTCAGTGGGCTTCAGCTGGAGGTGGCTGCTGCTTACAGCAGGGAAAAGCAGCTCAGGGTTCCGGGGATCTTGGTAGGGTCACAGCTCTGAGAAAAGTGTCCCGGCTCATTTCATGGTACAGGTGGGGCCACACACAGCTTGCTCAGCCTCTGCTTTCCTTCTGGAGTACAAGCTGTGCACAAACAATTGAGACTGTGATAATTTTAGGAGAGTAAGTTTAAAGACTATACCTGGGAAAGAGGGGTTGACTCTCTAAAACACCAACAGGAGATAGACTTGAACTGGCAGGGAGAAAAAAGATGATTTAATGGGCTTCTCTGATTACCACCACTGACTCAGTAGAACCCTCTACTCTCCCTAATGAGAAAGGGTGAACTCTCCTGACTTTAGCAGTGACCTAGCCATGACATCTTTGCTGGAGGCTCGAGCCAGGCTGCTGTTCCTGGAAGAGGTGGAAGGATTCAGTTATTTATGGCTAAGTCTCTTGAAAGAAATTAAATGGTACTGCATCAGAATAACTCATTGCATCTCACCTGGTATTTATCCTGTCCTGAAAATAAAAAGTTAAACATGTATTTAGAACTTTCAGAAGTGGTGTTTCTTTAGTTAGTTTGTTTTGAGTAAGCCTTGCTCTTAAAGACTGGAGAGAGTCAGGAGGCTGGTGGTGTTCTCAGAGTGCTTTGTCCATCTGCAGCCTGGAGAGCTGCTGCAGATCCCCTGTGACAGGCAATGGATCCATCTGGGAAAGGATGGCAGAGCAAAGCCACTGGCAGGGTAAATTTCAGCAGTGGGAAAAAAGTGGAATTCTCTGCAGGCCCTTACCATGCTCTGCCCTTAACAAGCCCTGTGGCCCTGGAGGAAGGTGGCCTCCCAAGTCCCCTGTGGCTGGATGGAAACACCAGAATGCTTTGTCCATGTGGCCATAGAAAATCTCGTGTTGGAGGAGATGTGAGAGCCCTTGTGCTTTATGCACAAGCCCGCCCTTGGAATGAGGTGCTGTTTCCTGATGCTCCTGGAAAACAGTTTCCTGCCACTCCTGGAAAACAATTTTCTGCCCTGAGATAACCAGAAGCTGTTAACTTTCGCTAGGATTTGTCCACACATCCGATCCACCAGCAGTACCCTCATGGGAGCTGTGGGAACTGAGGCAGCTGTTGGTGTGCCAAATTCTTCCACGGGGCTCTTCCAGCAGGAGCAGGACAGGCAGCCTCTGCTGGGCTCACACTGGTCGAGGGAAGAGAGGAGGAAGAGGGGGAAAACACAATACAAAGTCTGTCTTTTCTTCCCTTCATTTGTATGTGTTTTCTGGATGGATTTTCCTGCTCTGACTCAACTCCAGTAAGCCCTTGGTGCCCAGTGTGGGATTGTTCTCTGCTGATAGAGGAGGAAGGAGGCTGTCGTCATGTGCTGCTGCTGAAATGGCCTCTGACATTTCTCTTAACTTGTTTAAACAAATACATCTCAAAACCAGTTCTGTTTGAGAGGGCAGCACACGAAGGTTAACTCTGTGTGTGCTGTGAGTACTTTTATGAGATGTTGTGCTTTTTCAAGGAGCCACGGGTATGTTTTCATAGAACTCGAGCTCCTGGTTCTGGGTTGTTTAACAATATGTAGCTCCATTGCAAAGAAGTTAATGTGAATGTGTTTTCTGCTGGTTGTGGAGTTTCTCTTGTTCTTTAGATTAATATAATGGAAATATTCTGCTTGCCTAGCCAGACTTGCAGGTATTTTCATTCCTGTTTGTGAAACTGGTAAGATTACATCGTGGTAATATTTTCTGGGTTTTAAGAGGGCTATGACATGGCACTATTATGAATGGACAAAAACTACCAAAAAAAGCCTGTGACAGTGTTTAATAGCAATGTCTCCGTGCCTTTCATTACTGCAGGCTTGTAGTCTGCTTTCTCCCAACAATTCACAGCTTCCTTTGATTAATCCCTTGAACTGCACACATTTTAGTCTCGTGTTCATGCATGTCTCGCAGAGTAAAAGAAGTGTAGTCTGCGAAGAAGCAGCTGGAAATCAGGAGGGATGTTATGAGGTGTTCTGTGTCATTTTTGTCTCACTGAGCAGTTCCAGCCTACCCAAGGGGGCTGCTGCCCCCTCTCCAGGACTGCACAAAGCCTGGCTGTGAGGAGCAGCATGCTCTGACTGAAGCCCCCTGTTTTCCATGCCTCTGGAACAACATGCTGAGTTTCCAGACGACAGGCAAAGGGTTTCAAAGTGAAATAATGCCCAGGCTTGTTCTGTTTCTGACATCAACCCCCTGAGTTCTCACTCCGGCGTCTCAGGTGTTTTGTGAAGCTCAGGAGCCTGTCCTGTACCCTGTGTGCAGCAGATTTGGGAAAGTCCCTGACAAAGACCTTCCTTGGTGTGCTGAGATAGAGAAGTCTTTTAAGGATTGGGGTTAGCTAAATTGTGATAAGCTGCCGGAAGAGATTTTTGGGTTGCATTGAGCTCGAGGGAAAAACTTTAATCCACAAATCATACCCTGCTGAAGGAGGGTTTGTTTTGCAGAGCTGGTCAAATAGCAGTTTGTCTATGTTTTCATTTCTGTTTAGAGCTTAGGAAAAACACTGACCTATTTGAGCCCTTGACAGGGTTATGCAGAGCCTTACAAGAGGAAAGGTCTTCTCCCTCAGAGCAAGGAGCCACCAGAGCTGGTGCTGCCTCCTGTGAAGGGCAAAAAATGACTCAGTAAAGGGGTAAATTCAGCTGGTGAATTGGGACCTGGAGAACAGAACAGTGCAGAGAGCTGCTGGTGATAGATGGTGGTCCAAGAGGAAATTCCAGTCCAGGTTTATTCTTACTTTTGGACTAAGAGTGCTACCAACCACAGGAAGTTACACCTTTCCACTGAAGCTCCTCTCCTCAGCCTCCTCCACCCTCAGCAGAAGCCCACAGAGGTGTTGCAGTTGTAGATTTCCTGGCGTTGAGGAGGTGCTTCAGGGAAATGCTCTCCTGAAGCCCAGGAGATGGGGCAGGGTCCCTCAGGCTGTCCCCTCTCTGCTGGGGCCATCAGCACACAGCCAGCCTGTGAGCCCAGCAGTGGCTGTGGGACACACTGGGAAGGTCTCGGGCAGGTTGTGGTCAGCCCCTGGGCCCCAGCTTGTGTTTTTGCAAACGTTTTGCATTTAGTAGCCGTGTCAGTGCCCATAGGATCCATTTCCAGACGGTGCTGGCATGCTGTGCTCCTGTAGGAATCTGTCTCTCGACACCTCCCCGCTGCCCACTGGCACAAGAGGAGAACCTTTCCAAGGATCTCCTTGCGTTACCATTATTTTTAGTGCTGAATTGCACTTTCTTCCCTGCCAGGTCAGCAATCCTTTCCGTAATGCATCCTCATCCTTGCCTTTTTCTGACCCCAGGCAAACACAACCTGCAGGCTTTGTAGCTAACAGATGTAAATCGTGAGGCTTCACACGCCCTTGACATCAGCAACAACTGCTTGTGTTGGTGTTGTCTTGCACACACGTGTTTGACACAGGTATTCAGATGCCTGGGATTAGCAGAGATGCTGGCACACACGGTGAGGATGAGCTCACCCTCCCCAGGGAGCTGCCTGGGGAGCAGGGCACAGCCCCAGACACCTCGTGGGGTGCAGGAGCCACGGGGCTGTGCCAGCCTCTGGCTCGTGGGGTCACACAGCCCTGGCTGCCTTTGGGGCAGCTGCTGGGGAGTGGGTGCAGGCTGTACCCCAAGGGCTGCTTGGCAGCTCTCGGTAACAGAAATAAGGCAGCGGGGATTCAGGGATTAGGAGCACTCTTAGGAGCACCTCCTTCCAAGTGAGAGCAGCCAGTTAATGCCAGTTTCTGCTTCTTCCCGGGAAACTGCACTTTAGGAATACTTTTTCTGAGGGTTCACCTGCAAACAGCTTTGCAGCAGTGTGGCTGAAGAAGTGGTTTTAAACCAAGAGAGCACCAACCCTCTCTGGTCACTCATCTGTTGAGAACTGGTATATTTGTGTTTGGCTTGGCCTGGGAGGGGCTTGGATAAATGCCTCCGTAGCAGAACCATCTGCTTTTCCAGAGGCTCCCTCAGATCTGCCACTGCAGCTGCACAGCCTCCTCCAGTTAAAATGAATTGGTTTTGGTGCTACTGTTTATATCTTTATACCTATAACTTCTGTGTGCAGCTGCACTTGCAAAGTTTACAGCTGCTGTTTTCCTATTAATGCTTCTTGCAAGCTTTTCTAACAAAAACCAGCCCTTGACAAGTGTTTCACAGCCCCCTAATCATGTCACAGCTTGGAGGGCCACATCTTGGAGGCCTCTCCTGTGGCAACAGGTTTTGTAATCTGTGCTTTAACACCTTGTTTCTGGCTGCTGGAGGGAGGCTCAGTGCTGCAGGGTCAGAGCTTGTGCTTGCCCTGCAGTTCAAAGCCAGCCTTGTGCCCCAAGCCTTGCTGGTGCTGCCCAGGAGCCCAGCCCTGGCACCCAGCTCCCTGTGCAGCCATCTGCAGGGGGAGCATCCTCAGGGACAGTGCAGAGGGGCTTTCTGACAACACATTTGTTGAGGGAGTTGTCCAGTTTGGGAGGAGGGCTGTCAGTGTGGCTTTTCCTCTTTGGGACTCAGCGTGTGCTGGGAGCTCCTGTCCTGCCAGGAGAGCAGTCACTGGTTTCAGCAGATGGCCTTGGGGAAGAGACCTTATGAAATGTGTGTTCTGGTTTCCCTTTCTCTAAAATACAGTTTGTGATGGCTCCCTCTCTGTCACACCGAACCCGTCTGGGAGAGAGAGATGCACTCGAGGCAGCAGCGAGCACACGCTGCCCTTGTGGGATGGAGTCACACAGAGCTCCTCAGAAAAACTGAGGGAAAAGGAAAATCGCTTCATCTCTGACTCCTGCACTGTGAACAATCTTTTTAGATGAAGTAAGGAGTTTTGCACTGAGATTACACAGCAGTCTTTGGTCCCAGGTATTGCTTAAGTTCCTCCTCCTGCTGTTACAGACCCGTCTGGAGCAGTAGGAAATGCAGCAAGTCACTTAAAACATGTCTGAGCAGGCAAAAGGAAAAAAAAAGGACTGGTATTCTGGGAAGCCAGCAGATGCAAAGCCTGGCAGGTAGGAATGGCAGGCACACCTGAGGCAGCTGTGTGCTGGGCAGTGCAGGTGAGGCTGCATCCATCAGGGCAGCACAGCCCACAGCAGCTGGCCACAGGAACACACACACACGGTCCGTGGTGAGACTTTAGGTTGCTGCAGGTGAATTTCTGCTGTAAGCCCAGCAGCTGTGCTGCCCTGAGAGGTGACAGCACTGTAACTGAGCTCTACTGCATCATGACCTGTAAAATGTTGCTATTTCGAGATTGCTGCTCTTGCAGTTGTCTTTGCATCCAGCTAAATTGGTGCCTGAAAATATTCTCTAGCAACTCTGATTCATTCACTATGGGGTTTTTTTTTTCTGGTAGCTGCTTTACTTTTTTTTTTTTCCCTTATTTTAACTGTGTTTAAGTAGAAAACTTAGATGAGTGTGTTATTTAGACACTGTGAGAGGAAAAGTACCAGATGAAGCAGTTTATTTTTCCTGCCCTGGCTAGCCAAGCAGTAGCCTGCTCAGTCAGCCCTCCCAGCCACACCGGGATGCAGCCCACGGCTCCTGCCCTGCACTGCCATTACCGACATCCACATTGTTCCCAGCTAATTGCTTTCTCCTGGACAGAAGCTGATTTCCTTTGAACTGCAGCACAATGTGACACCAGGCATCACGTTGCCTTCCCCCTCACTCTCCTGTGGCCTTAGCAACCTGTTACAGCTGTGACCAAGATAAATGCCCACGGCTGTTAAAGTCAACGCAGTTTTTTCAGTGTTCTATGAGAGAACTGAAGAGAGAAATGCTGATGTGACGTGGTCTTGCACGAGCCTTCACTGTTCTCTGAATTAACTAGACTGGCCTTCCTCCCTACTGTTAGGCAAGCTAAGCTGTATTAATTACTTTATAAATGAATAACACAGTGCAATGGGGTAAGATTTCTGTAGGCTCAGAAACATGGGAGAAAAAGCAGTGTAAATCTTAGTTTAAAGCCAAGACTTGGCTTCATCTGGGCTTTAACTGGGCTGGCTGGGTTTCTGCTGCAGGCAGCTTGTCTCAGTTCTGTGCCTTACCCCTGCACCCAGTGAACTCCCAGGGCTGTTTCCCCTCCAGTTCCCTGTGCAGATGCCACTCAGTGGTGAGGCTCTCTCTGCACTTTCAAGTCTTAACATCTCCAAGTCATCCTTGAGCAACTCCTCCCTCTGCCCGCTTTCACTGCCCCTCTTGCTTGGCTGCAGCATGTCAGGATGTAAATTAATATCCCATTGTCCCATTGTCCTTGGGCTTGGTGCTGTTTTTGCCACGTGTAAGCAGCCGGAGGGCTCTGAGTTCTGCCCAGCAGCAGCTTCACCCCACCATGGCTCTGTGCTGGAGCCAGTGGGTGCCCTGTCTGTGTCCCAGCCTGCTCTGGCATGCACAGGTGAGATCAGAGCCTTTGCACTGCAGGTCTGAGCCTGGTGGGGGACTGGGTTTGTTTTGAAGGGATATTGAAGGAGTAACAGGGTTATTACGTGGTTGTCCTGCGAGCTGTTCTTGTCCCCAGCAGAGCAAACGCTGCTGCAAGTCACTCCCTCCACAGGGTCACTTGAATATGGGCCCACAGCCCTTCAGGACTCATTTGCATCTCACAGCCCACAGATATGCACCAACAGCTGGTATTTGTTCCAGTGAAAGAGGGAGTATTTCTTCCTAGCTCTTTGCCTTTCCTGGGTCTCTATGCAAATCCATGACTCTGCTTTCCAGTAGAATAAGTTATGGGGATTCCCATGTTTGCTTTAGGACTTGCACCATGTTAAATTAATTTCATCAGGAATTATTGCCAAGTGCTTCAAAATCTGACATGAAAGTTGATTTGAAAGCAACAATGAATTAATATTTTCAGAGGGATGGAGATTAGGGCAAGGAACATGTTGGCTTAAAAATATTTACCAAGGAACCACGATGCAAAGGTGCTGGCCGTGTTTGAGGTCAGTTTGTTGCATCACTTTATCTAAATCAAGTTTCTGTTATCTCTGCTTCCTTCTGTTAGTTCTGGGACACTGTTACTGCTGTGGTTCCAGAGAATCCCTGGTGGTTTGGATGGCACTGCCCAGTGAGAAGGTTGTCAGAAACACTACTTGTGAAGTGGTACCCTAGCAGACAATGATGCCTTAGGTTTTAACTTTTCTATTTTCAAATTCTGTACTGCTTAGAGTGTAACTCTGAAGTTCCTTGGAGCCTGTAATTCCTGCTCCCTCGTACTGGGCAGACACAACAAAGCCTCTCCAGGCTTTGCCTTCAAGGACAGCCAGGCTGTTTTTAGGCCCAAAATGTGTAAACCAAAGATTCTAAGGGGGGCAAGCTGAGGGGAGTTACATCGTTAAACTGGGGCTTTAATTGGAGAATTAACCCTGAGATGCAAATGGTCCAAACCTATAAAAGTGTGAAGAACTCGTGACCTGGGGTCCATCTTGGGGTCCAATTTTTGGAAGCAGCCTCTGGCTCCCCCAGGGTGTACCTTGAAGGCCCTTCAAATAAATACCTGTCTTTATTCCCTTACTCTTGTCTAGTCTCTGTTTCCAGGTGGCTGCAGGAGGCATCAGTTCTTTGGCACCCCAGATGGGACGACAGATCACGAGTTCTTCACACTTTTATCTGTTTGGATCATTTGCATATCAGGGTTAATTCTAAGGCATCAACATCACCACACAAAAAGTGGGGCCTGTCGGAGGGAAGGATTTGTTGGGTCCTGTTGATGTGTGTACTGTGTGTGCCCGATGGGGACAGAGCAGCAGAGAGGCTCTGTGCATCACCCAGACCTCCAGCTCACGTGTTCTGGATTGTGGAGCCTCAGCCGTGGGATGGAGGGAGTTGGAAATGTTGGTGGGTGGGATCTGGAGCAGTGGCTGGCAGTGGAGGGGCTGCTCCTGCTTGGTGGGTGTGCAGGCAGACAGTGAAGTGGTGTCCAATTGAAAGCTGCTTTTGATCCCTTATAATGGATTTTTGCCATGTCAGGTATTTAGTGGTTTTCTTTTTTTAAATTCTTTTGAAATATCACAGTGTTTTAATGTTCTGCTGGGTATATACAACAGTGATTAGTTAGGGAATCTCTTCAGATCTTTAGGGATGCCACGGTTTCTTACTTGACAATGTAATAATAGACGAGAGCCCATCTTGGCTGCAGACTGTGGTAATTAGCTAGTTTTGCTATGAAGTTGTTCTTTGAAGCCCTGCCAGCTGACAGAGCCCTTCAGCTCAGCCAGGGCCACACGAGAGGCTGGGGGCTGCAGGTTCCTGGGGCTGATGTCAGGCTCTCAAACCACGGATGGCAAACCTCACAGACAGCACACTTGCAGCTGCATTCTCTGCCTTCAAAGACCGTATCAAGAAGCCGTGTGTAAACACTGCATTTTTGTAAAAATACTCCAGATTAGCCTTCTTCCAGAAGGCAATATGAGTGAATAAGCTGGGTAACAATGGTCTGCATAAAGTGATAAAACTCATCTGTGTGGTGAATGTGAGTCTGATTCTTAGTTCAATCAGACATTGGTAGGCTCTGGTTTTACTTCCTTTTGACTGTAACTGCTCCTAGGATGATCAAAAGAGATGGAGTATCTCTAAACCATGGATCTCTCTGAGGCTTTGAATGGTGATCTGAAGTTTACTTTTAAAGAAATACAGAAGGAGGCTGCTCAGAAAGACATTTTACATAGAAAATATACTTGGAAAAGGTAGTGAAGAGGAGGTTAGGAGGCAAATCTAAGGAAACAGAGAATAGGATTCCTGAATGATTTGTCCATATTTTTACTTCTAGGAGCCTTTCAGAAATGGCTTCAATATTTTACCCCTTTTTCTTGTAGTAGTGCAAGTCTTTGCTAACACTTCAGCTCTGTTTCCTTTATTTATTGTTTGTAACATATGACTTTCTCTACTATATATGCTTTCTCCTCTTATGTAAGTAACACCTCATAAGCATTCAAGATTACATCTTTAAAAGAAAGTATAATGTCCCAAAGAACAAACACAGCACAGCATATCCTTTACCTCACTGGCTTTGAGACAACAAAGCTGTGAAAGAGCTCTGGTGTTCAGCAGTGACTGCTGCCTGTTTCTGAGTCAGGTCTCAGAGCCTGCTGATGTAGGAGGGCCTCTACAATCACACATTCTACTGCCTCTGAGCTGTAGGAAAAAAACGTGATTCTCTTCATACCTTTCTGTTACACTTTTCCTACTGCCTCCTGTCAAGGAAAACGTCTCCAGCCAGTGCTGGGCAGGCTCTGGATCCCAGCCTTCCACTTCTGTGCTTCCATGGAAGCACTCTCTAACTCACTCTGCCCCGTGGGCTTTGCACAGAGCTTCAGGGCTGTTTGCTGGCTCTTGACCTGCTTCACAGTGGAAAATTCTTCCACAAGTGTTACTTACAGGAAGCAAATGAATATCTCCTCTAAATGGTCTGGCTGAGGAAATGGGTCATTTAGTGAAGTACGCTGTTTACTGGGTAGCCAGTGGCCCATCTCCAAAATATATACTTAGTCGGAAGGAAGAAAAATATCTG
This sequence comes from Falcunculus frontatus, assembly GCA_013398115.1. NCBI lineage: Eukaryota > Metazoa > Chordata > Aves > Passeriformes > Falcunculus > Falcunculus frontatus. The sequence goes on from VZRV01002859.1 coordinate 99,839, forward strand.
AGATGATTCACTTTTTATGTCAGTGTTTAAATACTATGTAGCTCATAGCTAAAATTAAAAATGTCCATTTTCATGTGGGCTAAAAGCTTCCTATCCTGTTCCAGAAAATTGGTAAAACCAAGTTCTAAATTTCTCTCAGTAAAAAATCCTGGGTGTGTATGACTTGTTGAGGTTTTCTTTGTTTTGGTATTTTTTTTTTACTGTGCCATGGTCCTCCACATACTGCAACACTTTATAGCTTTGTTACAATGGCTTGTGGTAGGGCTAATATCTCCCAGTGATACTGGTAAATTCTGTACTTGTTCCATTCAGTAATTCTAAAAGCAGCAGCCAGCTCAAGCCTGGAGCATGATCTCGGTTTTATGCAGGGCTGGTTTTGTGATGTCTTCATTTATAATTGCAGTTTCTGCCAGCGCCCTTTTGGTATTTTTGGTCCAGCCTCAGGCTGAAGGGAAAGTGCCTCATTCCCCAACCCAGGAGACATGAGTAAGCATGTTGACAAGGATTGGTGCAAGATTAGCACTGCTCTGGCTTCGGATTATCTACAGCAGACACTGTTCTGTAATGTGACACTATCCATATCCAAAACATCACAATCTGGCAAAAACAAAATGAACCCAAACACAGTTGTTTAAGTTTCTGCCGTGGCACAGGGACTGCACAGGTGCCAGGCCAGGCAATGACACCTGAGCACACCAGCAGAAGTGCAGCATCAGGCCAGTGCTGGTGCTTGCAGGGAAACTGTGGTAGCAGCACAGAAATGCCTGGAGCATTCGTCACACGGCTGCTTTGGGTAGCTCTCAAATGTGAAAGAAAATAGAAAAAGAAAGCAGCAACAATCTGTAGGTATGGAGATGGTAATGTCACTCTCATAAAAGGGAGAGGGACATTTTGGGCTGCTCTAAAGGTTAGTAGCTGGCACAACAGCCAAGGGTCATCCAGAGCTTCAGGGTTAACATTTGGAGCTGTGTCAGACACAGAAAGGACCTGAGTGTGTCTGTGCCTCCGGAGCAGCTCCGCTGTCTCTGTCAGATTTGGCACTATCAGTTACACCACTCCTCGTGTTTTCAGCCAGTAGGTGTTTGCACAGTGGAGAAGAGCCTTCGTTTTCAATCCAAAACCATTCATCAGACTGCTTCAGAGGTCAAACCCCCAAACAGTTTGGTAATTCTACCGTCATCATCTTCATGTGATTCCAGTGCAATCTGGAAATGACTTTTACTTAAAAGTATGTCCAGGGCTACAGCAAACTCCTCTGAGCAGCTTTGTTAAGCAAACTCCCATATCTCTAGACTTTGCTTAACAATTGCAAAATGGTTACCCAGTTAATGTTTATCCTATTGTTACTAAAACTCACAATTCAGTGTGCCTCATTTCAGAGAGCAGTATATACATCAGTATAATTACGAGTCAAAGCCTCCCAAGCTAAATTAAAAGCAACTGTGTCTTGAGCTAAATGACTAAAGGACACATTTTCAAAGGCAGCCAGTCTGTGAAAGGTGCAGTTACATTTAGGTCCTATCACCTATCCTTTTGGATGGGAATTTAATTCCTAATTTACTTTGTGGTCTTTGAATTACTAGGGATATCTACTCACCTTAAAAAAAAAAGTTCTTTTTTTATTAAGTTCTGCTTGAAATCTCCCAGCTGATGACTGTTTCTGTCTAGCATCTTCTGTGGATGACACAGATGCAGAATGGCACAGACCACATCCTGGCTGCAGACTGCATCACTTCATGGACAGCAAAAAGCTCAGCAGTCATCAAGGAGAAAAACAGTTTCAGAGCTGTTCCACCAGCTGTAGGTTTTACAAGGATTTGACAATTTTTTTAGTGCTATGACATAGTGTGTCTCAAAAGGACAAGATTGGTGTGGAGCTGTCTGTGAGACAAAGTCCAAGACACGACACAGAGGGGGGAAAGCTGAGTTAATGTGTCTGCCCTGGCTCTGGAATATGATGGTGTGCAGGAGCTGGCTGCCTCCTTCACACTCCTCGGGAGCTGTGCTGCCCCTTGGACCCCACAGAGCCTCACAGCCACCTCTGTGGTTGTTTTCTAGACCATGTTTGGAGCCTGCCAGCTGGGGATGATAAGAAACTCCCTCCTTTTTGCACTGGACAGGTCTCCATCGGCCTGGAAAGGCAGCAGCGAGCTCTGCAGAGGCTGCTACGGGCTGGAACTGGAGTGCCAGGGTGACTTCAGTGTTCAATTGGCTGGAAGTCCTTGTCACAAGGACTTGTTTTCACAAGGGCTTGATTCCTAGAGTAGAAGGAGCAACTTTGGTCCAGTTTGGAGTACTCTGGCTGCTGGCAGCCTGGCTGGGAGGGCTGATTGAGCTTGGCCAGCCACTGCCCGGGAAGCCTTTACCCGACCATGTGGTTCCTGTGCTGAACAACTGGAAAAAATGACTTGCTTAATGGGATGCAGGCTCACGAGCTGAATCAGCCTCGGCAGGGTTTTTGTTGTTTCAACTGTTTCTTGTATTGAAAACCCTGCTCCGTGGCCATCTGTGGAGGCTGGCAGTGTGTGGAACCAGGATGAGGACTGGGGAGAGCAACCCCTGCCCCAAGGCAGCGAGAGGAGGTGGAGAGGGGCAGGTTAAACCTCACCCCTTTGCTCTGGCACAGCTCAGCCCGGGTGAGGGAAGGAGGGAAGGTACAGCCTGGCCACCAGCACAGCTCCTCTGCCCTCCCAGCAAAGCACAAACTGGGCACTTGTGTGGAGAGCAGAGAGACATTGAGAGGGTGGCAGCTGTGCCAGCCCACGCTGCGTGCTCGCTCTGTCAGGGTTTTGTCTGTCAAATGCATGCAGGCTCTGCTGCCCCCAGCCATTGTGTGCAGCCACAGCCAGTGCTGCTCTTTGTCTGGCACAGGCAGCTCTGCTGGGGCACCTTCAGGTCACCGTGACTTGCAAAGGGAAATGCTTCTCAAACCTCCTCTTCCCCTGCCATGGAGGAACAGACACGGAGATAAATGGGGATGTAGTCAGGGAGTGCTCCTCGCACTTGCCTTCCTTTGCCTTGCCTGGGTGCAGTGAAATTGCACATTGACTTTGCAGAGCAGGGGACTGTGCAAGGGCACTGTCACACGGGCTGGGACAAACAGCAGGACAGCCACAAAGACCCAGACAAGTGGTTCTGTGGCCATGTTCAGCCGAGGTGCAGCTACAGCTGAAATTCTGCATCTGGGCTTTGTATACAGTAGTTGAGGAAAGTGGTGGATCACAGAAGAGCAGCAGAAATAATAATGGCAAACCCCTGCAAAAGCAATAGCAGCACTCCTCCTCCCACCCTGTGTTCTGCATGGAGCAACTGGAATGAGGGCTGTCCAACCTCAACTACAAAGGGCTAAAGAGGCAGAGAACAGGCTTCAAACATGAAGTCAGGGTCTGTCCCCCAGGTCCATGGGGGATCACACATCACGAAAGGGGCCAAAACTGCAGTGAGAAGGGTTGGCACAAGGCAGGAGGAGCCAGGGCTGGACTCCTGCCTTTCTGCTTCAGGGAATCTGGTCTTCACAGCGTGTGCAGCGCAGTGACTTCCTTCTCCCGAGAAACTGGGATAAGAAATAAAGGCTGGTTACTTCTATCTCAGCACTCTGCTTGTTTCTGAAGCACTCCAGTGCCTTAGAGGTGGCAGGGAGCCCAGCCAAGCGTCACACTTGAGCAGCAGCTTGTGTTTATGGTGCGAGGCTGTAGCTGGTGAGCGTTTGTGTGTGTGTGTGTGCCCGAGCCCATGGCACTCCCAGCACACAGCAGATGCTCCCTGCACGTACAGCCACACAAACTGGTGGCTGCTTCCTCGAGCAAACGGAGAGCAGCCGGTGTTTTGTCTTGTGGCTGTGTCAGCGTGGCTGCTGGCACCTCAGGTCTGTTTTAAAGCATGGCACAGGGTTGGTGCTGTACACAAGGAGAATTTGATTTTGCTGTCAGCCGGCTCCTGCACAGAGCTCCTCGGGGCCATGAGAATTTATGCAGCCACTATTGTCCCTTGTGGGAGTCTTGTGGATTGTAGAAATAAGGCCCAGAGCAGGGATGTGGCTTGCCTTTCATCTCCCAGAGCTTCCCCAGCCACGTGCACAGCTTTATCAGCTCTTGAGACTCCATCGTGACTCTCAAGACACTTGGTAGCTTGGCAAAGAGACAGCTCTTTATGCACAATATTTCAGGGAAAACAAGGTATTTTTTTGTAAAGGAAATGAGGGAAGACTCCAGCTCCTGTGCTTGCAGAAAGAGACTTCAAAATGCAAAGGGGGTGATAATCTCTTTGTCATGTTGAGCCTTGGATTTAAGGTCAGATCTGTGCAAAGTTTCATACTGCCACAATTGCCTCTGACTCCCAGCAAAGCCCCTAAAATCTTTTCAAGGCAGGTGGATTTTACTGTTCCCTTCAGGAAAGGATCTGAGCACCTTGGGTCTGAGGGAGCATTGAGGTTTAATCATTACACCAGTGCTTCCAGTTTGTATTTCTGCAGCATTTTATAAATAGCAGGAAATACAGTCTTTCCAGCATGCTATTCTAAACCCCTGATTACTCACCCTACAGCACAGCATCTTCTACAGCTAAGGTTGTCTCTAATTTCTAGCCTTGACAGCCTTGACCATGACCTGCTTGGAATCAGACCTCTCTAAGCACTGCAGGGCATCTTGGAAGGATGCTTCAGCTCAGATCTGCTTCCGCCTGGATCTGAGGGCAGAGGAGCTGAAAGCTCTCCATGCAGATTGCTCATTGAAATGCAAACCTCATCCCAGTAAAGCTTCTGTCTGCCAGCGTACCCTTTGACAAACTGATTATCCATGATAATAGAGAATTTTATCTCCATTCTTAAACATCATCAGGCATGATTATTAATGTCTTCCTATTGCACAATAAACAACACAGAACCCCAGCTTTCCTGAAAGTGGAAGGCAGGCAAATTGCATCTGCACTGTGGGTGAGCTGTGCATTTGCTGCCTCTGCAATCAGCCAACAAACCCCTCCAGATTTCTGAGGCCAGACTATTGCTTCTGGCAGCTTATCTCCTTACTCAACAGCAGAGCAGACTCTCGGGGTGAAAAGCTGGGCCTGTTGAAATCAGTGGCAAAGTCCTGCTCGTTTTCCTCGAGTCAGGATTTCTCACTTGATCTCTTCATTTCTGAGTGAGCAGTGGGAAAAACCCTTTGTTTTTTGAGTGCCTTTTTGGAGGGCAGCCTGTGTAATTGTTCTGCTTTGGTCTGTGCAAGGTGTTGGAGGTCCTGCAGCCCTGCCCTGTGCTGGGAAGGCAGGAGCAGGAGGACAGGATCTGTCTGTGCTCCCAGGCAGGGCACATGGCATTCCAACCTGAACACTGCACCTGGTGTTCATCCTGTCAGGACTGAAACACATCTCAACAACACACCCTGAAGATTTCTCAGTACAGGCCAGGAATTTCTGTTTCTGGATCCTCTGGTGACTTGGGTGACTCCTTCATCAAACAGGTTTTGTAGTGCTGCTAGAATCAAATTCATCATTCTCTTTGCCAAGCATGAACATCCCTATGGGGAGCTTCCACTTGCCCATAGGTGGGTAAGCAAAATGCTGCTCTTGTGTGTAAACCAAGTCCCACCTTGTGCCATCTTCCTGGTGGCTGCAGCAGTGACACAGCTGAGAGCTCTACAACAGAGCCTATGAGAAATCCAGCGATTGCAGCCCAACCATCCACATGCTTACGGTCAGTTTTGAATCCCAAAAAGCCCTAGAACCGGCAGCTCAAAGATGATTTCTGACCAAGCACAGCTCGAGCAGCCCCTGTGCTAGATCTAACAGGAGCAGAAACTTACGTAACTCTAAACTCTGTTGCTCATAATGACGCACTAATGGGATGGGCATTGCAAGGGGCAGTGGCAAGAATCCTGCTGCTTTCCAGAGGATACTCTGACCTGCCAACTGGCTGTCTCCAGCTTCGGTGAACCGATCAAAGTCACGGCAGCCAACTGCCCCAGAGGCCAATGACCCCGTGGCTCGTCTCTCACGCACTGCAGCACAACTGGCTTTTCTTTTGTAGCTTCTGAAACCTGCCCTGGTTTGCTGTCTAAAGAGCAATTACACAAGTCTTTCTCTCATCTCCTGTATTTTGCCAAAGACCTCAACTGTACCTTGGGAGTGGGGGTTGTTGGTATTTTTTCTCCCTTTTATCTCCTAGAGGCTTTGATGCGCCTGGCCCCTCATTCTTAGAACACCACCTTGATCACCAGCACCTCACAGATAATTCTGGCTGTGTTGTTTTAAGGCGTTTCCTCTTTCTCTCTCTCTTTTTGTGGTAAACGCTGGTAGAGCTCCACTGAAACATTGCCTGAACCTCTAGCCCAGTACGAGTCTCTGCTTTTAGAGAAAACCTAAGATGTCTTTTCTTGGCTCCAGAGTGCCCATAAAAAAAATCTCGATTGAAATGGAGGCAGAAGGAATGTGCTGTGAGTAACTGTGCTTTCAGTGGTGTGGAGCTGGCTGGTTCTGACCTGACTGCCCCAGTGCCTGCATGCCCGTGCTGCACCTCTGCAGGGCTGATGGGCACCTGAGTCACCACTAAAGGCTGCTTCTGGCACAGCCTGTGTCAAACCCCATCAAATGAGGGCAACGAGGATGGTGAAGGGCCTCGAGGGGAAGGAATGGCTGAGGAATGGCTGAGGGCACTTGGTCTGTTCAGCCTGGAGGAGACTGAGGGGAGACCCCACTGCAGTTTCCTCGTGAGGGGAAGAGGAGGGACAGGCACTGATCTCTGCTCTCTGGTGACAGTGGCAGGACCCAAGGGAATGGCCTGAAGCTGTGCCAGGAGGGGTTAGGACGAGTATTAGAAAAGGGTTCTTCACCCAGAGGGGGGCTGAGCACTGGAACAGGCTCCCCAGGGAAATGGGCACAGCACCAAGCCTGACAGAGCTCCAGAAGTGTTGGGTCGTTGTCAGGGTCTGATCCTGGTGCCCTGGCAGGCTTTGGTGACAGGAAAGTGATACCTGGGATCCCAGGATACCTGGAGGACAAAGACCTGGAAATAAGCTCAGCTGAAGGCCTCATTTTGACGCCTTTCTTTTTTTTCTTAGCAAAACTTATATTGGGAGCTGTGGGACATAGCAGCTTTCTGTCACTTGTGGCTTGATGCAGTTCCCACAGACTCACCTGCTCTGTGGATCCAAGGGAAGATTCTCCCTGAATGAGGATTTTGTGCAGCCCAGTGACTGCACACCCCACCTCCCTGAGATTCACAGCAGAATCCCTGAGATTCACACACAGAAGTAAGCAATCCAAGTGACTGTAGTTTGCAGGAAAACCTTTGAGGTATTTAATTTTTTGTGGGAAACATGGAGACGTGCACTTCCCTGTCCTCTCACCTTTCACAGTGGCCTGTGTTCAGCTGCTGCCTGCCCGAAGGAGCAGAGCTGGACAGGGCTCCAGAGAGACTCCTCCTGCTGCTCTCACTTAGCTGGAGGCACTGGCATTGAGCAACCCCGGGCACACCTTCACCCCAACCCCAGCACGCTGCCTGGGCACGTGTCAGCACCTGGCCACCGCCCGTGGGCCACCAGTCAGGGGGTGTCACCAGCCACCCCATGGCCCTGCTCTGAGGAGAAGCAGCAGTGCTGAGCCCCTGGCTGCCTTACAGACCTGGCCATGAGCACCCAGCACTGAGGCAGCCCAGCCCTGAGCGCTGGGGCTGGATCCAGAGCCGAGTGCCTGCTGAAGTGGTGCTAGGCACGGGGTTAGCAGGAGGCAGGAGCTCCCTTTGCAGGGAAATGTGTGTATTCAGGTGTGTCTGTGTGTGCATTTGCATGCCGAAGACGCCAAATTGGTTCATTTATATTTTCGTGCATTTAAACGTTGCCAGCTGTGTTAATGGTGGCTGCAGCACATCAGCCACTTCTGTTCTCTCCCAGACTCGTTATTTTTCCCACTGGTTGTTCTGTCTGTTCTGTGAGAGTGCTAAAGTGCTGCTTCTCTCACGCAGTCTCAGGTAGGAAATTGCAGTGTAGCCTGTATATTTTAAGCATTACTTAATTTGGACTGGCAAGATCCTGGGTTTGTTAGAGCAGAGAGAGACCTCATAGCTGGGATCAGTTAGCTACAGAGGCTGAGGCAGATCAAAAAAAAAGAGAATATTGTCATCTTTGGGAGATTTAAAAAACATATGCCTTCTCTCCAATATTCCAGACTATTGAGCTTTATCAGTTTTACTGCAAACTACAAATGCCTTTTGTGTAATGACAGCTCTTTAATTAGAACTTGGAAGAAATAGCATCTGGTGATTATAGCATGGTCCAGCATGTTCATATTCCTCAGCTTTTATTTCCAGCTCTGCAATTAAATTGTTGCACGCCTCAAGGCAAGTGACTTCACCCCTCAGTGTCTGTACTTCCACAGATGGAATTAAAACCTCCACTGGAGATCCTGGGCAGAACCTGCTCAGATGGCACAGTCTTGGGTTACTTTTCCATCCTGTGCATGTTTGTCAAGCCATGCATCAGTCCAGTGAATGAGGATTTGGGATTTACCTTGCCCAGGCACAGCCTGTGAGACATTCCAGGTTTGAACAATGGAAATTTTATAAGCTTCAGTTATAACTGGCTGGGCAAGAAACAACAGCTTTGCAGTAATGAGTCCTCACTTGCATGGAATGCCTTTTAGTGACTGATCTCTCCTCACCAAAGCGAGATATAAAAATCTGTCTATCCAGAGTGCATTTCTAGAGGGATGAAAAAGGGGCAAAATCCTTTCAGTTTGAAGCGGTGCTCAGCTCTGTATGGAAAAGGTTTTGTTTCCCAAGAGGATATTATATACTAGTGATTATGGAAAGAATTAAGCAATGCAGTTGAGAGAGAGACAGCACAGCTGGTTCTGCTGTCTGCAATCCTTCCCCCCTCCACTGGCAGAGATACTGGTGGAGATGAAGGAAGGTGACAGTGGTTCTTGTGATGACCCTCTTTAAACCTTTAGCTTTGTGATTGCTGAACAACAGGAATGGAATATTTGCTCTTACAGCCAAGGTAGCAGGGTGCTGCACAGTCTGAAAGTCACTGCAGTCCCTTCATGGCAGATTGCAAATGCAGCCAGTGGAAGATTTTTTTTAAGCAGTCCCAATCACTGGAGGCAGCTGGGGCAAAGTCAGAAGGGATGTGCACGAGGGAAGGAGGCTGAGTCCCTCTGAGCAGTGGCAGAAAGGACAGTACATCAGTGTTATGTCTGTGTACGGGTGAGCAGTGCTGTGAAGCACAACAAGGAAGTTGCAATTTTTTTCCGGTCTTACTTAAAAATGTTCCCAAAATCTGTGAGTACAGCACCACAGAACGCCTGATATTTTGTAATGCCACAAACACTGACCTTAACAGACACCAGAAATCCCAGTGGGAGTTTCATCCATTTGCAGTGGAAACATGATGTCTTTAATAGTAAGGATGTTTCAATAACTTTCCGGGATATTTTCCACTTTGGCACAGCTGTTCCCTGACAGATTGCAAAAGAGAGGAATTCAGTAGTAGCAGCTTGATTCTGCATGATGCTAAAGCCTTTCTGTCCAGTACTGGGTGTCCTTAGCCCCTACCCAGAGCAGTTTGGTGTCACACAGGATTACTCAGTGTTTTGCAGCCTGGAGCCACTCTTACCCACTTGGCCTTGCCACCAAGTTTTCTATATTTCTATTTCTATTAATATTTCTGTGGAAAAGAGCTGAAATAGGTGCCATTCTCTGAAGGGACTCAGCCTTTCTGTCTAGGAAAGGGCTTGGTGTTGCCATAGGAAAGCTGTGGAGCAATAACATGCCTTGAAAATGTGTGCCTCGATTTCTCCCTCTTAGAAAAGCAGCACCTTGATGCCAGATTTAGTAACAATGGCAGCATAACTGAATTGTTTATTATGTTCTATTAAGGTTGTATAGAGGAAATGTCAAGGGAAATGGCTTCCTCCCCCTGTTTCTAAACTGAGTGTAGACTCCAAACAGGTGTTTATTCTGATAGAATTTAACAGTTTGAGAATGGGGGGGGGGTTTGTTGATTAAACAGAAAAAATATGGTATCTTTGCTATGGCTGGCATGATAAAAATTAATTAAACCTCTTGTTTGGACATAAAATATCCACTATTGCATAAACAGTGCCTGGGCTTTCCCCGCACAGCACTAATAGAGTCAATGGTGAAGTTCTTGTCAGCTTCAGGAGGCCAAAGGGGTTTCACGCTGTTCTGGCCCTTCCTGGTATTTGCTGCCTCACAGACCAGTGTATTGCAGAATCCTCTGTTGTTCAGAAGAAGGCAGAAAACATGTTTTCTCTCCCTTTGCCCTGGCCTTTTCTGGTCAGAACAAGGCAGGAGAGCAGGAGGCTGAGGCAAAACAAGCACGAGCAGGGCAGGACGGTGTTTGGTCACTGTGGGGCCAAGCGAGCAGCAGTGAGGTGCTCACTGTTTTACTGCAGCCGTGGCAGCCTGGGGGACAGACAGACATCCCCCCTTCCCAGCAAGCCCCCAGGCTGCTGCCACTGCTCTGGGAAGGGCTCTGCCCTGTGCAGGGGGATGCCTTCCCCAGGAACCAGCCCGAGCTGCTGCGCTGGGCTGTGACTGGGGATGGCGAGTGCTCTGCAGCTGGCTCAGCACCCCAAAATCCCACCTCTCTGAGCACATGTGTCAGCCGTGGCTTTGGCACTGATGCCAGATTCCCTGCTGGCACAGCAGCAAGCCAACCCCTGCCCTGTCTAGTTTTGGAAGTCCTGTCTCTCAGGCTGTGAAGGTCCCTGGAAGAGCCTGTGCTGCAGGCGGACAGGATGGGTGGTGGGCAGTGCTGGCTGCCTCTGCAAGGACACCTCAGCTGGAGCTCTTTGTGTTCCCAGCACACAGGCAGGACACCTCCGGTCACCTGCTGCAGGGGGTTCAGACTGATCAGGATGGCACTTTTCAGCCAGTGGAATGATAATACTTTTAATTGCCCCAACTTGATTGCATACAACCATCTGCCCTTCAAGGACAAAATGCAAGGAAGGATGCTTTAACACTGAGGTCAGCCTCTTCTAATTGCTCTTCCAGGCCTGGTTTGCTAACTTCCCATTTGATCACTGCTAAAATTCAGACCAGCATTTACCTGAATGGAGTCTGCTTTTGCTGCCCTTCACTAAGCTCTTGGTCATTAACTATAGAAATTAATGTGGACTTTCAGCTCGTACATATATGAAAACCAGATATGCAGCACCCTGTTGGATTACAGACCACTGCAGTATATGTGTAACCGAGGGGCTCAGATCCTTCAGTACTATCAATCTTGTGATGATTTTTAAAACATAAAGCCATATGGAAGCAACTTCAAATCTCATCCTTGCTTTGGTTAGTTTGGGGTTGGTTCTGTCTGGGTGTTTTTCCGTAACAAAAGCCTTTCAGAAATGCCCCACAAAGCCTGGCTATGAGGCTGTTGGTCTGATGGGACACAAGGACACACCGATGGAGCTGGCGTGGGGCTGGGAGCAGCCAGACCTGGCTCGGGTGCTCCAAGGACCTGCCATCCCTGCTGTGAGGCTTCCTGCCCCCCAGCACTCATTTCCTGCCCCCAAGGAGCAGAGCCTGTCCTCTCCCTCCTCCCCGCAGCAGCACGACGTTGTGTGTTTATTTTGAAAAGCTGTCTGCAAAACTCTTCAGGGCTGTTCTCTGTTGTAAGGGGAAAAACTAAAATTAAGTGAAAAGTCTCTTCTCTGAAAAACACCAAAGCAAGTGCCTTTGCTTTGTGTAGCAGAATGCACTGGCGTCTCTATCTGCAAAGGATAATGGTTACAGATTTTTCCAGCATAAAGTGACTTGTGGCTTAAATTTGTCCCACAGGTCTTTAAGGCCAGGCCCACATTAGAAGCTTATGATAATGAAATGCTGGTTAAAGAAAAAAATTATGCCATTCCTGTATCATTAAAATACCATTGTAGGTGGATAATTAAATCAATGTGATCTTTTTCCTGTTTAGGTTATTTAACTTACTGAACTGGGAATTGCTCTGCCAGCAAAAATACCTTTAGTAGGAAAGTTTGTCATTTTTACTGCATTGAGGAAACCTGTGTTAGAGACAGGGCTCTTTTCTAGTCTGCATTGTGTCTTCAGAGCGGAGATTTAGGAGTATTTTGAATAGCAGTTATTTGCCAGACTGCCTTTATCAGTCTGACTCCTGGGGACCAAAGCCCATTGCCTGTGAGTGTCACTTTGGACAAGGTTTGTACCACCCAGCAGTGCCAGGCTTGCCAAAGCAGAGTGAATTCTGTTAGAGTTGGGATATGCAGTTTTTCCTAGACAGAAATATCAGCATCAAAAGCATAGGAGGAAAAAAAAATATATTTCATATACATATACTGTTTAAATGAATTGCATAACTGAGGTATCAAAGCAATTTTTGAGTGGAGAATCTGAGTACTCTTTTGATTCTGATTCAGCAAACTGCTTAGGCATATGCTTATCTCTTCTCTAGATCTGCCTGTTTGAAAAATAAAAGAGAGAATTGAAGTGTAGTAGCCAAATCTCCAATGCTGATTAAAGGCTTTTCTTCCCTCTGTGGTTTTCTTCTGTCTGTGGCTTATGAGGGGAAAAAAAAACCAACCAAGCAAAGAGCAGCTTCTGGCGGTCCTGGCAGCCCTGAGTGCTGAATAGCCTTTTATCCAGGGTGAAGAGCTAGAGATGCAGCTCACAGAAGGGAAGAGTTGTTCCCCCATTCTCCAAGGCTTGCAGTGGTGTTGGTCAAGCTGCAGTCCTGCTCGAGGAGCCAGGGAAGCTATTCCTGACATCAGGTGTCCCATCCAAGCGCTGTTGTGTCCAACGTTCTCTGCATTGCTGAGCTCACAGCAGATAAGGAGAGCAGGCTGCTGGGAAGAGTGAGTGGAGCAGGCTCCCAGCGTGGAATACAACAGAGAGGGGAGAGGGAAGGTCATTTCTGGAGCATGGGCAGACTGCAGAGCGGCCACAAAGCAGGGGGAGCAGAAAGCCCAAAAAGCACCCGTGCCAGGGCTGTAAAAGTTTACAGTCCCTATTCCCAGTGGGCAGCAAACAGATGTGGTAATGAAGGCAAAGAACCTCATTGTCATGTACAGGGACTGACGTGCAGAAATGCTGACAGCTCAGGAGCACGTGTGCTGGCTGAGGGGGCAGGTGTGCAGAGCTGCTGGGCTGCACTGGCTATGGGCTGCTGCCTCTCCTGCTCTCTTTCTGCCTTAGTCCTTCCCCTGGAACCCCCAGCTGCTCTTCTCCTCACCAGCCTGGAACCCTGTGCCCTGCCTACAAGAGAGATTTGAATGTTTAGTAAACCTGAGCTAAGGTAGTTATTTCGAGCAGAGTTTCTGTAAAAGTCTGTGGTTTCAGCAGTTTTGCTTTGAGTTTTGGGTGGAAACCTGCACTCAAAGTGAGGTTCATGTGCTGCAAAAGAACCAGGCAGAAGTGTTTGCCCAAACTTCTGAAAATTAAAGTTTCAGATTTGTTCAGCCCCAGAACAGCCTTTTTTCAGTTCCCAGGGTGCTGAAGTGTAAAGGTGTCTCTCAGCAAGAGGGGAGTGAGTCCTTCTGCTCCTCGCCCTTCTCCCTCTCAGGAGGTTTTATCTGAGACTGGTGACTGACTGGGTCGTTCTCCCAGCAAGGGCACCCCAACTTTGCTAAGCGTGGCAGTGAGACGCTGCAGCACAGACTGCCTGGGAATGCCTTGGCCATCAGCTTCCTCAGGATGAGGGGATAGAGGCTTCTCAGCCTCTGGAGGGGTGGGAGAGAGGCAGGACAGAGTGGAGGTGATCTCTCTGTGGGAGATCAAATCTGAGGGCCTGCTGAAGACCAGGGGAATGGCATGATTGGGTGCTTTAGTGGCAAAAAGGTGGGAGTCTGGAATTTCAGTCCCAAACTTCCCTCTGACTGAGAGAGCTGTGGCCAGTAAAGGCAGACATCTGAGAAACACAGGAACAGTCAACCCTCTTTAGTGGGATGATGACACAGAGGGGTGGCAGGGCCTGAGGCAGTCCTGCTGCTTGTCTGTGCAGTCCCACAGACTTTTTGGCCCTTTTGGTTGTGTGTATTGAATGTAGTGGTTGAACCTTAGAGACTCCTGACCTGCTTCTGTTTGGCCTGGGCCTGTTGCTGGTTCCCAGGCAGTTACTGGTCCTGCTGCGTGGGTAGAGCCTGGACTTTTATCAAGCCCAGATTTTGAGAGGGCTGTATATCAGGGAGCTCAGTCTTTATTTCAGTGCTAATCCACTGGCAGGTCACAGATGTAGTTTTCTGTTTTCTTTCCCTTCTCTTCCCCTGTAGTCCTAGTTGGATGCCTTGGCTGCACGCTGGGGGATTTCTCCCTGTCCTGTGAAGGACGAGGTTGTGGCTGTGCCCTTCATTTTATGACAAGTTCAGCATATTTTGGAAGTGCCTGGTTTGAAATTTGTGAGTAAGGAAAGAAGGGACCCAAGTGCAAGTGGCAGGCTTCCAGACTTTCCTCTTTCCTGCCTTCCCAGCCATAAGGGAAAAGCAGTACTGCTCTTAGGACTCAGTGTGATATCTGAGTTCATGAAACAGTTCCGTCCTGTAATGAGTTACACAAAAATCCAACTATTAATACTGCAGAATGTTGTGGAGGCCTGTCTGATTCAAGTTCCAAATGTGTGGCATGTTTCTATGTGTCATTGTCTGTATTCATCCCTAAAGCCACCCCCACTCCAAACACACAAATGGAGCATCTAGAAGAAAGGAGCTCTGTGACTTCTCAAGCTGAGGACAGACACTGCTCCATTTGTCCTCCTCCACTGCGCTCTCCATGCAGGAGCTGGAAGTCATTAACTGGCGTGTTGCCACCTACTTTGCACTCTGATCTAAGCTTATTATGGCAGAGTTTCCTCTTTGGATCTGTGCAGTGCTGGTTTCATTGCTGCTCTGATGAAAGAATAACTGTTTGGTGGCTTAAACACTACCTCTCTGCTTCCACTGTGCCCTTGTGACCTGCTCAGAAGATATGGGCTTGATAAGGCAGGGTCATGGGTACTTGTGGTCTCACCTGCATGGTGGGAAGGAAGTCTGTGCCTGTTTAAATGGGAAGCTGTCTGGGATACAGGAAATCTGCTCTGGAACAGGCTGGAAGGCCCTGGCAGTATATCTGAGCCATATGTAACCTGGGGCATTATTAAGTCCGTTTCTTGTCCCATGGGACAAAATGAGGAAATGAGCCCCATTCATCTGTGCAATCAGTGAGATTTTGTCTGAGCAAGTGGGGTAGGACTCAAGATGTTGACTAACCTTCTGGCAAAAGCAGGGATTGAAATAAAAAAGAGTAATACTGCACCAACTTTGCCTGTAGTGAACTCAGTAGATAGGGACAAAAGCTTTTAAAAGTAGGAAATCAAAACCAAATCTGTGACTAGGTGGTCCTGGAGAGATCTAATTGAGGGATATCTAAACTGTTTATCTGTTCCCAGGGGTAAGGAGAGTCATGAATAAACCGATGTGTGCTTTGATGGACAGTTAGTGACTCATGCAGTTCTGTCTGTTACCTCACCATGAGAAATAGTTATGGAACAAAGCCCTAGCCAGCCTGAGAGTATAAATGTATTAAACAGTTTCCACTTGATATGCTGATCTGAAATACTTTGTAAGGATACAGGTACACACCACTAGTGAGAGCAATTGGAAAAAAGGAAAAAATATGGCATCATTCAGGCTGCTGCTATAATCACTGAGGGTAGCTGCAGTTTCCTCGAGAATAGCTGCTATTTCATTTTACTGCAACAACATTTGTATAAAGGATTTCATGGCAGTTTAAGCTGCCTGATCCTCATGCACAATATAACCTCTGTTGAACTTGCTTCCTTCTTTCCCTTTCCTCTTTCCCCATTCTCCTTCCCTGTAACACTTTCATTTGTTCCACAGTTTGAGCTCCTGACAGAGGTTTTTCTACCTTCACCAGCATTAGGCTTTGCTCATTTGCAGGGTCAAGACTGAGCCAGCTACAGTGAGGACGTGGCAGGAATATTTCCATGTTTGGGGTGGTGTATCTGTTGTAGATGTCCTGCTTCTAGTCTCTGATACACACATCCAAACCTCTTGGGTCAGAGCAGTAGGCAGCAGGGTGGATCACTCCCTATGGATTTGGCCCTCGTGGCTGGGCACATACAGCAGGCACTAAGGGGGCTACAACAAAGCTGGAGCAGGACTTTTGACAAGGACATGCAGTGATGGGACAAGGGAGAAAGGCCTTAAGCTGAAAGAGGGCAGATTTAGATTAGATAGGAGGAATAAATTCTTCCCTGTGAGGGTGGTAAGGCCCTGGCACAGGTTGCCCAGACAAGGGGCGGATGCCCCATCTCTGAAAGTGTTCAAAGCCAGGTTGGCTGGGGCTCTGAGCAACCTGATCTAGCAGAAAGTGTCCCTGCTCATGGCAGGGGGTTGGAACTAGATGATCTTTAAGGTCCTTTCCAACCCAAACCATTCTGGGATTCTATGATTCTATGAATTTGTAGGACTGTATAAGGATGGCTGGGTCTGTGCTGCCCTGTTACAACTTCCAGCTGTGACCTAAAGGCTAAATGTTTTATCATCCAAGTTGCTGAAATTACTTCAGCTCGGCCAAAGGAGGCTGAGCAGGTAGAGCAGGTAGAGCAGAGTTCTGGGTTTCTCAATCCTGCTCGAGCATCTCTGTTGAAGTACGAGAGTTGCTGGTGCTGAAAGCAAAATAACAAGAGTTTGACCACGAGCTCTGGAGGGAGATGCCAGACAAGAGAGTATCCCAGAGACAGCTCCACTGACAACTCCTCGATGCTGAGCCAGCAGAAGGCCAGGACTTGCCGGGTGGCCGGCACTGGGCAGGCAGCACAGCCCACGCAGGTGGCAGGGCCTGGTGACAGATCTCCAGAGTGACCAGCCTCGGTGGCAGGCACAGGTACCTGGCCTGGCACGAGCAGCTCTGTAATCACACAGGTGCTAATTGGACATGCAGACAGCTGAGTGCCACACGTCTTCTTCCTTTGGTTTGTCCTGCTGAGCCGTGCAGGTTGGATCAGACACCTCCTACCAAGAGTGCAAATGGGCAGCCCAAAGCCCGAGTGTCGCCTCCAGAAGCACAGGGCAGCTCAGTGCTACCTTTCGCCTGGCAAAGCCTGGCTGGACCATGGCGTGTACTTTGTTCCCCGTGTCCCTCGGATGTGCTCGGGGCCCCTGGGGGCACAGGCTCCAAAGAGAAGCTGGGGCCCACAGGAGGGAGAGGGGCAGCAGCCCATGGGGGACGCATGGGCCCTGAGGGAGCCGTGCCCTCTGTGCCATGTGGGCCCTGAGGGAGCCGTGCCCTCTGTGCCGTGGGGGCCCTGAGGGAGCCATGCCCTCTGTGCCGTGTGGGCCCTGAGGGAGCCATGCCCTCTGTGCCGTGTGGGCCCTGAGGGAGCCGTGCCCTCTGTGCCGTGTGGGCCCTGAGGGAGCCATGCCCTCTGTGCTGTGTGGGCCTTGCTGGCAGTGCAGGCCCTGAGGGAGCCGTGCCCTCTGCACTATGGGGGCTTGTTCCACACACTGCCCTCCTCTCTCCTCGGCCGCCCTGCCTCTGCCGAGGCTGCTGTGTACAGGCTGCAGGACTGGCTTCAGACTAAGAGTGGATTTTTTTTGTTTGGTTGGTTTGGGTTTTTTCTTTCTCCCAGGGCAGCTGTGTCAGGCCTGGGCTGGGGAGCAGGGCTGTAGCAGCCTTTCCACAGGAGGCTGGGCGCTCTGCTGACACTGGGGGAAAAGTGGGGTTTGGTCTGGTTTGGCTTTTCATGAAAAGAAAAATCCTTTCCTTTCCTTTTTGGATCAGTGTTCTTTGTGAGGACATTAAAGCGCCTTATTCTTCTTTACCCAGCCCTTTCCACAAAACACTTTTCTGTACATGTCTCTTAACAACTTGTCTTGTTTGAGTGAAGCATCCTAATTATAAAATAGCTCTGGGCTGCTGGCGCAGCCTTGGCAAAGTCATGCAGCCCTCTGAGGTGGATCCCTGTGCAGGGCAATGCCATCATGAGCAAAGGTCCTCTGGAGACGTGGCTGGAAGGGAGGTCTGGTGTTCTGCTTGGCTGGTACCCCAAGGGCAGGTGCCTGAAGAAGGCTTCCCTTTCTGGGCTGCTAACAGCAGTGAACAGGGTGCCGTGGGCTTGCAGCACAGCCATATTCTGACAGGTGAAGGAGAGAGAATTGTGGGTGCGGAGAAGTGTGGGTGTAGAGAAACTTACTCAGTGGAGGGGTGAGGTTGGAAGGAGTGGGTAGGGAAGAGCCAGAGGCACTGGTGTCAATCAGGATCCTGGTGAGGTGGCTTCTGTCCACGTGCTGCTCTGGCATCAGCCACGATCTTCTTCTGGGCACACCCTCTCTTGGTGGGGTTATTGGAGTGTGGAGGGGTCTCCCAGAGCTTCTCACCCTCTGACACCCTCAGGAATTTATCACCAGGTCCTGGAGCTCCATGGAATGACAGCCCTGGCATCTCCACTGTCATAGTTCCTGTCCAGCAGCAAGGGGAACAAATCCATGTCCTGGATGAGGAACAGTGGTGCTGACACTGTCTGCCCCACTCTCACTGTATATAATCCTCAGAGACAAGGAAGAAATGAAAGCTGCTGTTTGCCATCTGCTTCTTTAAATATAGGTGCCAACTCAATCCCAAACCTCAAGGAGGTGTGCTGAAAATATGGGAGTTCATGGTGAGGTCAGTCACGGGTCACAAAGCAGCAGAACAGTCTCTGCCACCACGGGACAGGGAAGGAGGTTAATGTTTCACAGTATTCTTAGCTGAGCAGCATAGCTCTGTCAGTGTTTCACTTGGTAGAAATTATTTATTGACAAGAAGGGTTTCCAGACTGTCCCATGGAAAACTCTTTGTGAAACTGTATTTCTTTCAAGTTTAGCTATTAGGAGCATGAGTTGAAAACTGACCCAGGGATGCACATTCCTGTCAATCAGTTACATTTAGGAAAGGAAAGATTAAAAAACTCTGAGGCAGAGCCAAGCACTTAAAAGGGAGAATTCTTTGCATTGATTCCTGTGGTAAAATGCCAAGACAAGCCTTGTGATTTCCTGGACCAAGTGCAGAGAAATTAAATGAAAAAATATGAATAGGCCAAATACTGAGATCCTCATTACAGAAAAGGGCCACTCAAGGGTACCTAAGATCTGGGAGAGAAAATAATTGAGAGAGCTCTGGTTGCAGCTCAGCCACAGCCTTGTGCTCGGCATCCTCAGCAACCTTCTTTTTCCTCATCTGCCAGCTTGCTGTTCTCATGCCAATTAAGGAAAAAAAAAAAAGAAGAGGAGCCGAAACTACCTGCTCTATTTTTAATCCTATTTGTCTGTAGATAAACTGCATGTTAGATGATTAATAGATCTTTATCACTTCATAAAGTTTAGACTATAAAAAGCCTACCCCTCTCTTTTGACTGCTAAATAACTGTGTAAACCTTGCTGCTGTTACTTGGAATCTAAATTAGACACGGCACTTCTGAGAGCATTTGTTAGTATCTCAAGTGGACCACGTGGCCTTGGCAGAGCCAGAGGGGAATTTGTCCCCTTGTGTGGCCTGGGGGAAGCTCAACTGCCCAGTTTCAAGCAGGAAGAGCAGGCCATGGAGGCCGTGTGTTTAAGGAAAAGTTGGGCACAGATGCAGGCTGTGTCTGGCCATGCCAGGGCTGTACCCAGACATTTGCATCTGGTGGCTGCACTTTTATGCTAATTTAATTAGAATTTGCATATGATGAGGGTTTGGGGACTGTGGTGCTAGCATGGCTCTTCACATTGACCCCTCCGTTCCCAGGGCAAGCATGAATTTGCCTTTGTGTTTTTCCCTTTTTAACTAAGAGCACAGGCTGGAATGGTGTGGCATTGGAGCAGGCATTAGACAAAGCCTGAAGAAACCTCAACCTCAAAGGTATTCATCAACAGAGGCTGTAGCCTCTTCTGGATCCAGACCAGGGATGTGGATTAAACTGGCAACTTCTGTCACTGAAAGAAGAGCAAATCTGAGCCTGGGCTTCTGCGCCTGCTCAAACTTTGCACACTGATGTGGTAGCCACCAAGCCCAGATGGAAAGTGATGGCTGCCTATAAAGACAGTTATAAAAGCTGTTGCAATCTGGTGTTTTATGGAAGCTATAAATCTGTCAGCTGGCCCAATCTGTACCTGAAAATATTTATCTTCCATGACACATTCACCTTCAATTAGCTACCCAGTGGTTGCAAAGACGTTTTAGCCTTCGTCCATGGTTTTTCTTCTGATTTAAACTGATCCATCAGCCTAGGTGCATTGGATAGCTAATTCCAGCCTCATGTATCTGTCATATCCATGGGGCAGGAGCAGTGGTGGAACTGCAGAAAGGGCTCTGCCAGGGATTAAAGCCAGTGTGGGAGGTCTGTTCCTCCAGCACTCCCAAAATCCAGGAAGGAAGAACCCAGTCTCTGCAGGCTAAGTGTTACTGTCATTACTAAAAGAGAGAAGAGGTATCTTCCTGCAGACCTTTGTCACCTACTCCTGCAAGCAGCCGAGATCAATATTCCCCATTCCTCCAACGTGTCCAGGGGCCTGATTCAGCTTTACATAAAAACCTTTGGAGCAAGTCATGAGGACCAGTTTGAAATGGTTCCTTTGCTGGGATGCTGGCAATGGGTATGGAAAAGACCTGAGGAGTGGTGTTATCTGAAGTGTACTAATAACAAATTATTTTGTACAGGATACAGTAAATAAAGCCTTTGTAACAGTCAGCTAAAAATAATATCAGTGTTAACTCAGGTTGTTTGCAAACTTGTTCATGGAGGATTAGGCTAACAAAATGAAAGGAGGGAGGAACATCTTTGCTTGAACAGGAAAAAATAGAAAATTTCTGATGAAGAATTCACCTTGATGTGCTGAGAACCATTGTTACTGCATGAGTTTGGCATCTCCTAATGTTTTACTTTGTGTACCTTGTATTTTCATGCCAAGCACTGAACTGAATGCTTTTCTGTGGATTTGGTCTGTTAGAAACTATTTGTTATTTAATCTCATGGCCATTTCTGGAGCCCATGTCTGTGTTTCTGGTTCAATGGTTGCTTATTACCTTTTTAGAGTTACATAGCCAACAAGGCGATGCTGAGCCAGGGCTATCATAGTAACACTTTTCTGCTAACAAAGAGGAGGGAGTTGTACAGAATTCAAAAGAAAACCCCAGCTTCCCAAAACCCAGCGTGTGAGAGGTGTGTTTATATTGAATCGTTGGATAAAGTTGTGCAACCCTACATGCAACCAAGTGCAGTCAGGCTGCCTCTCCTGCCAGGGATGCCACCCACATCTGTCTGGGTTATGCCTGCATCAGCTGTTTCCTGCAGCCCTGCACCTCGAGCTGAGCCTGCTGTTGCTGGGTGTTGCTGCTCAAGCTCCAGCAGCTCCCCCAGGCTCCCCGGGGCTGAGGCTTTGCTCCCCCCAACACCCCCAGACACTCCTGCTCCTCCTCATCTCTCCTGAGCTGCCCACCCAGAGGCCCCGATGGGCCCAGGCAATGGGGCGAGCCTGGAGGTAAGCTAGCCCCATTAAAGGAATGTTTTTATAAATATGTCTTTGGATAAATGGCAAAGTACAGCAGCATTCAGCAGTTCCCTGTGAGGGACAGCCAGGTGAGACTGCTGCAGGCAGCTCTCTGGAGGAAATGTAGAGCCTTGCTGGAAATACACGGAAATCCAAGGAACACCTCGTGCAGACCCAGAGCACTGCTTGCTGGATCAATTTGTGCATTAGGCAGTGGCTGCTTCTGAGACGAGACACAGAATTTGATTTGCTGGAGTAAAAGCAGGATGATTTCTAGACTTCTTCAAGGACCAGTTTGCCCACTTCTACTCATGAGGTAATGAAAACAAACCTTCCCACTCTGCAGCTCCTAATGCTCTTTCTGTACTGGTGGCCTATTTTTCTGCTTGAGGACAGGGAGGGACCATTGAGTCACACACAATCTCGTGCCCTCCTCCTCTCATTTAAATATTAATATGATGAATTATTACTAGAGTAACAGCTGTGCACTACTCATATCACAGCAACATAACCTTCCCCTCCTCATCGGAGCACGGCTATTCCTGACTCGTGTTTTCTGGTTGACCTTCTCACTTCTTCTGGATGACTTTTTAAAAATTACTTTGTTAGTTCTGGTGTGGTATCATTAGGATAATTGTTTGTTCTGTTCTTTCTGCTTAAATATTAATGATACTGAGGAAGTCAAAAGATAGCTGCAGTAATGGTAAGTTAAATGTCTGTGTGTATTCTCCCATGAGATCTGTGTTTAGAGAGAAAGAAGTATAAAGATCAACCTTTCTAACTAACACTTAGAAACGTCTCTTTCTCTTTGAGAATTGCCAAAATAATAATAATAATAATATATTGTCTTTTATAGAAATAAAATAATTTCATATTAATCAGCTAGTGTCTCTAGGTAATTCATAGGAATAGCTAACTTTGTCCCTAGAAGTACTAACTTTGTCCCTAGAAGTACTTTGTCCCTAGAAGTACTAACTTTGTCCCTACAAGTCCTAATGCATTGCATTCTCTGTAGATAAAGTATTATAAAAAAGACTGCTAATAAAACCATGAGACAACTCTGTACAGACTGCTGAAAATAAATGTTTGGCACTGAATAAAGAAGGGGAGGGAAAGATAAAACACCACGAGTTAGCTCAGTATAATTGGAAATAGCAAGGGAAAGCATTCCTAGGCAGATCTGGAAATGTTAGTAGATGTTTTGTGGGTAAAGGTTCTATCTGCTGAGTACCTTCTGCATGGTTCTTGTGTTTGTGCATGTGTGTGTGTGGTTTACAGACCCCCCGGTTTTCTCCCCCTTGAAAACGTCGCTCCTTGGAGTACTCTGATGTTGCAGAAGGGTTTGTTGCTTTTTGCACCATTGTTGAGGAGGATGTAATGCCAGCAGGAGTGTAGAAATCAGGTTTACTGGACTGGCTGGTATTTGGCATTGGATGAAACTTTTTGCTCTTGCTGCTTAGGGAGAAAAAAATCTGAAATGCTCTTACAAAGATTGAAAAATTAAATGTCTATATTTTCATTTGAAAGTTCTCATTTTAAAACTTTGTTTTAGTAAATTATTGCTCTTAAAGTCAAACAAAATGCTTTCAATTTTAATAAAATATTGCTTTACTGGGGGGAAGGGGTGGGTAAGAGCTCATAAATAGAATAGAAAACCTAAATGTTAATCCAAATTTATAAATTCAGAATTTAAAAAAAAATTTAAAATTTAGAAATTTTTTTCCCCAATCAGCCTGACCAGTGACAAGAGAAAGGGAGGCAGGAGGGCTCTGCTGCCAAAGAACTCTTCCCATTCAAAACCAGTGTCTGAGCCCATCCTGGCTAGGGGCTGAGGAGAAGGAAGAATGGAGAGTGCTGCAAACTGTTTCTGAGTCACTGACTGCCCTGATACAATGCTAAAAGTAGTGCTGTAACTGCTGAGTAATTTTGCCACTCTGTTTTTTTCTGAACAAGTACCTAGTGGGAACAAAGAGCCTCATCCTGACTGTTTGCAATTCCTACTACAGTCAACAAAAGTAAAACTGCAGATTGAGACCTGCTCAGTACCACCTATATATATATATATGTGTGTGTGTGTGTGTGTGTGTGTGTGTATATGTATATATATATATGTATTTTTGTATATATGTATAGTTGGGTTTTTTCCCTTTGTGTTCTGTACCTCCTAAAGTTTGTGGGACTTAGAAAAACTTTTGTTCTCTCAGTTTGCCATCCACATCAGGGATGTCTTAATTCTCATGCATGTTACTTGTACTGCAAATTATTTGGCAAAAATGCTGCTTTTATAAAAAGCCTTGACAAACTTGTAGCATATGCCCCAGATAAAATCTCCTTTCAAACAGTCCCTTCAGATGATTATCTGCAGTGATTGCAAATGAACCTTGTAGCAATCTCATAACAACTGTCCTCGTGGACGGAAGAGAAACCTGCTGTCAGAACTACAAATAATTTACGTAACCCAATTTAAAGCTCTAACAAAATGTTCCCCGTTAAGAGGATTGTTATACTTAACGTGTGAGATGAAAATGCTTTCTGAGGGTCAGGAATGCACAGAAGATAGATTAGATCTCTTGAAAAGACAAAAAATAGGTTTTTACCAGAAGTTTTTCCTCTGTCAGACTTTCAACTTGGCATTCTCAGAGACTTACATAAGTGCAGCTTTATTCCTGCAAATGCTGTGTTTGCTCTGCAGAGGGAGAGGAGCCTCAGAGCTTCAGGAAAAATATAACCAAAGGTAGACTGGGGACTCAGGTTATTTTCTGTATATTTCAGATATATTCTCAGGTATATTTCACCAGCAGCAGCATAAATAAAAGCTTGTTTTAAAGAACACAAGGGCGGGTTTGGGGAAGGATTTCCTAGGTTCTGCCTGCCAGGGCAGCCAGTGTGATGTGAGGGCTCGGGGCAGTCTGTGCTGCTGCTGCAGGTGAGTCCCTCCTGCAGCACAGGGTGTCCCTCAGGTGACACTGGCAGTGGGGGCTCACTGATGTGCTGCAGATTAACCCCTGCTGCAGGAGTGGTGGGATGAGCTGCCTCCTTCAGGCCTCCTGCTCGCTGCCAGGGGACAGAGGGGTGGGACAGACTCTGCTCAGGCTGGAGATGGGGGCTCTGAGAAGTAGACTGAACCCAGGCAAGGCATCTGGGCAAGGAGTCCTGCTCTTCTGGTGTTCGGTGACCTGGTTGCTTCTGCTCAGTTGGGAGTTAATGGAAAACTGTCCAAGAGAGCCAGAAAACCTGAATTTGTCACATTGGAAAACAGCTTTGCGAGGTCTAGTTTTCCTTAATAGGATTTAGGAGGTGCGGCACGACTTGGAATGCTTTTCACATAGGATACAATGGAAAGAAAATGAAATTACAGCCTCTGTAACCATCAGAAAGCTGGGCTGACATTGACATTCTCCTCATCTCCTGCACACAGTCACTTGTGGTTTCTGTCCATCTCTCCAATCAGTGAAAACCTGAGATTAGGGAGAAGCTGATGATGGAGATTATTTAAACACTTAGCTCCTCACCTCCTTCAGTGCTGCATTCCCCTAATGGCTGGGTCTCTCCCTGTACCTGTGTCCCCTGCCTGCCCTGGCACTGCCTGCCCTGGCAGCAGCGAGGAGTGGGGGTCTGCACCAGGACACCAGGCAAGCAGCAGGGTTTGGGTGGTAACAGAGGCTGTGTGGCCATGCACTGGAGCAAAAGAAGAGGAGGGCACTCTTGAAATCCAGAATCAAAAATGCACGTTTTATCTTTCTCGGTGTTCGTGAACTGGACACCTCGGGTTTTGCAGACTGGGAGATCTGTTAGCAGATAAATTCCCATGCTGTGAGTCGTGGGTGTGCTCCAGCCCACACAGCTCCTGAACAGAAATTTTCTTGTGACTGCATCCACAGGTTTCTGCAGGCTAAGTTGGGATTAAGCACCTTAATTGAATTTAAGTGCACTGTTCCTCCCATGTACTGCTTTTAGTGGCTCCTGTTGGCTCCAGCAGCTACCTGACTCATGTGTGGAAGAAACAAGGACCAAATTGGTAGGGAACTTTTAAGAAATAGGTTGGGAGAGAAAGCTTGTAAAAATGATATTTTAATTGGACAGGAGGAAAGAAAATAGAAGCCAGGAAATGGGAAGAGACTTGGAGAAACTAGAAGGGCTGTGAGAGAGAGTGGAGAGACTGGCACAGAGGGTGTGCAAACTCAGCCACTCGGGGGCTTCTGGTGCTGAGGAAAATCAGAACTGCTGGGACAAAGCCTAGAATAACTTGCAAACTGAGAATTCAGAGCTTTGGGGATCTGTACTTGGTGCCAGGACCAAGGACTTTGAAAAGTGAGTTGAAAAGCTGAACAGTGGAATAAAGTACCAAACCCTTGCAAAATTCAGTTCTAGCAATCTTAAATCTGCTATTAAGGGCTACTTTGACCTTGTTCTTTTGTGACTCAGTTCAGAACAGTGGGAATGATAATATTCTGACATTCTTGCAGATCGTAGAAATTAATGGTTATTTGCAGAGCCCTTAACCCTGGTGCTTCTGTCCTCAGACTGGGCAATATGTGATGAATAGCACATAGGGCAGTACACTGATTTTGGTTTTTTTGGTATCCAGTTGCTGGTAATCAGGTGAGAACTGCCTTGTGCAATGAGTGAAGGAGAGCACTGAGTGAGGAGAAAAAGGAATCTGCTCCTGCAGTAAAGCTGTATCAGAGCAGATAGAGCTTGTTCTGGTTTCTGTGATTGTCATGCCACATGCAGCTCCCTTCCAAGGTCAGAGAAGTTTACTATCTGCCATGAAGGCCCATATCCCCATGTTCTCCTGCTATCTGAAACATTTCAGCAACCAGAAAGATAAATCTTCTTGTTCCTCTGTGTGAAAAGGTTCCAAAGTTTCCATTACTGCCCTGCTGCTTCCCTTGATTTCAGCAGTCCCCGCAGGTTCTTTGTTGACATTTCTTAGTTGACAGCAGCCTGTTGAAGCCCTGCCTCGGACTCCCTGCTGCCTAGCAATGATTACATTGCTATTGTTTACTAACAAACGGCTTTGGACCTGGGATGATAAACACGGGCTACAGAGTAGTACTTTGATCGCAAATTGTACACGCAGTCCTTGAATCAATTTTACTACAAGCAAATGAGTTGCCTTAATTATTTGAACAGGGATATTATCACAAACCATAATAATCTCACTTTACTCTCTACTTCTAGGAAGTATCTAGATATTCCATGCAGTTGTGGAAATACCAGCTCGGGCAGTCTGTCAGGAGGAAATAAACAGCTGACATCTCAAAACCTTTGTTGGGTTGAGGGGAAAATGACCACCTTGGTTTTGACGAATATTGTGCTGTTTTGTGAAGTCTTTGTAAAGCATCTCTGACAGGCTCGGGAGTGTTAAGTCCCCCTTGGAATAGCCCTTGGAGCAGGATGGCTTGGGCAGTGGTAATGAGATTCCTAGTCCAGCCCTGGCAGCATGGTTTGACTCTGAAAGCAAGGGCTGAGTCTTCTGTGTGTCCTTGATTTCTGGGACATACCTTTTCCAACACAGAAATCAAGGATAGACAGGCTGGCCTGGAAAAGTTAGCAGCAAGAAAAAGGTGAGAGGTTTGTAAGCTGCACTCTTACCCCTCTGGGCCACCATTTCAAAACACAGGCAGAGTTTGCTCACTCTTGTCTGGTGGCTAAGCTGGTTCCTGATTGCTTTGTGTGGCCAAGTAGGAGCTCCCACAGCGCAGCCTGGCCTCGTCACTCCCACTACGGAACACGAGTGAAAGGGTTTGTGCACCTGACCCCTGTGATTGTGGATGCAAGGTCTGTCAGCTGGTTTGTGGTGCTGTGAGCTGGGGACAGCAGATTACACACAGGAACCACGTAGCAGCTCTTGCTGTCAGCCAGGGCAGTGCTGGAGCAGGTCGTGGAGCACACGTGAACACTGTTATCATGCTGGAGTCTGCTGAATTGTAGCAATCATGAGAACTATTGCAGTTAGAGCTGGTCCAAAGGTTGGAACTCATCTTCTTTGAGTCATCTTGATTGCTTTTGTTTTGGGAGTGTCCTGATTAAACAATAAGAAGAAATATGAGATAATGGTTAGCAACTTATTGTGTTTACTAAAATAGGTTTATCAGGAATTGGTTTTATTTTAATTGAGGCTTAAATGGTTCTCTGTTGTTTCATAAAACACAAAGAATGAGGAAGGAATATATTTTTCTTTTCAAAAAATAGAACTTATAGGTGCATGGGGTATCTCTTAAGTTTCAGCACTGTCCTACCTCTAAGAGAGGTAATAAATCTTATATTTCCAAAATAACAAAGATTCAGTCAGATTTTATGTCTTTACCAAAAAAAAAAAAAAAAAAAAAAAAAAAGGAGTTAGTTCTTCAGACTTATAAAAGTGTAGACCCTGGGTAAAATGAGTTACTCAGTACAAAAAATGTGTCATGCATTATTTATTCCTTCCCTAGGTGGGTGTGCTTCTAGGCTCTTCTGTTTGTCAGAAGAACAGATAACTCACAAATCCTGGGTAGAAACCATCCCCTCCTGAAAGCAGGATGCCTCTGAGGTACAGCCACGACAGGGATCAAATCTGCCATTCTCTCTTGAAGTCAAACCTCAGCAGGAGTCCCAGGCAAGCCTCCCGATGCTGTCTGTGGGGAAGAAGGCCCTGGGGTGGTTATGATGGTGTGCAGATGAGCTGTGTGCCTATTGCTGATGCTCTCCCAGTGCCCAGTGCAGAAGGAAACCAGTCCACAGCTGCTCTGAGGCCCACACGATGCTGAACTGTAACGTGGGAATGGAGAGGGCTTAAATGCATCCCTCTCTGGACTGACTGCCTGGAAAAGCACACCTGCTGGGGAGGTACACGATGTATTTCTCACCAATTTAGTAGCCCTCCACGTGTGGCACATTGTGCAGTCATCCACGGTGCCAAAGCATGGCAGGCAGGGGGCTGAGAGGTGCTTTCTGCTGTTAGAGAAAGGAGCCAGCTTGGTACTGCACGAAAAGGTTGGAGGGTCTGTGTTAAGGTTAACATCTGTTCAAAGTTTTGTCATAAACTTAAGAATGCTGAGAGTCTGCCCCTATTCCAAATAAAGCATTTATTGGGGGTTAAATGACTGTGCTTTATCTTCATGGGAGCTGGTAGAAACAAAATGACACCAGGAGTTACTGTTCCATTCTGTGTTACTACTGCAAAGAGGAGCAGGGAGTTCTTCAGAGGAGATGAATAGACACAGCTTAACCTCTAGGCATCTGTTAGAGGAGCCCATTTAAAGCACTTTGAGTTGGAAGAGACTTTGCTGAAGCTAATGGGAAATGCCAGGGTAGGAAGATGATCCCAGTGTTTGGCACCAGTCAGAGCCTGGAGAATTTCCAGTGTATGTGTTGGCATTTATAGCGTGTCAGAAGAGTGTCTTTTCTCCCCAAGAGTAAAAGACAAAGCAAGTTTAGACAATTCTGGTCAGTTTTTCCTCTTCAAAGGAAAAATTAATTTTCTTGTTTCTCATTGTAGTGCAATTGCAAGAAAATACTTTTTGCTTGAGTTGTAATAAGAGGTCTTGTGTTTCATAAGCCTAATACCCTTTGTAGCAAATGATGCTTCTGTGCATTAATTTTTTCCCCCTGTGTAGTAGCCAATGGAGCAAGTCTTTCTTTCCTCAGCACTTCAAACAGTTGTCTTCTGTAGAGTGGCCTGAGATCTTGCATCATTTCCTGTCATCTATCCAAAGCTATTTATAAGACGTCTGCTGATTCTGGCACACAAGCAAAACCCAGTTTTCATGAGAAAACAAATACTTTGGAAATGTAATCCCTCCCAGCAAGTGACTCAAAACTGCTGAGAAAACCTGAAGCAACCTTGAAAATCTTAATGAAAGCTAAGACAGAAATGGTGTTGGGGAACATGGGGAATTCAATACTCCCATATGTTTTTAGTGGAAATCTTTAGAAATAGATGGTGCAAGATGCACTGAGAAAAAGTTACAGAGTATTAAGGGAGAGGAGGTGTTTCCAAAATATATTAGCGAATTGAAAACTTTGGGTTTTGCTGTCTGACAGTACAACAAAAGTGACTCAAGGAAGCTTTTGCAATGCTGAGTATTTGCCGTATAATTTGATTATGGATGCCCTATAAAAAACCCCTATTTTTGATATTTCTTAGATTTTCAATCTCTTTAGCTTCAGGAGACTGACTGGGGTAGGAGCCTGGCAGGGACAGTTGCAGTCATTACGTGAAGCAGTGTGCTTCCAGTCAACCTGCTGCTTTTGATAAGTGCTATTTTGGGAATCCTGAAAAAAGGGTGTTGGCCACAGCCAAAAGGCACCCTGAGCAGCAGAACTCCTATCAGCCTCCCCCAGGCCTGCCCTGACCCTGCTGGCACCTCACAGCCCTTTATCTTTAGCCATCCAATGTGCTGCTTGCCTGTGAAACAGCTGCATCCCTGAGCTGGGGCACGCTGGGGACCACTGTGTGTGGAGCAAATGGAATTGCAGGACAGCCTTTGCCTGAGCAGGCACAAAGGCACAGTTTCTTAAAGGGCCTCCCAATGCACTTTGTTTCATCCTCTTTTCACGATACCTGTGTATTTGTATTGAGCTGTGCTCCCTGTAAATGGATTTCAAGAGGATTCTGGTGTGGATGAAAATGTTCATGAATGTTAGTCCAATTTTTTCTTCCCTGTAAATGACAAACTCTGCAGCAGCAGCTGTATTTACAATCACACCAGAGGCTTTATCTCTGTAATGCAATAGGAATCAAAATGCTACATGTAGGAAGGTTTACAGTGCTATGAGAATGAACAAGAACAGTTCTGCATAGCAATATGTGTATTTCTGCAATTAAATGTAATAGTTCTACAAAACCACAGAATTTTTCTATATAAATCCACCATCAGGCCTTCATAACTTGTGAGCTGACATATTTTCCAGTAGGGATCCAAAACCAAATGTATTTTTTGCTGAGAGCACCCAGTCCTGCTTCCAGGGCATCTCTCCACCTTGGAATACTCAAGGTATTACAGATATTTAAATAATATCTGCTGCCTTTCAGCTCTAGCAGCACTTCAGCTGATGCAGTAACCAGCACAGAGGCCTCAGACGATTGTGCTCTGGTGCCACTTTGGTTGGCAGATGTGTTCTCCTAAGCACTTCACTGGAGGTTTTGGAGGTGAGGATGAGAATGGTGCCTTGCTGAAGGTCTGAATGGGGAAGAACCATCCCACACTGAATTGTCTTGCACCTGAAGTGCTGGGACAAAATCATTTGGTGCTTCTTGTTTCCACTTCATCCCACGCTTTGCCTTGTCCTCCTGTAGAATATTTTTCAGCTGTGGATTCATCCACTGACTGGATCTACAGCCTGGCTGCAGCATACCTCCAGTGTCCCATGCTGGGAAGTTGGGAGCAGCTCGGGTCACTTGGAGCACCTGAGTGTGAAAATGTTGGTACTTTATCATCCTTTAAAAAATTAAACCTAACACACCTACTGCCTTAATTCCTACCTCAGTAAAGTTCTCAATATGTTTGCTATTCTGTGCAAAACTAATGAGGAAATAATGAAAGGCTGAGAATCTGGGAGAGCTCCAGCCTTACACACAGAGGGCTGATGCTTCCAGTGATGACCCAGCTACCAGGCAGGCTTTCTGAGCTTTCCTCTTCTCTCTTTATTGACATGGCTTTGCCTGCTTTAGGCAGCTGCTCTGTCTCCTGTGCTCGGTGTTGTTTAAAACATAGAAAAAGTAGGCAATGGAATTGCCTGACTTAGTAAAACTGTGTGATATGAAGCCTAATGGGGGGGGCTGCATGCAGCCAGCTGTGTCCTAGATCACTGATGATCTACCAAGGGGGAAGAATTACTTGTTCTGTTTTAAGTGTTTAATGACTTTTTTGTCTACAGAATTTCCAAAGTATGTCACGTAACCCATTTATTTCTAACCTCAAAGTTGAACATCTTCTGTGACTTTCTTCTTCCACCTCCATTTGCCCTTTGTACTTTGCTGCCTCTGATTTGAATTGGTGTCTGTTAATGGTCTGTTCTTTTCCAGTCTGTCTATTGTTTCACACAGGAATGAAGATCTTAGGGTATGGGTTTTTCCTTTATTCCAAGTCCCCTGTCATAGCTTCTTTCCTGGTCAGAATGTACATGGTACAAATCCTGCTCTAGCAAAGCCAGGTGCATCCAGGTGAGCCCAAATGAGGTGACAGCATATTGTGTCTGTGCCCAGGCAGCTCTGCCTACCACCAAGCAGACTTTAACTAAAAAGGGATCTTGACGCAAACATTTGTTAAAAAATTTTAAGACAACAACTTCTGTGTGGTTATCTGATAAAAATGCTGATAGGAATTATATGTTAGGATTTTTTGGGGAAATTTTAAAGTCTGCTAATGCAGAGAATGAGTGCTTGTTAGAAAAATGTGTTTTGTGTTTAAAAGAACAAATAAAAAAACCTCCTGTGTCCATTATGGCAAGGTAGAGTCTGACATTTCCAGGAAATGAAGCCACCTGAGCTACTGGGTTGCCAATGAAACTCAAATTTATCTGTGCTGTTTGTGCTGAATATCAGCACTATGAAACTAAGCTAAGAGAAAGTGATTTGTAAAGGTTTTGCTTAACACCTGCAGAGAACTAGGCTGATTGGAAGAGGCAGCAGTTAAAGGAGACACAAACTATTAAAAACTCTTGGGATCTGTGCCAGGAAAACGAAATTGTACTTCAGGGCTCAGAGCACAGATAAGCAGGAATGAGCCAAGGAGACAGCAGAAACTGAGTGTTTCTTGACTCTCTCCTCATCCCCTTTCAATAAGTAGATTTTTTCTTTAAACTCATGCCTATTCACATGCAAATTTCGTCTTAGACTTTGGTAAGAAATATGGTCAGTCCTTAAAAATGTATCCTAGGACACATTTCCCTTCTTCTGGGAGGACGTGTAAGTCAAGCAGTGAAACTGAGACAAAAGCCTGGAGCTGCCAAGTTACCTTGGGCAACCTTTTCAAACCGTCTCCAAATCTTTCTTCCCTTGCCAATCATAATGGGTGTGGACACTTAAAAATACTTCATTCCCTTTTATGCCACAAGTAACAATTCACACACAGGACTGAAATATTACACTGGAATTTACTGTTTGATCTTTTTGAACATGGATATAATAAATGAATCATTGCTTCAGTTCTAATTATTTTTTAATTGCTGGTCTTTATGACCTTTGAAATCCAGTTCTTTTCTTGTTCTGCATTTCACTGACAGTTAATATCTGCCAGTGTTTTAGAATGGGTTGGTATCATCTAGCATATCATCTACATGTTATGAAATTGCATTCTTGTGGGGAACGTGGAAAAAAATTGTCACAATAATTTATAGCCTAATCAATAGGATATTAAAAATTTGAAAACAGATTAGCAATTTGATGGATTAGATAGTTATAAATTACCATGTGACACACAACTAAATTCTGAGCAACTCTCATGTGTATTGTAATTCTATAAATAGTGAGGCTGAAGACAAGTAACATTCCTGCGCCATGCTCTTCCTTGTTGCATGAATTTCCTCAAGATTGAAGGATCTCATTCACTAAATCCTACCATGAACTACACCCTTGGAATGGCAGACAATAATTTGGAGGGGGAAAAAAAAAGAATGCAGTTCATGACTTATGAATTAAGAACCCAGAAACTGGTGGTCCTTCTGGGCTATGGGAGATTAATGAGTGAGCGTGTGCTACCCAAGTGAGGAAGCTTGCTGCTTACTGCAAACCTCCTCTGTGTTTGTTAAAGTACTTTTCAAACAGTCTGGGCTGCTGCAGGGCAAACTCCATGGATGTGCAACTTCTCCACCTGACTGAACTGGCACTGGGGATATTGGCAAATAGTCCCAATGGACACAGATTATGGGCTCTCCAGGTGCTGTTTCAAGGACATAATATAAAATTTTTCTTACTTCAGCACTCTAGAATGTGAGGATCAGCTTGCTCTTTTGTTTCTCATAATGAAAATACTTCATATGGATGGAGGGGTTCTTTAATTAGCTAAATTGCTCTGGATTTAGACATACAACCACTGCTGCTCCTGCCTTTTTTTAAGCCCCAAATCTCTTCCTTTAATTCAAGTAAAAACGCCTCTGTGGCTTGGCTCTGGTTGCCGTCCTAACATCACCTCTTCCAAATATGCACTCCTGCAGTTTTTTCTTTATGGAGTGTATTTAAATACAGGCCTTCTGGAGCAGCAGTGCTGTAATCTTCCAGCTCTGTTTTGCTGGGTGGGCAGAAGGACTGCGGCTTTGTTTCTGACTTTTCTGCACTGTTGGCAGCATGGTGAGCTGCCTATCAATGAACAAGCTTTGTAAGATAAAGTGTCCGTTTGGTTACTGATTTCTGTGCGTGTGCTGTTAGCACGGTGCTGTGCTTCCAAACTCCCAGGTCACTTCTGCTGGTAGTGGGGGCAGTACCAGAGCTAGAAGTGCATCTGACTAATTGAAACAGACGATGTTTGGCTGCATAACTGAAGAGAATTTAAAACTTACTTTAAAAACTTTAGAAAAGCAGCATAAGGATATCCTTGGATGTTGATATATGACTTGTTTATTAAAAAAAAAAAAGTTGCATGATCTACAAGTGCAAGGGTCAATTGGATGCTTCTGTCCAAATTGCAGCAGAGCAATAGAGCCCTATTGCATGTAACTTCTGTCCCAGTACTAGCTATAAATAACCTCTGTTTAACCAGCTAAAATGAGTATTAATTTTTATCACTTTTTGAGTCATCCTGCACTGAAAAGTCATATGAGGGACTGCAGTAGGAAAACTGCACCCTGCCCTGACAGTTGTACTGAAACTGGGTTAGTAGAAGCATAAGGCTCTTCTGATACCCAGAGGCTCGTTGCCTTCATGCGTCTCTCTCCCTACCAAGATTGCTGTCTAAAAGCCTCGGGGGGGAAAAATGTAAAGTTTTCATTATTTTTCTTTATTTTGCTGTTCTTAGTTGTGGCTTGGGGAAAAGCAGACTCTTAGTGCCTCTGTTAAGGGAGAGGCTATAGCAAGAGAGAAATGCTTTGTGGTCTCTAGAGGTGACAGCAATGGCAAAGATTTGTAGATGCTCGTGGGGAGAACACTCAGATCCGCCATGGCATTACGACTGCAGAACATCTGAGCCCAAGTGTCACCTCCGGAGAGAGGAACTGCCTCCGCTGAGCCCGCCTGTTGCCTTCCAACTGTTTTGGTTTCTGTGCCTTGAGGGACGTTTAATGCCGGGCCAGTTGAACGGGGCGCACCCAGGCGCTTTCCCCGCCCGTGGCTGTTGGAGCCCCGCACACCGAGAGCTGCGGGGACAGCGCTCGTTCGCCGGGGCCCCGCTGGGCCTCCCACAGGGGCCACCGGGCCGGGCAGAGCCGCGGCCGCGCTCCCTCCGGTGCGCACCGCTCCACCTGCCGCCTTTCTGCTGTGCCGCGCTTCACTCCACCGTGCTCCGACACTGCTGAACCGCGGGGGCCGGCTGGGCACAGCGGGAGCGCCGCGTCTCAGGCCGGCGGGCGAGGCGCTGAGGTGAGCGAGCGGATATCGGGCGGGCCGGCCCCGCTGGGCACAGGGTGGGCGGCTCGGCTGGCCGGACCCGGCAGCGACACCCGGGCGGTGCTCCCGTCCCGCCCCCATCCCCGAGGGCCGCCCGGGGCCGCCCCCGGCGGGCGGAGC